>JAZAYU010000068.1:600000-1085564 GCA_038501625.1 Corbicula japonica | reverse complement strand
CCGGCTGATCTGGATCTACACTGGTCGCACATGTGTAAAAATGCGTATTTATGGAGGAAAGGGTTAAGATATTACAAGTTCATTATTTATATTCATGAATACTAATATTCAGATATTTTATGGGCAGATCTAAATTTTTTGTTCACAGTGAAATAGAGCAGAATGTGTACTGGTATTGACCATGTTTTGTCACTGATGTTTTCAGGACCACAGCCATGAGCAGAAGATCACGAAGCCAAGTTAGCGTCTGTGCTCACATAGGGAACTTCTGTGTTATCCTACCAGCCTCACAGATATACAGACATATATATCTGTATTGAATTTATGTCAAACCGTAATCACGAATTTAACCTGACTTAGTACTATGTAATACTTTAAATTGTATGTCACAAACAGAGGCCTTTACAAGGACATGGGCCATTTGGACCATAATTAATTTTTATAAACGGGACATATTATGGGAACACCTGCAGCGGGGGGGGGGGGGGGGGGGGCGGGGGGGGGTGGCGTCCACAGGGTTTCCGCTCTCTAAGTCAAAGAGTTTTCATCAGATCTTTATCAAACTTGGTGAATATGTTTGGGGGCATAATATCTCGACCAAGTTCTATAACCAGCCAAATCCCCCAGGCACTCCTGAATTATGGCCCTTGAATTGTCCAAAATTACTGTTTCCACTCTCTAAGTCAAAGAGTTTTCATCCGGTCTTTATCAAACTTGGTGAATATGTTGGTGGGCATAATATCTCGACTGACTAAGTTCTATAACCTGCCAAATCCCCCCAGGCACTCCTGAATTATGGCCCTTGAATTGTCCAAAAACTGAATTAGCGGTATCTGCTCTCCAAGTCGAAAAATTTTCATCGGATCGTTACGCAACTTTGATGATCAGCATTTTGACGGGCGTATTTTGTGTCAGTTTGGCACTCTTGTTTCGTCATAATTTCAATATAAAAAACATACATTTGGCTGCAGTTTAGGGTACAGGTATCTTGCCTTTATGTTCACAGTTACAGATTAGACTTTACAGTTGAATTAACTCTGTACTCCATGGATACCCCCTTTTACGCATGTGCAACCAGTGTAGATCAAGATCAGCCAGCACATCCCTGCTCTCTGATCCGGTTCTAGACCTTGCTTAATTTATGAGTTTATTTAAGACCAGAAATGAACAACGGAGATCTGGATCAGATGACGTGATCTGGATTTCTTGTCGTCCACGTGATGAAAGGCATACCCATGGAGTAAAGGGTCAAAAGATTTTTCGAAGACAATTGATGATTGTGGTCAATATTTGGCACCTGACTGAATGTCTTGAATCAGACTGAAACAGGTCATAATACATGTACTACACGACCTACTTAAATATCAGATTTTTTGATGTTTAATACTAAATGTTTTTGATGTTAATTTTGTCTGTTTTTCATATTATTTATTTGCATACTATTTTTGTGTTACTTAATTTAAGAAAATACTCTGATCTGTGTTCCTATTATATGTTACTGTTTATATTTCATATACAATCTATTTTCATTATTTTTCATAAATATTTAATATTATACAATTATTTACTTATTAGCTGGGAAATATGCTGTGATATTGACCTAAAAAATCGTTATTGACCGAGGCGATACCGAGGTCACTAACGATTTTTGCGGTCAATATCAACAGCATATTTCCCAGCTAATAAGTAAATAACTGTTTTATTACATGAACTATAAATAGTTATATATAATAGTATATTAGTTTATTACATGAACTATAAATAATATAAAAGATGGAAACTTTTGGATTCTATTTATAGACAGGTCAGTATCAGCGAAAGCGGGTCAATATCTAGATTTATTGACTCGGTTATTTTGGGGGTGTGACCAATCGCGTTGCGTCTATTTATAGTTCATGTAATAAACATATATACAATAAGAATTCCACTGAGGTTACTCACTTTAGGGTGGTATTTCATCAAACATCTCAAGTAAACACTCTCCTCCAAAGATACACCTTTATTGCCTGGGCGAACAGTTTAGATCCAGATCAACCGGCACATCCATGCCGTCTGATCAGGATCAAAACTGTTCATTTTTTTATTCATTAGGTTATTTCTGACCAAAATGTGACCAGTGCAGATCTTGATCAGACGGCACGGACATGCTGGCTGATCTGGATCTACACTGGTCGCACATACCTAAAGAGTGTCTGTAGTTCTTGAACTACACTGTTAAACTATGAAGTAAAATGTTAAATTTGTGGGAAAAGATGAAAATTCTGACATTTAGTTTGCAAAATGCCTAATTACTGGGAAAAGAGGAAATAAACTGTGTCAATAGTTAAATATGTAGTAACATTGATTTAATTGTAAGTTGGTAGCTTTGTAAGAGAACTTAATTTAGAGTCACAAAGGTTTTGGGAAATATTTACTTTTTCACATATCATTCAATGGAATGTCTTTCTGTCTATCTTAACCAAGCATATTTAATGTTTTTTATGAACCATTTCCTATGCCTTGTTTTCCTTATTAATTGATTGAGTGTTTGTTTTGTAAGAGAGAAGTTGGAATATTTAGTCAAAAAGCAGGCTTTCAAGTGAGTCCTAGCATTTCATGAGATTCCCTAGCAGCCTTACTTTTTGTGAAGATAGTTCGAGAAATAAAAGTTTTAATTAAAACAAATTGATTATAACTTTTCTAACTCTTCTCAACTTTAACATTAAACTATCAAGTAGTTCCCTTATAGTATGTCTTACAACACATGGGTGAAAATTGTAGATCCAGATCAGACTGCACTGATGTGAAGGCTGATCTGGATCTACAGTGGTCACACATGGGATAAAAGCTTAATCTATCAAATACAGGTAAAGGCCCACTGGACTACCGCTCCCTTAACCGTTTCCACCATATATACACATTTTTACCCATGTGCTACCAGTGTAGATCCAGATCAGCTGGCACATCCGTGTCGTCTGATCATGATCTGCACTGGTCGCTTTTTGGTCAGAAATAACCTAATGAATCAAAAAGCGAACAGTTTAGATCCTGATCAGACGGCACGGATGTGCTGGCTGATCTGGATCTAAACTGTTCGCCCATGCAATAAAGGTGTATCTATGGAGGAAAGGGTTAAATCCGTCATTTTTATAGTACCCAAAGCAATAACATATTTTTCGCATATTTGTGTTGTTATTTTCCTCGTGTATATTACACAATTTCTGAATTCTCTTTTTTAAAAAAAGGCAAATTTACATGACATTCCTAATGTATTCCAGTTATTGTTAAAATTGTGTATATTAGTTGTAAGCAGTTGATCTGCTGTATATGACTATATTGTGTCTACATGTTGTTAATGTACTGCAAGGAATAAAGAAATGAACATTCCAGTCAGCTGTCTATTGTTGTTTATCAAAGGGCAACACAAAATTCATTTTAATAACAAAATATTACAAAATTGAAAGAATTTTTTAAATCGGAATACAATTTAGAAAGTTGTAACCGTTTAAAGTTTATAAATTAATGCTCACAGGAAGTTGCCATGTTTATATTTTTAAGACATCATAAACACACTATTCCTAGCTACTGTCATTGTTCGAATATAAGCCGCATTCATGTATAAGCCGCACCCTCCTAAACCTGATGGAACAGATAAAAATGGTTTAATGCAATGTATAAGCAGCTAAACCTGTGTATTAGCCGCACCCCAAACTTTTTACTGCCAAATTCTGGAAAAAAAGTGCGGCTTATATTCAGACAATGACGGTATTTTTCACATCTTATGATGCTATTAAGCTTTTCCTCCATAGACACACCTTTATTGCAAGGGCGAACAGTTTAGATCGAGAACAGCCGGCACATCCGTGCCGTCTGATCAGGATCTAAACTGTTCACTTTTTGATTCCTCAGGTTATTTCTGACCAAAATGCAACCAAGGCAGATCCTGATCAGACGGCATGGATGTGCCAGCTGATCTGGATCTACAATGGTCAAACATGCATAAAAATGCATATTTATGGAGGAATAGGGTTAAATGTGGTATGTATCAATTAATAAGTATAAAACTTAATTATGTTAACAATATGGCATAATTAAATGTCTCAAAAAGGTCCTTAAATGTGTAAATTTTACTTGACAACAAAATGGTGGCTAATTTATTGCATTATTAATCAGTTACAATGTTTTTTCTGTTGTCATTTCTGAACATATTTTTTTTTTATTTTCAAAATTCTTTCAAAATCAACATTTCAACAAGCTCCTTTTAACACATAACACTTTGCAGAAACGTTCTGTTCTCCCTAAATAAAGTACAGTTCTGTTTTTGATTGCTGAAATACACAAGGACAGAAAACAATACATCATTCATTTTAATGGGGAAAAAAACGGGATCCACGGGTCGACCGCGTTGTATTGGATTTCGCGATATAGCGGCGCTCCACTGTATTTGAGATACTGCATCCTCCACAATACTGCAACTTGGCTTATTTAACAAAACATCTACATTTAGCCGTGTCGATCAAGATCCTGGTTGTTTCTGAAATTTGGTGTACAGGGTGAGGAATAAAAGCGATTCATTGATAATGTATTTCAAATAGATAATTAATTCACGTAAAAATTCACATAAATTGGAAGCTACATCTGTGTTTTTCCCTGTATACATGGTACTGTATTTTCTTGAGATATCAAATCATTAAGATATATGACATTTTCCTTTTTGTAGAAAATGGTTTCTGAGATTAGTTGTTGAAAAACAAACATCCTTCAAATGATATTGCAGATACAGCAGCAATGTCAAATACAAAACAGTTTAGATCCTGATCTGACGGCACAGATGTGCCGGCTGATCTAGATCAAAACTGTTTGCCCATGCAATAAAGGTGTGTATGGAGGAAAGGGTTAAACCATATCCATGTAATAAAGAGTTGAGGGATATATATCAGGGTTTATAACAACAGTCACGAAATAATGTGCATAATAATAAACAGAAGATCAGCAGTTTTTGACAAGAGATTTTATTGAAAACAAAGACAGCATCAAACAATGAGCACATTTACTGCAGCTTTGGCAGTTGTGGTCATGGAAGAACAGCACAAAGTACATCTACAATGTGAAAACATAGGAATTGTCAGATAATGTTTACATGTATCAGCTAACACCGTCAACCTAGCTACAGACCACTTAGAGTTCATTCATCCATAAATGCACCTGGCCCCATGATTATAAAACTTTTCATGCTCAACTCAATTCTGTGCTCAAACTTAAATTGTCTAAAACATTAACAACCTTCATAAATAAGCAAAGCATATCTTTTCTGTTGATGTTATTGAATTTAATTATGTCGTATTTTCACTTTAAAAAGTTGCAGTTTAGATAATAGAATAAAATGAAGCCTTTAAATGTTCATGCTCAAATTGAGTTGAGCATGAGAAAAGTTTTATAATCACGGGGCCGGAAGTGCATCAGTAGTGTACTCCATAACTAGTGCATTCCAAGAGCACAAAGGTGTGAAGTCTGTATGTGAAATTCCAATGCTAATCAAAGAGTTTACACTATTCCAGCTATATAGACAGACAATTTGCTAAAATGGTACAACATGATGTTTAGTCATCAACAATAAACAAAGAAGCCTCAGCTTAAATAATCATTTTTACAATAAAACAGGTTATTTTCCCACTTGCAGGCATTGATCACGCCAGAAACTTGCTTTTATTGTGTGTGGATAATACTGTTAAAGAAATGAGTGCATGCTACTTTTAGGAATGTTGAATGTTTTTGCAAACTGACAAGTAGACCATGGCTGAAGGTTATAAAACTGAGATTGGAAACCAGTCTCAAATCTCAAGCATCTGATTGATCAGATGCATGAGATTTGAGACTGGTTTCTATGCTCAATTTTATAATATTGGGCACATGTTTATGATTTACTGCTGTAACAGAACAAGTTATAGTACACAGTGCTTTTTTCATGATTTTGGAAACAGCATTTAATCAACAGTACCGAGAATAATACTAAGTTAAAACAATCGGTGACACATTCATTACAAGATTATGTATATATGTAAGAAACAATACTACAAAAATCACTGACAAATTTTTTTACAAAAAAACACAAAGAAAATTGTATCATATAGTTTTTACAAAATACATACATATTAAAATAATTTTGTTAACACTGTTCTGTTCTGTTGTGTTATTGCTAGTCAGAAGTTGGAATTGTCATCAGTGTGACATTATCAAGAAACAAAATTCAGAGAGACTTGAGGCAAGTGCCAAAGGTTATAAAACTGAACAAGGAAACCAGTCGAAATCTCAAGCATCTGATTGGCTGAAATGGCGACCAGTCGCCATTTCAGCCAATCAGATGCTTGAGATTTAAGACTGGTTTCCATGCTCAGTTTTATAACTGTCGCCATTTCAGCCAATCAGATGCTTGAGATTTGAGACTGGTTTCCATGCTCAGTTTTATAACCTTTAGCCTAGCTCATAGTCCCCATCACTCTCTCTAAACACCATGTCCTGAAAATGTCAAACTTGACGTTTTTTTTCCACCAACAAGTGAACTTACAATCTGTTGTTACATGTTCCAACAAAATAATTGCACTTTTCATAGGTCAAAGATAAAAATAAGCTATTGTTTGGAATAATTTTGGCCTCTGAAATATTTATCTGTGTTTTGTAAATGCAATAACCTTCTGTTTTTGTTGTTGCTTGTTTAAAATTCTCCTCACGCCTCTGAAAGAGGACATCTGAGTTTGACCAAACTGTCATATAAATCATTCTCGTAAACACGGCATACCATAAAACCCCTAATAAATCCCCTTCACTATTTATCTCCTTTGATTTTTCTAGGAAATTCAAATTATACAGTGAGTTAAGGCATGATGAAGGAATTTGCTGGTTACTACTGGATCAAGGATGCATTGCCTTAGAAGTTAATTAATGCCCTAAAAATGTAAATTCTTAGAAGTAAAGTATTATATAATAATAGGCACATTATTACAATTGTCTCTTGTGAAATTGTGAAGTTTTAAAGTACTGTCCAGTATGTTGCCATAATGTGGCTGTAACAGATTGTAAGTTCCCTCCCCTTCGAAGAAGTCAAATAACTGCTTCACAAGCTTCTTGCAGGCCAAGTTTTACAGATCTGTCCAAGTTGTTCCAAGACTTGTTGTTATGCTACAACGGAGATGGCAAGCCTTTATTCTACCCTCATTGTTTTTTTTACCAAGGGGGGACACACAGTAACATACAGGAACCTCTTGGCAAAATCATTAAAGTGAAAAAATTGATGTGTAATAAACACATTGTTTTGCTTTAAGTCTTAAAATTTTTCCAAACATTGTATATTTAGGGAATATTTGCATGTTACCATACAAACTGCATTGAGGTAGCTTTGTTAACTCTTTCCTCCACAGACACACCTTTATTGCATGGGCTAACAGTGTAGATCCAGATCAGCTGGCACATCCATGCCATCTGATCAGGATCTGCACTGTTTGCTTTTTGATTTGTTAGGTTATTTCTGACCAAAATGCGACCAGTGCAGATCCTGATCAGACGGCGAGGATATGCCGGCTGATCTGGATCTACACTGGTCGCCCACGCAATAAAGGTGTTTCTATGGAGGAATGGGTTAATTGAGTTATACTGACCAAGTCAACTGTACGGGGCAGTTCCAGGTAGTGAGATACCTGGCTTTACAGGATTTGCCAATTATCTGATAAGCTTCCCTTCAATATACCGTTGAATCATTTTATTTTGTGCAGGTTTAATTTTCGCATTTTTCGCCCTACGGTAAGAGCGCGAAATTCAACCCCAGCGAAATTAAACCATTTCACAGCGTTTCTTAACAGGAAAACACAATTGCGCAAATTCATGCCCCTGAAAATTTGTTATTTACCGGTTTTGCGAGAAAATTCGTCCTCGCAATATTAAATGATACTACAGTAATGAAGGGTTCTTTGTTGCTTCATTTACATTTCACAAGTTCCAAACAGAAAACAAAATCAATAATCTTACCATGACATCCAAATATTTTGATTTTAAGTTTTTATAACATTTTACAACAATAACAACAACTTTACACTTTGAAATCAGAAGTGAAGATTTAAATGTTGCTCCGATGGTATTTTCAATTAAATGTCAACTGCAAGGATAGAGAAAATATTTTGATGCTGCTTTTACTCTCAATTAAAATATACTAGGCCTTGCAAAGGTTCTTTGTTTATTCTAAAAAAAAATCACATTTTGAAAGACTTTGTATTCTATTGGAGGGATAAGGGTAAGATAAAATGTCTGCTATCTCTGTCGCACATGCAGTCTTGAAACAACTTGGGAAGGCCTTTTTCTTTCCAACTGTTTTTCTGACTAGGCTTTTTATCTTCTTTTTGAAGATTGTGTTTGTTTTTAATTTATTTTTATTTTTATCTGAGCCATATTTACACAAGTTGCTTCTCTATGGGAAGAGGTAAAGAAAATGGATAGTTTTACCAGAATATATTTATTTAACCCTTTCCTCCATCTATAAGCCTTTTTACACATGTGCTAAAAGTGTAGATCCAGATCAACCGGCACATCTGCGCTGTCTGATCAGAATCGGCACTGGTTGCATTTTGGTAACATAAAATCAAAAAGCAAACAGTTTAGATCCTGATCAGAGGGCATGGATGTGCCGGCTGATCTGGATCTAAGCTTTTCGCCCTAGCAATTAAGGTTTGTCTATGTAGGAAAGGGTAAATGTTGGTTGGAAACCGATAGTTTATTTTTAGATTAGCACATCTGACTGCTCCTACCATAGTGGATGAGAAGAGAACCTGAGTAAACAATGGCCCCAGAACAGCGCCAACAGGGTTTGAACCACTTGATCAGTGCTTGCTATGTGTGAGGCAGCAGCAGATGGCTGGTTAGTGGTATACTACACCTGTGCCCAAGGTTATAAAACTGAGCATGGTAACCAGTCTCAAATCTCAAGCATCTGATTGGCTGAAATGGCGACCAGGCGCCATTTCAGCCTATGAGATCCTTGAGATTTGAGACTTGTTTACAATCTCAGTTTTATAACCTTGGGCACAGGGTGTAGCATGCTGACAGCTTGAGGACAGACGTCCCAAACATTACCAGACTGACGGACCTGTCTGGTAAAATTTGGCCCGGTCCGACTTAATTTCTTATGTTATCAGACCAAATGTCAGACAAAAATTTGAACTCCTAATACTTGCTATTGCCTTTTTAACATGTTTGGTCCGACAGAATTTGTTTCGGTCTGACAGATTTTCAAATCTTGTCCGACCAAATATCTGACACTTTTTTTCAACTTTTAGGAAGTGTGTACTGGGGGAGGAGCTGTCATATTCTACCAATCCAGCTACTCTGCCTCGGTAACACATACACCACTCTCAAAGAGTTCAACTCATCTTTTATGTTTATAGTTACAAAGATGCCAGATAATTAGCTGACATGCAATTACTTCCGACTGTGCTACAAGTGATGACTGAACCCTTTCCTCCATATATCGGCATTTTTACACACTTGCGACCAGTGTAGATCCAGATCAGCCGCCACTGCCTTGCCGTCTGATCAGGATCTGCACTGGTCGCATTTTGGTCAGAAATAACCTAATGATTAAAAAAGCGAACAGTTTAGATCCTGATCAGGCGGCAATAAAGGTGTATCTATGGAGGAAAGGGTTAACTGTTTAACAGTATATCTAGTACTTGTATACAGCTGATATAGAATGTGCAACCAGTTTAGATGCAGATTATGCTGCACATCTGGACTGAAGGTTATGAAGCTGAGATTGGAAACCAGTCTCAAATCTCAAGCATCTGATTGGCTGAAATGGCGACTGGTCGCCATTTCAGCCAATCAGATGCTTGAGATTTGAGACTGGTTTCCATGCTCGGTTTTATAACCTTGGACACTGTACAGTTTGATCAGGATCTAAACTAATTGTTTTTAGATTAATTAGGCTATTTCTGAACAAGAGGCAAACAGTCTGATCTGAATCAACAATGGTCCACATGAGATATCCAAAGAGGAGAGTTTCAAGAAAGATTGAACTTTGTTGCAGCAAAGTGCAAGATGAGCATAAATATTATGTGTTAATCAAACACTCATCCCACTTTTTATCCAGCATCTTTATAACAAATAAAACAAATCAAGTATTTTAAAATAAGTATTGTTGTTGTATGCAACATAGCTTTGGGTTAACCCTTTCCTCCATAGACACACCTTTATTGCGTGCCGTCTGATCAGGATCTGCACTGTTCCCCTTATGATTCCTTAGGTTATCTCTGACCAAAATGCGACAAGAGCAGATCCTGATCAGATGGCATGGATGTGCTGACTGATCTTGATCTACACTGGTTGCACATGCGTAAAAATGTGTATATATATGGAGGAAAGGGTTATTCAAACAATCTTCCAACTTCTTATCCAGCATCTTTATAACAAATTAAACATATCAAGTGTTTTAAAATCAGTATTGTTGTTGTATGCAACATAGCTATGCCACTGAAAAAGAATTAAAACATACACATCTGGACTAACACTTAGCTTTTTTCACAGAGCATAGGTTGTATTCATACAATCGACCAACAAGCTGTTGCATACAAGCATCAATATAAATACTGGTATAGAGTAAAATATTATGAATTTTTGATTAAAAAAACAGCTCTCATTTTCCTTCAACTTACAACTTTCATGAGTCTGTTCTATATTTGTCCCATTTTATACATGTTCAGGATTACAGGACTGGTCTGGTTCCAGGTTCAGACTTTTCAACTCCTCCCCTTGAATGCTATCCTGGGAACCAGTATTCTCTATATCATCTATGTTATCTGGGAGCTTGCGGTTAAGCGTCTCTGGGAGCATGAGTGTCAGGAAGCCACCGACCAGTGTAACCAGTCCAAACAGGATCAGAGCTACATGCTTGCTGCCTAACTGGTTCTGCACAAAAACACAGGAGTAGATGTTAGAATAATGAATAATATAATATACCATCTGGCATGATTCTCATAATACTTAACAAGTTCAAAAAAATTGTTACTAAAAACAGGATCAGAGCTTCGTGCTTGCTGCCTAACTGTTTCTGCACAAAAATACAAAAAAGTGAAATATGCATATCAGGAATGGCCACATCCAGCAGACACAGCCTCCCCACACAGCCAAAAAGTAGAGGAAAAGAGATCATGATATTACAATAATCAGTTTCAAAATGGACGACATAAACAATTAACGAAAGTGAGAACCTGAGGGGTTACTGCCTTGGAATGGTCAGCAGCAAAACATTTTGCCAACAGTATATATGTAAGAATAATGTGTAATATGATATACCATCTGGCATAATTCTCATAATACTTAACAAGTTCAGAAAAATTTATACTTAATACAATGCTACAACTCTTTAATAAATATTTAGCATACTTATGATCATATTGTTTTCCTGAATACTAGTAAATGCAGTAATGTGCACAAGAAAGTACAGAAATCTGGCTACAATAAAATCTGAGGCCCAGACAAATAAAAATTTGCAAACCTTCATAAATTATCCTGATATGATCTCTAAATATGATCTGAAAACACCTTAAAAATCTTTAACCTACAAGTGTATCTGGGCCTCAAAATCTTTCTTAAAATGACACGGTTTTTGTTTCTTGTAGTATTGTCTCTAAGCAAGCCTCAAAAATAAAAAAAATTGTAATGAACAGTTCCTGTGGGAACGTCTACCCTGTGGAAACTATTAAGAGGTCATAAAAATTTTGTTTTTGTTCCTCTTTATGTTGAGATAATCTTTATGTTGACGATGTTTGACTCCTTCAGGATACTATATTTTGATAATTGAAGTTTCAGAAATGTTAACATATTTGTGAAGTGTTAACTGGCATTCTTCCTATATATTTTTATTATGTTATTAACCTGTTCGCCCATGCAATAAAGGTGCTTCTATGGAGAAAAGGGTTAAATGAGGAAGCGGACTTGTAATGCACAGTGGTAACTTACCAGCACAATGATCTGTGGAGCGACAACCCCTCCAACCCGCGTCCAGAACGCACAGCTTCCCATCCCTATGTTTCTGCAGAAAAAACCTGGTGCATCAGTAACGACATTAGAACTACTTTCTTACAACATTTCTCGAAATCATTTCATATAAGTTTGTAAACAAGATTGAAATCAGGTGCATCACAGAAAAAGGTGTCTTTGAACAGCCATTGTCAATCCTTGAAACACCATCTAAAAGAACTTGAGCAGACGACTTTGATTATTTTTCATCGCTGGTGAAAATAACATAAAGTCAAAAGGTGCAATAAAAAAGCTATATGTTATGAGAAAATACTAGATAATTGTAAGTTCTTACGATAGAAACAACTAAAATGTCAAAAAGTTCACTAAAGATTTATTTTACCTGTGACATGCCTTATTTATTAATTACTGTACACAACATGGAGATTCTTGAATAAGCATACCTTACAATAGTTGGATAGAGCTCTGATGTATACAGGAATATCACACTAAAGAGACCTCCCATGGCAAACTTCCCGGCGATAGCCAGACCGCTGGACACGTATATGTTGGCATCAGGTATGGCCATCGGAATGATTCCAGCTCCCATCATGAACAGGGAGGCCAGCATAAAGTAGGTCACCAGTGGCTTCTTACGTCCAAACCTAAATACATATATATATATATTGCATTTACAACCTTTCCTCCATAAATACACATTTTTATGCATGTGCGACCAGTGTAGATACGTGCTGTCTGATCAGGATCTGCACTGGTCGCATTTTGGTCAGAAATATCCTAATGAATCAAAAAGCGAACAGTGCAGATCCTGATCAGACGGCATGGATGTGCCGACTGATCTGGATCTACACTGTTCGGCCAAACATGGTAGTCATAAATGAACAATTACTGCTTGGAGTGTTTAAAGTCAGCTGTTTGTAAAGTCTAACATGAGTAACCCATGATAAAATAAATAATCTGAAATATGTCCCGTGTATGTGTCAAGGTTATATTAACATCTGCAGTATTTGCTCTATCCAACTTTTTATCATTTAAAGTAGCATTTTTCTTAAGTACAGTAGGTTATTAGAGTTAATAATGTTATCATGAAACATGTTAACCCTTTCCTCATAGATTGCCTGGGCGAACAGTTTAGATCCAGATCAGCCGGCACATCCGTGCCATCTGATCAGGATCTAAACTGTTCGCTTTTTTATTCATTAGGTTATTTCTGATCAAATGCGACCAATGCAGATTCTACACTTGTTGCACACGCATAAAAATGCCTAAATATGGAGGAAAGGGTTAACTTGTACACAGTGAAATGCATTAGTTATAAAACTCGAATAAAATGAGCCAAATATCTTTCTTTTGCAAAAGAAAGCACTTAATCTGTTGTAAAAAAGACTGTTCCGAATCATGGTTGTCATAAATGAATATAAGCTGCTCAGTGGTTAAAGTCAGCTGTTTGCAAAGTCTAACATGAGTAAGCACTCGATAAAATAAATTATCTAAAATATTTCCAGTGTATGTGTCGATGTTATATTAACATCTGCAGTATTTGCTGAATCCAACCTTTTATCATAAGCAGCATTTTCCTTAAGTACATAAACTGTAGGTTATAAGAGTAAAATTTTTTAATAATGTAATTATGACACTATGGCAAATAACTGCTATTGAATTTAAAAGTTTCTTATGTATTTGTTAACCCTTTCCTCCATATACACACCTTTATGGCATAAGCGAACAGTTTAGATCCACATCAGCCGGCACATCAGTGGCATCTGATCAGGATCTGCACTGTTCGCTTTTTTATTCATTAGGTTATTTCTGATCAAAATGCGACCAGTGCAGATCCTGATCAGATGGGATGGATGTGCCAGCTGATCTGGATCTACACTGGTAGCACACGCGTAAAAATGCATATATACAGAGGAAAGGCTTAATGGATCACTCAGTCAGCAGATTCCTACAAGGCAAGATCTATATGTTCTAGTAGACTGTTAAATTTTTATTACGCGTGGGTTTAATTTTTGTGTATTTCATGCTACGGCAAGAGCGCGAAATTCAACCCCAGCAAAATTTAACCATTTTACAGTATTTTGTTATAGGAAAATACAGTTGCGCTAATTTTTGCCCCAGCGAATTTGTTATTTACAGGTATTGCACAAAAATTCGTCCCCACAAAATTAAATGATAGAACAGTACCTTTTAGTGATGAAGATAACCAGACAGTACGCCACAAACTCAACAGCACCGGCAATGAAGAAGTTCAGATACTTGTTGCCAGGGAGACTTGTCAGTCGCCATGTTAGTCCATAGTAACCAATCGATATTGCAAACCTGTCAATTTACAGAATATAGAAACCAGTGAGGTTGACCAGTACAATGAATTTATATGAAAGCATTTGGTTCCCTTTCCTCCATATAAATGCCTTTTAATGCATGTTCAACCAGTGTAGATCCAGATCAGCCGGCACATCTTTGCCGTCTGATCAGGATCTGCAATGGTCGCTTTTTGGTCAGAAATAACCTAACGAAAAAAAAGCGAACAGTTTAGATCCTGATCAGATGGCATGGATTTGCTGGCTGATCTGGGTCTACACTGTTCGCCCACGCAATAAAGGTGTGAATATGGAGGAAGGGGTTAAACTAAAAGATGCTATTTGATGTTTCCAAAAAAAGTGATTTTCTTTGTTGTTTTCATTCACTTTCCAACAGCAATGATTTATACTTGAAGGTACTTCTTTCCAGATTACTGCCTGAAAAGTTGGCAGGTTTTCTTTATTGTACTGACAGGACATAAATCAAATTTTGATACATTTATCTACCAGTATGTTTTCTTTATAAATGAATTTACAATTATGCTTATTAATAAGATGACTGTTACACCCCTGAACAGAACTTGACTTGGAAGCTGGAAAACTGCTGGTTGCTCCAGCCACGTTTACTTCTTTAATAATCTATCATTATGTAAAATTAGATGTGTCTTAACCCTTTCCTCCATAGACATACCTTTATTGCATGGGCGAACAGTGTAGATCCAGATCAGCCGGCACATCTGTGCCATCTGATCAGGATCTGCACTGTTTGCTTTTTGATTCATTAGGTTATTTCTGACCAAAATGCAACCAGTGCAGATCCTGATCAGGCGGCGCAGATGTGCCAGCTGATCTGGATCTTCACTGGTTGCACATGCAGAAAAATGTGTATATAGGGAGGAAGGGGTTAAGAAATGTTGATTTTTTTCCAAAAGAACAGTAATATTAGGCTGGCAATGTTTTCTTTGGGTTCGTGATTTCTTTGGCTATGATGAAATGTTAAATGAAACCCAATTACCATAAATAGAACAAGACCAGACTTCTTTTTCTCAGTTTTGGGGTTTTCACAATGTCCAGCATGGAGTACTGTTTCCCATCCTTTGTACTGGTTTCCAGCTGTAGCTTCACATCGTCCCAGGCACGCTGGGGAAAAGTCAGTTTATTCCTGGTTGTCATTTTACAGATCAGGTTCTCTGCATCTTCCACCTTGTTTTCTATGATCAACCAGCGCAGTGACTCTGGTATCACACTGTAAACCAAGTGAGTGAATTAACCCTTTCCCCCATAAATACGCATTTTTACGCATGTGTGACCAGTGTAGATCAAGATCAGCTGGCACATCCATGCCGTCTGATCAGGATCTGCACTGGTTGCATTTTTGTCAGAAATAACCTAAGGAATCAAAAAGCGAACAGTTTAGATCCTGATCAGATGGCACGGATGTGCCGGCTGATCTGGATCTAAACTGTTCGCCCATGCAATAAAGGTGTATCTATGGAGGAAAGGGTTAATCGCTTTTAGCTCATATATGAGTAGACCCTCTAGAGAAGACCCAAATCAGCCTGCACATCTGTGCATTCTGAATAGGATCTGCACTGTTCTCTTTTAGACTTGTTTTTAACCAAAAGGTGAACAGTGTAGATCATGATCAGACTGTATGGATGTGATTACAGACCTACCATTTTGGCTAACAACCTATTTTTCATGAACATTAAGTTAACAAGTTCAAAATCTTTATGTAATACAATAATGCATGTAATGCATGGTAAAATTTTGCTTAAAAATTCAATACACCAAAGTTCAACAGCTCTAGATGAATGAAGTAAGTTCACAGTACATGTATATGTCTGAACGCAAGTTATAGCACAGTCCAGTGACAAACAACACAGTGAATTAACTTAGCATCCAAACTATCAGTTACTGATACAACTTTGATTAGAAAATCCTCTGCTTAAAACATAATAAACCTACCAGATATAGAAAATGGTTATGACACTTGGCAAAGAGATGACGAGCTGTAGGTGGCGCCAGTCTGGTAAAAGGTAAGCCAGCAAGGCTATCAACATCACTGCCACTCCCCAGAAACACTCGAGTATTGCTCCAGCGTAACTACGATGCTGAGGCAGGAACAGTTCCATAGCCAGAGTGTAGGTGGATGTCTGAAGACCCTGTAGTAAACACTTTATCATTAGAACTAAATGGCTTAAACATGTTAACCCTTTCCTGTATAGATACACCTTTATTGCGTGGGCGAACAGTTTAGATCCAGATCAGCCGGCACATCCGTGCTGTGTGATCAGGATCTAAACTGTTCGCTTTTTTATTCATTAGGTTATTTCTGACCAAAAAGCGACAAGTGCAGATCCTGATCAGATGACATGGATCTGCACTGGTCACACATGCATAAAAATGCGTATATATGGAGGAAAGGGTTAATCACGATAACAAAATCTCAGTTGAACAAGAGAAAGTTCCGCTAGAAGGCCCTGTGCTGCTCACATGACTAGATTTTGGGTTCATCTGGGGCATGTCATGGAAAAAGGTGACGGAAGGTCACGCAGTTACTATTCTTGTGATTTGTTTAACCCTTTCCTCCACAGATACACCTTTATTACATGGGCGAACATTTTAGATCCTGATCTAAACTGTTCGCTTTTTGATTTGTTAGGTTATTTCTGACCAAAATAAGACCAGTGCAGATCCTGATCAGAAAGCTGATCTGGATCTACACTGGTTGCACACACGTAAAAATGCGTATATATGGAGGAAAGGGTTAATTTGCACATCATAGCAGAGCAGATGATAGGCAGATCTAAAAGTTCCGGGACATACTTTATTTACACTATTCATATTATTCTTTTATTGCCGACGTAGACCACTATTTATCGCTTATCAAAACAATAATTTTAAATTTCAATTAGTCTTTTGTTGCTTTTTCCTATATGTATAATTTATCAATATGTCTAAGGCAAATGCAGCCCAATCTGAAAAATTAGTGTAAATGACATGACAAAATAACGTATCTGTGTTTATTTTTCGCCATACTATGATAAATGGCCAAAATTAAACTTGCCAAAATAAAACACATGCATTAGTGGGCGAAATGGCCAAAATATCATGACGCCAAAATATCCCAATTAACAGTATGACTGTGCACAGAAGACTTTGTATATTTACCTGCATTAAGATTCCCTGTACAAATCTCAGGACAACAAACATTGAAAACCACGGTACAAATGATGTGGCCGTGCCCACTAGTATGGACATGTACAGCGTTGTCAACATGACAGGTTTCCTCCCAAACTTGTCAGCCAGGTGGCCAAACAGTACCCCACCCACCATGACTCCGCAGAAATATATAGTGATGGTCAAAGATGATAGATATGCTTGGCTACAGACCAGATTCCACTGAAATGTTCAACATAAATATCATGAGCAATGTTCAACATAAATATCATGAGCAATGTTCAACATAAATATCATGAGCAATATAACAAGATCAAGGCATTCAATTTTTGACATTTTCGGAGTAAAAATCATTTCCTTTTTCTTCACAACTACTCAGTCAACAAGCACCTCACAACTACTCTGTCAACAAGTACCTGACAACTACTCAGTCTACAAGCAACTGACAACTACTCAGTAAACAAGCACCTGACAACTACCCAGTCAACAAGCACCTGACAACTACTCTGTCAACAAGCAACTGACAACTACTCAGTCAACAAGCACCTGACAACTACTCAGTCAACAAGAACCTGACAACTACTCTGTCAACAAGCACCTCACAACTACTCTGTCAACAAGCAACTGACAACTACTCAGTCAACAAGCACCTGACAACTACTCAGTCAACAAGCACCTGACAACTACCCAGTCAACAAGCATCTGACAACTACTCTGTCAACAAGCAACTGACAACTACTCAATCAACAAGCACCTGACAACTACTCTGTCAACAAGCATCTGACAACTACTCTGTCAACAAGCACCTGACAACTACTCAGTCAACAAGCAACTGACAACTACTCTGTCAACAAGCATCTGACAACTACTCAGTCAACAAGCACCTGACAACTACCCAGTCAACAAGCATCTGACAACTACTCTGTCAACAAGCACCTGACAACTACTCTGTCAACAAGCACCTGAAAACTACTCAGTCAACAAGCACCTGACAACTACTCTGTCAACAAGCAACTGACAACTACTCTGTCAACAAGCACCTGACAACTACTCTGTCAACAAGCAACTGACAACTATTCTGTCAACAAGCACCTGACAACTACTCTGTCAACAAGCAACTGACAACTACTCAGTCAACAAGCACCTGACAACTACCCAGTCAACAAGCATCTGACAACTACTCTGTCAACAAGCACCTCACAACAACTCTGTCAACAAGCACCTGACAACTACTCTGTCAACAAGCAACTGAAAACTACTCTGTCAACAAGCACCTGACAACTACTCTGTCAACAAGCACCTGACAACTACTCTGTCAACAAGCACCAGACAACTACCCAGTCAACAAGCACCTGACAACTACTCTGTCAACAAGCACCTCACAACTACTCTGTCAACAAGCACCTGACAACTACTCAGTCAACAAGCACCTGACAACTTCTCTGTCAACAAGCACCTGACAACTAATCTGTCAACAAGCAACTGACAACTACTCTGTCAACAAGCAACTGACAACTACTCTGTCAACAAGCAACTGACAACTACTCTGTCAACAAGCACCTCACAACTACTCTGTCAACAAGCACCTCACAACTACTCTGTCAACAAGCACCTCACAACTACTCTGTCAACAAGCACCTCACAACTACTCTGTCAACAAGCACCTGACAACTTCTCTGTCAACAAGCACCTCACAACTACTCAGTCAACAAGCACCTGACAACTTCTCTGTCAACAAGCACCTCACAACTACTCAGTCAACAAGCAACTGACAACTACTCTGTCAACAAGCAACTGACAACTACTCAGTCAACAAGCACCTAACAACTACTCTGTCAACAAGCAACTGACAACTACTCTGTCAACAAGCAACTGACAACTACTCAGTCAACAAGCACCTGACAACTTCTCAGTCAACAAGCACCTGACAACTACTCTGTCAACAAGCAACTGACAACTACTCTGTCAACAAGCACCTGACAACTACTCAGTCAACAAGCACCTCACAACTACTCTGTCAACAAGCACCTGACAACTAGTCAACAAGTACCTGACAACTTCCATTACAAGTAAAAAACCTTACCTCAGTAACAATGTTGGATTCTTGTGGAGGTTTCTTGAAAACCAGGATGCTGTTTAAGTCATCTGGACAGATCACAGATACATTTTGTCCATTCCCAGTGTTATACGTAGCACTGCATGAGTCTATCACACCTGAAAGAACATACTTATGTAACAATAGCAGTTTCTCAGATTTCTGTCAGACCAAAATAAGCATTATGTGTTTACCTTTATATTTAGTTGATTAATGGTGAACAGTGTTATTTCACATAATTTCATGTCTATCATCTCTCAAGATAACCAATGTCTACTTAAAATGAACACATAACCGAACTTTTTTACGGTCCAACATACTTCAATGAATTAGGAATAGGTTGATCACACTTTACTATAACTCAATTTATAAGTAATCTCTCAAATACAACAAATGTGAAAAAAAGGTATTGATGTCACAAGTTTCATCTGAGCCATGTGCTTTTTCTTCAATTTCACGTGTGATAATTATAGTATTTTATTTAAATAAAGAAAATAAATATTATTCTATTACTGTGGTATCATCATATTATGTGCGGGTAAAAATTTCACGCATTATGTGCTGTCTTAAATGCGTGAAATTAAATCCCAGCAAAAAATACAACTGTCACTTGATAATTTTATACTGATTGGTAATTATGGAATAGCCGTGCCCATGTGCATTGATTTATCATGTGATAAATCACTGTAAATTCAATGGAAAAAATGTCCAGTCATGTTAGAATATGTATGTGGGAAAGGAACTTGCATGTAAATTTTAACATGTTTAACAAGAATAAATTTAAGAGAATCTACTATACAACAATTTAGCAAATAGTAACGGATAGAGTAACAAATATGAAAATATTAATCACAGAATTTTTGACATCCTTGAAAACAGTTTTAAAAGTACCTTTGAAATGCAATGACCTGACGATAAAACAGTTACCACACTAACTCAATCTGAAAGTGTGTTTTTGTCTAGCCAACAAGGTGGCTATACCACGTGACTTTTTGATGTCGTGCACACACAAAATCACCCGCTTCAGGTAGGTTTTTTGCTAATTTCTCAGTAATTTCTGAACCGATTTTGATCAGAAGAAGAGCACCTTACTTCTGTTAAAAATCATTTTCATCGACATTTAGCCTCCATTATCAATCAACTGCCGTTTTCTCAAACATTCAAAGACAAATTCACACTTTCAAACAAAACTTGTCTTTGAATGTTTGAGAAAACGACAGCCCTTTGATAATGGAGATTAAATGTCAATGAAAATGCTTTTTAATGCTTTTGATTTTTTGTGTCCATGACATCCTAAAAGTCACTTGGTATAACCACCCTTGTCAAGTAAGTTACCAGTGACAGAGATATTGGCTCCCGTAACATTGTACCCTGTTTCCTCTTCCCAACTGTCTTGTTGACTCATCAACTGGGAACCAGTCCAATAATCTCTTGAGTGACACTGATGCTTTGGTCTGGATCCAAAGAAAGCCATGATGACATGATTAAACACAACAGGAAAGTAGTTCAGGGCCAGGAGTAGGAATATTATGATCTGAAAACGGCCAGGCGTCCCCAGCTGTGAAAGTAATTCTTCTAACTTGATCTTCATCTTGCACTATCAAGCAGCCCAGTTTATTTTCTGGAAAAAAATCATTTTGAAAGTTACTCTGACAAAATGCAAACAAGTAACATTTGGAAATATGGGTTGTTTGTTTATTTCAAACAAGTAACATTTGGAAATAATGGTTGTTAGGTTATTTCAAACAATTAACATTTGGAAATATTGGTTGTATGGTTATTTCAAAGTGAAGAAAGCAATATTATAAATATATGTCATTTAAGGTGGGGGCCACCAGGCACAAACATCTGTAATGGTAATTATTTCACAAAATGATTTTTTTATGAAAACATTCTATTCAATATCTCTCTGTAGTAGCCAGGACATCAAAATGCGCTTTTCTTGGTAGTTCAAGGGATGCTTCTTAACTTCTGTTTGCATTAGTAAAAACTTTGATACAATTTTTAAAGAACAATATTAATTTCAAAGTAGTTTAAGTGAGAAGACAAAGTGTTGATGTGTTTTGTGATAAGTAAGCCTAAAACAGGAAGATAATGTAAGAGTTTTAATTGAGAAGACAATGCATTTGTGAGCCTGAAAACAGGAAAAGAATGTAAAATTAAACAGGAAAATAATTCTGTGATAATATTCCTTCTGTCATATTTAGAGAACTGTACCATTTCGCCTTTAAAACATACATGTAATCATTCTTTCAGTAGGTTTGCCAACACTTCTATTTCGGTGAAGTCACAGTCACATTATCATAATAATACAACACAAACATATTTTAGGTTTGGGGTCCAACTTACGATGACTCAGTAATTGTATTCTTATAAACAATCGAAACAGCAATACCACTTATCTAGGGCCAGAAAATATCATTTTACAAGGAATAAATAACAGGTTTTCAGCATCATTTGTTTTCTTCCATTTTGGTACGGATGTACAGATTTTATTATTTGTAAAAAGTAATTTTGGTTTCAATTTAGCTTTCCATTAGTAAATGGTGTGATGTTTTTCTTGCTTCCTGAATTTTCCGTAAGCTTTATGTAAATTCCCTTGTAAGCTTTATGTAAATTCCCTTGTAAGCTTTATGTAAATTCTCTTGTAAGCTTTATGTAAATTCCCTTGTAAGCTTTATGTAAATTCTCTTGTAAGCTTTATGTAAATTCCCTTGTAAGCTTTATGTAAATTCCCTTGTAAGCTTTATGTAAATTCCCTTGTAAGCTTTATGTAAATTCCCTTGTAAGCTTTATGTAAATTCCCTTGTAAGCTTTATGTAAATTCTCTTGTAAGCTTTATGTAAATTCCCTTGTAAGCACTCCCTGTTTCTCAAACTTTTATATGACCTCATTGACATATTTATTAGCAATGCTTATGTCTCATTCCATTACACATTGTAATACTTTGAAGTTTATCTTGCACATTAATCTATTGATGGAAGTTTGCTCTGTGGATACATTCAGATGCCAGTAATATTTCTTGAAAAAAAAAGCAACATATGCATATCAGGAATCGCCACACTCAAAAAACACAGCCTCCCCATGCAGCGAAAAAGAAGAGAGGAAGATAGAGAGAGCGCATGTTTTATATATGTATGTCAATTCAAATAGGACGCCACAAACAATAAATAAACAAGAGAACCTTTGGGGATACCGCCTTGGAACGGTCAGTGGCAAAACAAATTGCCACTGGGGGTTTAAACCAGGTTCTAGGGTGCACCAACCTCACACTTGCCCCAACAGGTTCTCGTATCACAAAACAAGTACAAATTGTCTTGGTGAAATAACTCCAACCCACCCATCAGCTCAACAATGTTGCATGCAAAAGCATACAAACATATAAACATAAGAATTTAATAGCATTGCAAAGCCAAAGGGCGGGTACTCAATGATCTTTCCGAGACCAGAGCACCTGGAGTAAAATCAGCAAGAACACGATGACAGGGATAAAAGAAACAAATCGAGCTTTTAGGTTCTTTTAAGAAAAGATTTCCCCATAAACTTTCATAAACTCTTACACCCCTGCAAGTTACTTCTTATTTAAAATGCAATGATTGAAAAGCCTGTTTGCTGTTGTCTTACCCATAAACAGTTAACTTTTATCATCTTATATACTGCAGAGGGCATGCACAACTGTATTGGTCTCAGTGATTACAGTCTTTTATAAATATTGAAATTTGAGCTGTTCTTTTAAATTTATTGTTTAACATGTATTTTGAACTTCTTTAATCTCGTTATGTGTCGGGAAATTTAAAACAACAAATCACAAACTTTAAGGTTATCTAGACCTTCAATAATCCATATTTATTCCTTTGAAAAAACAACAACAAGAGATTGTTGTTTGACTTAGGCAACTCTTATTTAGTAATACAATAACAAGGCAAATAATAAGGAAGAAAACCAATCCTATTTTCAGAAAAATCTAAATTTGGATACAGCTCAGTTTGTTTATTGGCAACTATTCAATGTAAATGCAAACTGCATTAACTGTGATTGTTATTTATTGTCTCTTTGTTTAACAGTGTGCATGCCATGTTTAGATTATTTGAATAGCAAATAGATAGAGAATTCTACATAATCACTGGCGATTCAATTATTATATTTACACACAATGAATACTCTAATTATTACCAAAATTATGAAAAGAATTTTTAATCTTAATTCTTTTTTGAATGGCTGTTGGAAGACCATGTTGATTACAAAGCAAATTCGTGTTCATTTAAATAATGTGAAACCAGAGTTCAATATATATTGCGAGTGGTTTTTAATGTCATACTGTGTACCAAAATTAAACATGATTTGTTAGATAAAAAAGTCTTCATCGTAGAGGATGATGTTGAAGTGTGGATATTCTATATTTCAGGGCTTTTTTTCCTTCTTTAGTTTGGGCCCTTTATGGGCACCTTCTCCTCTAAAAATTTCTTTAAAATCATGCAAAATTCCCCCCAAATACTTTTACATCAGGTTTTTTCATTCCCCTCAGAGAAAAAATCACGCTATTTTCCCCAAAATTATAGGGCGTGCCTCTTCCCCTGGCAGTGAAAAGAAGCCCTGTATTTAGATATCTAACCCATAAAAGAAATACCTCTCTCAATCAAATTCAATTCATTTCATTGATGTTATTAATTAACAGGCAAAATACAATTAAACCAGCTTTGGCAGCCACCTGTATTCAGCAAACACCTGTCTTAAACAGCCAGTTTGAATAATTGTCCTAAACTGACATTTTGTTCTAATTTTTACCTGTCTTAAAGAGCCACCTGTATTAAGCAGCTCTTTTGTCAATCCCTTGGATGGCTGCTATTTTAAACCAGTAGGCAAACATTGTAGATCCAGATCATATGGCACAGATGTGCTGGCTGATATGGTTCATAACTGGTCACCGATGTGATAAAAGGCAGATATATGGAATACGAGGGTTGTCCCAATAAATCGTAGACTATTTGAATAAAAAGAAAACTACTGAACACATGTTTATGCAAATTTCACAGTTAATTAAGACATCATTTGGCAATTTGTAGACGAAATATCAAAGAAAAATAGATTATCATAAAGAAATTGGAAACATTTTAACAAGGCGACCTATCAACAAGTGGCGCACGTCGCAACGTCATTACAATGCTCACACGGAATACCGTTACTCCTTCCTGAAGAACTCTTCAGCATGTCTGATACACTCACGGTGTCTGATCTCCCGACTATTAAATAAATTAATGTAACACTCTTTTGGAAGACTTTTGTTAAAGGCCAAGCTTTCTGATCTCGTCGCAGATCTCAAATTTGCGACCTATGAGCCCGAAAACGTCTACCGGAGCGAGTTCTGGCGAGTACGGAGGATGACTGATTCCGAGTATTATTTCCGTTTCACCATGCGAAAACTTTCTGTGCCGCTTTTCTATACCAATGCTCTAGATATGAGGATGCATTAAACTTTTTTTATTCCTTAAGCGCGTCTTTTGGCATCAATTCTCTTTATCACAATAATGGATGATCAAAATGTGCGCCGTGGCTTCATCAAACGTCGCGATTTTCGTTAGAAGTTAATATTTACTCATTAGCATTAAACAAGCACTAATCTTATACAAATTATCGCAACTTTTTGACACTGCGGATTGATTTCAGAATGATCATCAATTAAGGTAACATAAACAATTTGCGGCTAAAATGGCTCTGTGTAATGTATTAACTGTTTAAAGTAAATTATTGAATTCCAAATCATGACGCTCTGTGACGTGCGCCGCCGATCCCTATCACTGTTTAATAAAATGTATGTAATTTCTTTATTTGAGTAGATCTTTCTTTGAAATTCAGCATACTTGTTACCGAATAATGTCTTAACTAACTGTGAAATTTGCTAAAAGATATATTCAGTAGTTTTCTTTTTATTCAAAAAGTCTACGATTTATTGGGACAACCCTCGTAAATGGTTAAAATAGAGTAATGAAAGTTTTGCCTACCCAAAAAATTTGACAATTTTTTGTTTCTCAAGAGAAACTGTAAAAAAACACCTGAATTATCATTAATTTTGATTGTTAGAAGTGGTATTGATTTTAGAACAATCCCTGAACTTGTAGTGATTCAAGATAGAGTAGTTCAATAATTATTCTGAATCAATATAATATCCCAGCAGCTCAACATTCTAGATCAATGATCTGCTATTGTTAACATTCAGACATGTTCTTCTATATATACCGTATACCCCCGTTTTAACGCTCCCCCCCTAATAAACGCCCCCTCCCCTTTTTCATTCTAAAATTTTTCAATCAGGGGCAGAAAGACATTTAAAATTGACAAAAAAGTACAAATAATTAAATTAGATCTTACCTTTTCTGACAATAATCCAGTATTATTCCAACACAAATCAATTGAAAACTGTTAAACACTTTTTATTATCACAACTTTAACAATAACGGTAAACTTGTAAGGTATTATTTTTTTCACATAAAATGTTACGCCCCCGGGGGCGCTAAAACGGGGGTATACGGTATTGCTCTTGATATCAACTAAACTCAAACAATTTAATGTAAAGTCACTTGGTTAAAGGTAGAAATTATGTCGCCTAATACTTTAAGAGCTCAACACAGCTTGTCGGACATTCAAGGGACCAGTGTAGACCTAGATTAGTCACACTTGCGCTTGACCAGCCGCCCCACCCCCTGCCAACCCTTACTAATACGACTTTGTTTTTTTGTAAAAATGGTTTCAAGTCACTAATATTATTCCACTCTATCAAAATATGGGAAAATACGCCGTCAAAATCATAGTTTAAAAAATGTATATTCAATTATATACATAGAATATACATTTTTTTAAACTACGATTTTGATGGTGTATTTTGCATATTTTGATAGAATGGAATAATATTAGTGACTTGACACCATTTTTACAAAAAACAAGGGTGTATTATTAAGGGTTGGCCAATGGGGTGGGATGGCTGGTCAAGCGCCAGTGATTAGTCACTCACTTCTGCTGGAATTTCCAAGACTATCTAGACCTAATTGACAAAATGTTGAAAAATTATATCATTTGTTTATTACTCTTCATCTAAATGATTGATAAAATTTACATTTGTAAACCCCCTCTACACTTATAATTTCTTTCCTTTTATTCTATGACATATTAAAACATAAGGGGAGTTATTTTACTTGGTAGGTATCTGTATTTTGTTTTTCACAAATTAATTAATATACAGTATACCAAAGTGGAAATACCTAAATGACAGTGGGATTATTTTATTTTAAATTTGTTGTTAATATCATAATCAACATAAAAATTTAATTAATTATCCCATGACTACAAAATATATAATCTCAGAAAGTTCAAAATAGAAAATGAAACTAGAACAGAAATTAATATCATTTAATTTATTATAATATAATTATTATACATTCCATTTTTTAATTTATTTATATTACATACCTTTATTTCATAAACATATATCCAACACGTAAAAAATTAAATTTCCAGCAAAATACTATAATTTATCGACAAAGTGTAGCTTACCAGCACATTTTAACAATGTCATACAAAAGTTGTCTTCTACAAAGGTCATTCACATGGTTCTATTTATAGACTATTGCATGGGAAATAGAAAATAGATGGTCTAGTAAAATTATTGCCAATAATCTGCAACAGAAAACTGTTCAGGTTTAAACCATGTTTGATATGGAAAATGCTGCTAGTAATTGCTTTTAATCTTGAACTATACTATAAATTAATCCTAAACCAGCATACATTAAAAAAATCTCTATCAAACATTCCCCTCCTAAAATAAGGCTCAATCCAGTTTTCCTAGAAAACAAACAAAAATTGAAAGATAAAAACTTACTAAACAACAATTTCTGAATAATAACGTGTTAAATAATATGATTTTTTACTTGAAATATCTAAATATTTTCTACATGATTTAAAAGA
This sequence comes from Corbicula japonica, assembly GCA_038501625.1. Lineage (NCBI taxonomy): Eukaryota > Metazoa > Mollusca > Bivalvia > Venerida > Cyrenidae > Corbicula > Corbicula japonica. The sequence continues at coordinate 1,058,027 of JAZAYU010000068.1, read as the reverse complement.
ATTATCAAGAACTAAAAGTTGCATATTTTAATCACCCCAACCTCCATGAATAATGTAACTGGGGGTATCCAACTAGGAATTAAAGATATATACACTTGTAACGAGGGTTTACAAAGAAAAATGAGATGATTATAAGTATACTTCAGGTGTGCCAATTTTCGCACGAGATGGAACATCCATTGCAAGGAAACTGTTTATACAGAAATGAGACTCTAACTTATTTTTATTCATTTTTTTTTTGTAATAGGGGGGTGGGGGGGGGGCAAGGAATAATGAGAAGAGTTGGTTGGGGGAAAATCAGTTGTAAAATGGTGTGTTTCTGATGTCCATTTACCAATTAACAAACAAAAGTAAGGGCCCTGTAGTTCATACCTGCGTATACCTAATAACCACACAACATCTCTAGTTTTAGAACAGAACAGTTAACAATTCAATATTATAGGGGAAAGCAAGCCTGGACATCTGGTAGCTCTGTTTTTTTACAGAAAGACACAGCTTGTACTACCTTGGAAGAGGGTCTTCAAATCTGGCTGGTGGTTTTCCAGATTAAATTTTTCCTATAGGTTAGGAAAAAAATCCACCCTATACAATCATAAACGCATGTGCGACCAGTGTAGATCCAGATGAGCCGGCACATCCGTGCGGTCTGATCAGGATCTGCACTGGTCGCATATTGGTCAGAAATAATCTAACAAATCAAAAAGCAAACAGTGAAGATCCTGATCAGATGGCACAGATGTGCTGGTTGATCTGGATCTACAGTGTTCGTCCACGCAATAAAGGTGCATCTATGGAGGAAAGAGATAAGGAGTTCACAACACCATATTTGTAAGACAGAGGGACAAACCAGAATACACCACCCAAAACTTTTGTTCAGTGTGTATAAAATAAACAATACAGTCAAAATTGTAAAAATATTAAAGCTGTGGCAAAACTTGCATAGTTCTGGAGTAAAAACGTATTGCACTTCAGTTATTATTGCCCTCTCCAAAACAGGAAAAAGAAAAAGGGTTCTCTTATGACGAGACAACAAATACCTATCTATTTAAATACCAAAAAGTATCCCTGTACATAGTTTCCACAAGAGCCAAAATTAACTCCCTTTATAAGTTGGTAGCCATCATTTAGTATGACAACTTGATACAAAGATAACTTAGAATCTCTCCTTTAAAAAGTAAATAGTTTCCCCATACATATAGTCAGTATTGTTATCAGTAAAATAACCCTTTACTGATGACATGAAGTGATTGTTACGTATATCAGGGCTATCCGATCAACCTTTTTTTGGGTTGTCCCGGCTAGCTTAGTTGGTTGCATCGCAGGAATTGCAGGGCTAGGTGCTGTCGCCATGACGGTGCAGGTTTGCTCCCAGCTATAGGCACTATCATTTATTATAATCAATTGCAATCTGAGACAAACATTGTTAACATTATTCAGTATGGCAATCAATTTAGCCGCCACTCTAATGGTTTATATGTCATGATTATTATACATGTGATTTATTTCAATCCTGTTCTAGTGTTTAAACCATATGAAATGTTGCTGTACGAGATGGTAACTGCAAGCTGATAAGGGAGATAACTATTGCTCCAGTGAAAGCCCTGTATAATAGAGTTGCATCCCTTTCTCCAAAAGTTTGCAACATAACAAGTTGAGACTTAATAGAATGATACAGATCACATTACTGGTTCTTGTTAACCCTTTTCTCCATAGAAACACCTTAATTGCGTGGGCAAACAGTTAAGATCCTAATCAGACGGCACTTTTTGATTTGTTAGGTTATTTCTGACCAAAATGCGACCAGTGCAGATCCTGAACAGACGGCATGGATGTGGATCTACACTGATCGCACATGCGTTTATGATTGTATAGGGTGAATTTCTTTTCTGTGCCGGCTGATCTGAATCTACACTGGTCGCACATACGTAAAAATGAGTATTTATGGAGACAGGGTTAAAAAACAATTTGTCAGCAAACAATTAACATTCATTCAAAGAGGAATTACTGTATTAACATTGGTGAAAGTTTCTTTACTTAAATTTTTAAATTCAAGTATTTGACAACAAGACAACACAATCTGTAAAGTGATTAAAAGCCGCACACTGGTGCTGCTAGGATTTTACAAATGATTGTTATTAACATTTTCCTCCATAGATTATACTAAGATACACCTTTATTGCATGGGCGAACAGTTTAGATCCGTGCCGTCTGATCAGGCAATCTCCTTTGCAGAGTTGTCGTTCCTTACACTCACTTAACATCTCTGCAAAAGGCTCAATGTCACGATTTTTGACCAAACTCGACAGCCTTATTTTATACGGTCATAAATTATGAATTTGAAAGCTTGAGGTAAAACAAATGACTGAAATCTTCACTATCTTTCATTAAAACCGAAGAAACCCAAGCTATTGTCAATGTAATTGGTGAACTATTTCTTTGAGTTAAAGTAAAAGTAGTTGAAAGTAGTCCCAGCCAAAAACAGAGGTGAATGTAATGAGCCGAGTGTAAGACTTAGAGAGTGCTGATCAGGATCTAAACTGTTCGCTTTTTGATTTGTTTGGTTATTTCTGACCAAAATGCAACCAATGCAGATCCTGATCCTGACACTGGTCTTGCATGCGTAAAAATGTGTATATATGGAGGAAAGGGTAACTAAACAAGTAGTAAAGTGATAAAAAGCCTCACACTGGTGCAGCTAGGATTTTAGTAATGATTGACATTAACATTTTCCTCCATAGATACACCTTTATTGCATGGGCTAACAGTTTAGATCCAGATCAGCCGGCACATCTGTGCCATCTGATCAGGATCTAAACTGTTTGCTTTCTCGATTCATATGGTTATTTCTGACCAAAATTCTACCAAAGCAGATCCTGATCAGACAGCATGGATGTGCCGGCTGATCTGGATCTTCACTGGTCGCACATGTGTAAAAATGCATGTTTATGGAGGAAAGGGTTAAAGGTTTCCAGCTAATCATCAGTTATGACTGTCCTTCAGTACTTTCTACACATCTTTGTTATATATACAGGGCACAGGAATAGTGAAATTCTTTCCATTGATTGTCACAAAGTGCTTGTTCCAAATCACTAAAAAGCCCACAATATAAACTGAAATGCTAATGTTGAATTAAACAATATCAATAAGACTTAAGAAATGAAAGAGTTTTAAGTTGGTTTGTGTTAATATCTTGTGATATTGTTTTGTTTAATTGAAGTTTTTCAAAATTTGATGATTTTTTGGGCTCTCTGAAAAAGAATTGCACTTATATCATTTCTGAACAACGACAATGATATTCAAACAGTTGTGTCTGGTGTCAGGTTACTGGGACCAGGTAACTGCATAAATGTTGATGTCTAATACAACTGTTCATAGCCAAAATATGAATATTGCATGTAGATACTTTGAAGGACTTCTTTCTATAATGTCACAGGTTTCTCCTCGGACCTTGTCCTTCTAGAATATTGCAGGAAGTTTATAGATCTAATCCTTCTCACAACTTCACAGACTGATACTGATTACACATCTTGTTAGGGAAGATTCCCTAGATCTCTTCCATTCACCAGTATAGTTATCACAATTTGAGGTAGCCTCTCTGGACCTATTCCTTACTATTTCTTCTATTACTGTAGTATCATTTAATTTCGTGGGGAAGAATTTTCGCTTAAACCCGGGGAATAACAAATTCGCGGGGGCATGAATTTGCGCAACTGTGCTTTCCTATAAAGAAACACTGTAAAGTGGTTTAATTTCGCTGGGGTTGAATTTCGCACTCTTGCCTTAGCGCAAATAAGCGAAAATTAAACCTGCGCAAAATAAAATGATTTTTACAGTATCACAACTTGACAGTTAAATTCCTTGGATCTATTCCCTCTTTGCGAACTTTGAGAGAGAAATCTACAGAATCATATCCCTGCGTGAGCCTGCTCATTGAGATAACATCAACATTTCTGTCACAGTATTGTTGAAGATTATCTTCTGTTATCCCACCACTGGCTTCTATCACAAGCCTTGGGAATAGTTGCTTCAGAGTTGCTGCCGCTGTTGACAATGCCTGCAATCATAAATGTGTTCCCATATGAAGCAAGTATTGCTAAAAGGAGGTCTACGGAATCTGGGATACTTCTTGCAAAATCTCTTAAATCTTAATTATGGTATTAAAGGTACACCACCACTGAACCATAGGCGTAGTCAATGAAGCAGCAACCGCCGCGCCAATATTTGGCCAGCCGCCATTATACAGTACAGGTCGGGTGTCATTTACATTTTTCACCCATCACCGCGTTTCAGGGTCAACGCGACATCCAATTTTTTTCGGGTGATCACGGGTGATCGTCAATCTTGCCACCGCGATCACTTGACAAGAAAATCACGGTGATTTGCCGCGATTTATCAGCGCGAATCGCGGTGACGATTTACCTGCGATTTAAAGACATTCTTCCGAATTTATTTATTTACAAATGTAAAAAGAAATATGTTGTTCGTATTTTCGTATCAAAGAAAAGACTTAAACTTGATCAATGCACAAATATATTGTCCATTATTTGAAACACTGGAGTTTTCACATCTTCCGTGTTGACATAAACACCTTTGTGCATGCCCCGTAAATTGCTGCCAATTATGCTTCTAAGTGGTATGTTGTCACGGTCATTGCAAAATAACTAGCTTGCAAACATTACAAAAAAATCTTTTAGAATGAGTAAACTCATTTAAAAAGTGAACAACAGTTATTAAATTGTTAATTATTTTACGGCAAATTATAAGAATTCATCGACAAGTAGAGTATTTATGACAGATCGGAATTCAATGTCATTTAAAATACGAGTATAAATGTGGTTGAAACACACAGTAAACTGGAAATAATAGATCATTATCGAGAGAGAAAAATGAATAAAAATTGTGTCGTTCTTACCTTATCGTTTCCTTACTTGTTATTTTGATGAAAGATAAATGTATAATATTCTTTTTAATAATTACTCCGAACATGATGAGAAAATAAATAACGGTGAAAATATAACAGCCAAGTACATTAGCTACATGTATAAAATCCATCTCGTCAATTATTTTCCCCAATTCCTTCCTAAAACATCTTTATTTATGAGCAATCAACACCTGTTTGAACACCTGTGTGATCAGCATTGTATATTTGATCATCACTTCTGTTTATTTACTTCAAAAAGAACGCCGACGAGTAATACTGATTTTCCGAGATCAAAGGTGCCGTGTTATGTAAAAAAAAATTATTGATCAAACGTCGGCGTTTTTTATTCTTAACAGATTGACTCTAATTTGCGATGAGCAGGTAATGTCAAAACAACAAACTGTTTTGACGTTTCCTAATTGCTTATTATGGTTAGCAACTAATTTGCGGTTTGTCTTATGAACGAAATTCTGCCAGTACCGTATTAGGTTGGTGTTTTTCGCACCTATTGTTCGTCACAAAGGGCGCTTCATGTCAAATCAGAAGCAACAAAATTGTGAAAAAAATTTCATCTATTATCGTACGGTTGATGATAATTTGTTTCTTCTGGTGAACGTGTACATCCCCTCTTAAAATCCCTGCATACAAAATGTAATAAACAGCCTTCGCCGATAATGACGTAATACGGGACGAAAAAAGCGTGCGTTTCGTGAATTAGTCGCCAATGTTGATTTAATCATTTGATCTTTTTTACCACCCACGAAGAATGAACAAACATATACATATAAATGTACAAAATATTGGGATCAAGCGTGATATATTGGATATTATGATATAACGGAGTTGCAGTGTAATTGGTGTTTTATATGGATTAATTAACTCCAAGCTTCTTACGTTGACAGGTAAGACTTTCAAAATAGTTATTGATTAATTCATGTCAGATTGCAAAATCGGGCGTCGGTAATAAAATCAAGCTCTGTTAAATTAAAAAGTTATTACATTTATTAAGAAGCTCGATATTTTCACAGAAGATACGCAAACAAAGAAAATTGTTTTTGTTTTGTTTAATGCTGACGAATCGGCATGTCCCATTACGCGACTAAAATTATTACATTATTTTGATACAATGTTACGTTCAAATTGGTTAAAAAAAGAATGTTTTACATTAAAAAAATACATTTTAATACACTCCTTTTTCGAAAGATTTTTCACTGCGATCCCCCGCGATCGACCCTGAAGCAAAACTGCTGACGATGAACACGAGAAGAGCGAGAATGACTGCAGAATTATCGCCGCGACTCACGGCAAATCACCCGAAAATCGCCGCGTTGGAAGGACATATTCGCGGTGAATTTTCACCCGGACTGATTAATTAACGCGGTGGACGGGTGAAAAATGTAAAAGACACCCGACCTGTACTGTATTTTAACCTCGCCACTCCAATATTTTATGTCGCCTTAAGTTTTGTTTGCACTGAAGACAGTTATCTATACGCTCAATTACCTGCGCCAGACAGGGATTAACAACTGAAGATGACCACAGGATGTTAACCGCACTGTATGATTGCACTTTCAGTGTCAGTGTATTATCAATAATGATTTTTTTTATTGTATTTCTCAGTCAATTACTAAGAAAATTGGCGACATGTTACCTCAGTTTTGGAATCCAAATATTGACACGTACAAGGGGCATTTATAAAGTATGAATCAGTGTGATTGTTTAACGTTAATCCGAAAGAAATTTCTACATGTTATACATGTATGGAAAGCTTAGACTCTCCTCTACAGTTACATGCACGAGGAAACCGGTTAAAATTGTTACAGTGATTGAAATCTTCACTTGAATCGACCAAGGTCAGATACACTGCAGTTAAAATGGCAGACAAAGAGAACAAATTTCAAGATGAGCAAAGAGCTTATTGTAAAGTACGCGCATTGCTCGGCGTTGCTGCACCTGATATTAAAGCAGACTAAGACAAGGTTTATGGGGACTGTGCTCTCTCGTATTCCACGGTTAGAAGGTGGGTTCGTCTTTTTAACTCTGGTAGGGAGGATATAAAAGATGAGGCCCGTCCTGGCCGTCCAGTGACCACAATGACTGACGAAAATATTGCCACTGTTAAAAAAGCTGTGGAAGATGATGCCCGTTGTTCAGTCGAGGAGATAAGTGATTTATGTGGCATTAACTCGGCATCGGTTTTTCAAATATTGACGCGCGTGTTAAAGCTACGCAAGGTTTGCGCCAGGTGGATACCCCACCTCCTCACTGATGATCAAAAGCGCGAGCGCGTGCGAATAGCGTCCCAGCTGCTTGATACATACAAGAATGCTGACCAAAAACGCATGAATGAAATTGTGACTGGCGATGAAACGTGGGTATATTTTTATGAGCCTGACAGTAAACAAAAAAATAAGGTGTGGGTCGGTGAAAATGATGGACTGTCCCAAATTGCCCGTAGAGCTCGCACCTCAAAACTCATTATGTATGCATTATTTTTTGATTGCCAGGGAATGGTGGCTCGAATTCCTGTACCAGAAGGTAGGAGTGTTACGGGAACATTTTACCGAGATTCGGTACTTGCTGCTGTTGTATGCCACTATACTGCAGACCGTCCCCGTACCGGCGTACGCGGAATCAAGCTCCTGCATGACAACGCACCGGCCCACAAGTCAGCGCTGGTAACGTCGTATCTTAGCGACAACAACATTGACACTTTACCACACGCTCCATATAGCCCTGATCTTGCTGCATGCGATTTTTGGTTAAATCCCTTTATTAAGAACTACATGAGAGGTCGACGTTTTGAATCTCGGCACGCCGTCGGCAGCGCACTTTTCCAGTGTCTTAACACTATACCCAAAGAAGCATTACGAAAAGCATTTCTGATTGGATTAAACGCTTGGAAAAGTGCATACAAGTCAAAGGGGAATACTTCGAAGGGTTGATCTAAAAATTTAAGCAGAAATATTACGTATACAACTAAAGCGCCACACTGATTAATACTTTATAAATGCCCCTCGTACTTAGTATATCATTCATGTTAAAAAATCATTCTAAAGCCATAATTAGATGTGATCACATAAGAATGTTTCTAATCAACCTTATAATTTTGCAAAACCTGAGTTGGGAGCGTTTAAATATTCACTACACATGTATTCATTCATTTACGATGAGGTATTTCATATGTTTTTGAAATGCTTAAAAATCTTAAAGAAAAATAACTTAAAATATTATAATTGTTCTAAAATAAACAAACTTAGTAACCAATCTATATGTTTTATCATTTAAACTAATTGAATTATGTTACAAAATTTTCGCCGCCCCAATATTCAAAACGTGCCTACGCCCCTGTGAACTAGCATATCACCAAAAAATCAGGTAGTGCTCAACTGCTTGACTGTGTTTCAGATAAATATTTGCTAAGAATTCTTAAACAAACAACTGTTACCCTGAGAAAAGTTTAACTATTAGGTCAAGAGAGTTACCTGAGGAGAGAAGTTATCTAACATGACAACTTCAGCGCCTGCCTCGGCAGCCTCTGTAGCCTGCTCCACACTACGACATTCCACTTCTATCTTTGTGGAAAATCCCCCAACAACACGAGCATCCTTAACTGCCTGCAATCAGAGTGAAAACAATGTGTCCAGCAACAGATATGTTCCACTCATAGGGACCCGGTTTCAGTGAAAAAAACCTCTAAATAGTGAAGTTAAAAAAATTTGACTTGTACGAATATTACTAAAAAGGGTGAGCAGCCGCCATTAAACGAACGGAAGTCCGGTAAATTGACTGGTTTTTGGGGTATAGCTTATATGTATTGACGAGTAATTACGAATACATTGCATCCCAAAAACTAGTCAATTTACCAGACTTCCGTTGGTTTAATGGCGGCTGCCCACCCATTCAGTAATATTAGAACTACCGGATAGTCAAATTTTTCAACTTCACAATTTAGAGGTATTTCTCGCTGAAACCAGGTCCCTATGGTTCCACTTGTGTGTTTTGATAAAATTTTGACTGTGAACGGACCCATAAAGCTGAAACAAAAAATTAATGTGCAGTGTTTAGTTTAATGCATTTTTAAATACATTTACTTGTCCCTATTTATGGTCATGAATTAAAAGATAAAATTAATCATTTATATCCAGTAAAGACTCATGAAGCAGCAACAAGTGTTCACTGCCTTCTATTGCATTTTGTCATTGTAATCCCTCATGTTATGTCATGCAGGGCTTTTTTTCAGTTGATTTTATAGCCGTTATTCGGTCATGTTCCCAATGGCAAAACATATACTTTTTTCCCAATTTGAGAAGAAAAATTCCCAATTGAATCAAAACAAACATTTCTGATGAAAAACAATGTTCAGCATCATCACTGCATCTTTTGCTCTTTAAGCCAGGAATTACTGACAATATTAAATATGCATGGCAATGTTTAAAAAACAGCAGATAACAGTAACAATTCTTATTCCCCAATGATGCTAAAAATTTACTAATTTCTGGCAAAACGACAACGATAAATTTCCCAATTCCAGGGGTATGGGTCATATTCCCAAAATGGTGAAAAAAAGCCCTGTGTCATGGCAGAACTCTGTCATTGTGTTCATTCATGTTGGCTTGTTTTTTTGTTATAAACATGATTTCATCCATCCTTGCGTGCATTAGCTCAGTCTGCACTGACCATAAAACAATGAATTGGATGTTCATATGCAGATTCTGCTATTAGTACTGTATATTCTGATGAGACTGCATGGATGTGCAGGCTTAGGTTGTATTACAGTGCACTGTTGCTGATGGGATATACGCCATATCCCAGTGTAGTGTAAACCCTTTCCTCCATATACACTGTATACGCATTTTTACGCATGTGCAGCCAGTGTAGATCCATGCCGTCTGATCAGGATCTGCACTGGTCGCGTTTTGGTCAGAAATAACCTAATAAATCAAAAAGCGAACAGTGCAGGTCCTATTCAGACGGCATGAATGTGCCGGTTGATCTGGATCTACACTGTTCCCCACGCAATAAACCTGACAGTGTGTATATGTAGGAAAGGACAGTACATGTACTTTGCAAGTTATTGATCAATATTTGGACATCAATGAATGATTTTAACTGAAAGCCAATATTGTGTCAAGTATAGCATTTATTTGACTAATGTGAAATGCTAATGACCTCTGTGACATTTTATTACAGATCTTTAATCTTCGATGTACCCCTGAATGATAATATCATATCAAATAGATTGCAAATTTATTAGAGTAAGAAATCCAATATGCTATTCAAATTTTTAAAATAGTTTTAGGCCAATTTTGTAATAGCATGTATCATAAATTTTATCTCTAATATACATATTGATAATAGAGTCTTTACAGACAGTTTATCTCCAAAGAGAAACATGATTTATTATGTGCATTTATTGAATAAAAAAACTGAAGTTTACTTAAACTACTTGTAAATTTTTTATTATCAGTAAACATATTTTTAAACTTGTAAGTTAAATGTTTAAAATAATAATTGGTTAAATTCATTTAAATTCTATATTAAATTTTATATCAAATGTCTAAAATTATAAATAATTCTTTTAAAAATATATCTAAATAAGGAAAGAGAAAGACCATGACCACTTTACCTTTTATCAACTTTTGTTGTAAATTACATTGTTGTCTATTTGTATTGTTGCATGTTTTGCTGTACCTGACAAACACAATCAACAAACTTGTTGGATTTTTATAGAGAAGGGGTAACAATAGGTAACTGATGATACTGATAATTACATGTATGTGCCAATAGCAAATCTTATTTTAACTATCTTTAGTTTTAATTTTTTAATAAGACAACAATGTGTGTTTATTTGTTTACAGAACCAACCAGTCTGATGCTTAAAATACATTATTTTTTTAGAAGATCACAGAAATTGTCTAGATGATTCAGCACAGACCTGCTCTAGAGGGAGATAGTCATTACCGCTCAATTGTTCGGTCAATAGACACAAGGTTGCTTTAAGGCAATAGAAAAATTAATTCCTAATTTTCATCCAAATTTTGGGTAAAAAATGGAGAGGGTGGGTGGGTTTTATTTTTTAATATTTATCATTCTCACAGTTTCTAACGACACTTGTGTAGTGCAAAGATAAATAAGCATCTAGCCGACTATGAATTGCCGATTGCACTTAAATGTTTCATACTGCATTTTCGTACTCTACTGATTTGTGCTTGTAATGTAAATTTTGATGTACACTTTTTTTTCCAAAATAAAAAACGTTTGGGCAGAGTGATTTTTGAGGGGTGGACGGGGATGAGAATCTAGGAATTAATTTTCTATTGCCTAAATTGTGTATCATGAACTCAATACATGGTATATACATGTAGCTCAAACTGAAAGTACATTAAGCGTTAAATTCCAAGTCCCAAACATTTTTTGTTGTTTTTAGCTCCAAAGCAACCCCTAGTAATCCCTGAATACAGTACAGGGTATTCATGATAATATAGACAATTAACAGATCAAGTTCCATTAACATTGAAAAAATGAATACATATCCAAATGGACCAATTAGTGAAGGACAAAATACATGTACTAATGTAAAATGTAATTAATTTACTTTTTCAAGTAAATTATAATTCTATTCATCATCATTCTTATCATATATTTAATGTGATACATCAATTGGCAAAATGTATATGAAACAATTTCGAATCACCCAAAACTCCATTGATCAATTTTCTCTTATTTATGGCCATGGAGCAATGCATTTTGATGATTTTCGGGCAGGGCACAACAAATTTGGGGCTGGTCATGGTTCCCTTTTGTATAAGCCTAGCTGGAGCACTAATTTATCATAAGTTGCAAAGTGACTGCTAGTTGAAATTTATTTACTCAAGTTTTTGAACTTTTATTCCAACTTTGTCTTAGGGGTCATAGTCCTTTAATGCAACATTCAACTTTTTTTTAGGTAAACCTTGTAAACGTTTTTTGTAATTCCTTTAAGAGTTATGTTGTTGTTTTTACGAATAATTAATGCCTTACCACCAGTACAATGTACATGATCAGTGATATAAAAGGTATTTAGATAGTATATCAACAGAGCTTTTTTTCAGTTGATTTAAAAGCCGATATTGGGTCATTTTTCTAATGGCAAAACATATGCTTTTTTCCTAATTTGAGAACAAGAATTCCCAACTGTATCAATACAAAAATATTAGTAAAAGTCAATATGTGTAAAACTTATAATTCCTAAATGACGCAAAAAAAAATCCCTAATTCTGGCAAAATGATGTGAAATTTCCAAATTCCAGGTGTATCGGTCATATTCCCAAAACGATGAAAAAAGCCCTAAATTCAAACTTTGGCTGAATGTTTTTTATATATGGACAGCACACCAGTACCATAGTTTGAAAATTTCTATAAAAATGATTTTCAAATAGTATTACGCAGCAACCTTGGCTAGAGTAACTTGATGTATTTATTACCTGTGATATACTTCCCGCTGTCCAGATATGATTGTCTTTCAACATGATCATGGAAGAAAGATCATATCTGTGTGTTGACACCCCACCAACTAAGAGGGCATACTTTTCCACCAATCGAAATCCCGGAGTTGTTTTGCGAGTTCCTGCGATTTCACCATCCCATCCAATTTTGCGAACATTGTTTCTGATTCTGTATGCTGCTGTTGCAATTCCACTTGCACGTGATATAATATTTAGCGCTACCCTTTCCCCCAACAGAATTTGGCGAACTTTTCCTGATACAGTTGCAAGAGTCCTTACCGGTTCAATATATGCACCATCCAGTGCATTGTCCCATACAACAGTACAGTCCAGTTCCTTAAACACTGCATCGAAAAACGGTTTTCCGGCAAATACTCCTGCACTTTTCTGTAAGAGCAAAGCCGTCTCCTCTTTTTCCCCAACCACAAAACCGCCGTAATCAAAATTCGGCGTGTCTTCTTTTAACCACTCTCTTGCTAAATGGCGAATTGTCAGCGGATGTAAGACATGAGAAACAGAGGGATTAAATATACCGTTTAATACCGCATCGTCAGATTTTGATGACATGTTTAGTTATCGCTCTAAAAATTTGGAAAAACTTTTATTTGTTTACCTTATCGAAACGCTGCGGACGAACTGTCAAATGGTATGCAAAATGCGCAACGGCAACATATTTTTACCCGCACTGGTGTACATCAAAACGCCACGGCGGATTACTGTCATCTTGTCACATTAGATCATATAGGTTTAAGTATTTTAAATTGTTTACAAAAATAAGACCATCATGTGTAAAAGTATGGCTGTTTCGCATGTGTGCATCAAACTTTCAGATATTTAAGGGCTACGCATACACATTGTTGATTAATTAATATATAAATTGATTGTTTGACTGCCAGTACATCGATCATGATCAACTACTGACCTAGCTGCATCTTCCTCAGCAGATGGAAACGCCTCATAGAAAAAAAATTAGAAGAAGAATACATTTAAACACATTTTCTAATCTTAACTCACTCCATTTGATTATTAACATTCATTTAACTAAAAATCAACCCACAACAGTTAAATGCAGCAAAATGCACAGATTCAAGTTCGGCAAACCGCACGTGCGTTCAAGTTCAGGATTTGGCGCCAATATATATTTACTTTTCGTACTGCGGTAGTTGTTTGAAATAAATAACAATAACTACCGGAAGTTTTGATATTGAAAAAAGGCTAAAAACATTGGACAAAAGTTTGACCTATTGAATTTGTACAATAAGCTAGTATGTCGAGGTCGTCTAGCTGTTATAACCAGATAAAAAAATTAACATGTAGCCTAACTACGAAGCTTACTCAAAATGAAATCCTTTACATTTTCTGATTTAAACGACTGAAATATCGGAGTACTTTGAACACAATTAACATGGTCATGCAAAGATGCATCGCAGATTTTTCTACTTACTAGAAAGCTTAAATTTTAAATCTGTACTACAGAAACACAGTTTCAAATTGATTCCTAATTAAACGTTTAGTTTTCACTGTGTAACGTGCTTTTGTAGATAAATCATCTTAAAATTTCTGACTTAGAGAAAGTGTTTATAATTTCGGACGACATAATTTCAGATACATCTTTGTAGAAATCTGTAGTTAATATAGCCAATATTTTGTTCTCCCTTTTTGGTAGCGCCCTGTCTATTTTCGGCAGCAGCCTGCTTTTAAAATCCTCGATATAAAATCTTCAAGACTTGAAAGCACCGTTTTCCTTCATTCTTTTCGCATTAAACGGTCTGTAAGTTAGCAATTAAACATTATTAATATGAATTTGGAGGCTTTCTCAATAAAAAACACTATATGTTTGTGCAAAAAAATATGTTACATTTTCATTTATTTAGGCTAGTCAGCGTACCCCAAAACAGCATCAAGTGTGAAGAAATTGCAAAAGAATTGATTTGTATTTTTTGTGTTAGAAGAGCATGTACTACTTTAAAGGAAAAAAAATTGCAGATGAGAGATGATCACTACAGTTTCAAAATCTCATTATTTTGCCTTGTTTAGATTTTACGAAAATTTGCATTATGTTAGATACATACCCAAGGTATATGAAAATGGAAAGCAATATAATGCTTTTGAAGTTTTATGAGCATTTCTTTGTTATCTACATGGCAGTACTGATTCAGAAGGGTTTTTTAACAGAAGAAGAAACATCGATAAAATCCAAAGAAATTTAAGGCTGATACAACTTCGTTGAAGACTATGCGACCGATGTCCATCGGTCTGTCTGTCTGTCTGTCTGTCTGTATTGATTAATTGAAACGGTTTTCAACTAGTCGCTGTCGCCGTACTGATTCGATTGCCAACTTATAATAATTGCGGCGCGTCAAGGGAAAAGGTACCTTAAATTCGGACAGTTTACGTCAATCCTTGAAATGACGTCATAAAGTTGAGCAGACGACATTAATTATTATGCATTTCGCGGTAAAAATATCATCATATTGTCAAAATGTGTAAGAAAAGCACTTGTTAGTTACGAGAAATTTATAGATAGTTGTAAGTTCTTTCTCAATATAGTAACAACTAAAATGTCACAAAATATGACCGAAGGTATCTTTTCCCGTGGCGCGCCCCAATTAACTTCTGTTTTAACGTTTAACTCAATCATTCTCGAAGTTGTTGGCGAAATCATACAGAAAACCGCGAACCAACAAATTAGTAATATTAGTGCAGAAAACCGCTAACCAAAAAAAACATCAGTTAAAGCTAATTTAATGAACGCTTTTAACCTACAAAATGCGTAGCTAATGTTATAACAGCAAACCACAAACCAACAAAATACGTATCCTCTATTATTACAGAAAAACGCAAACCAACAAAATACGGCGTAGCTAATGTTATGTCTTAAAAAGCAAACCAACAAAATGCGCCGTAGCTAATTTTAATTCAGAAAACAACAGAAACCAACAAAATGCGGCGTAGCTAATGTTAATTCAGAAAAAAAACACATACCAATAAACTGCGAAGCTAATGTTATTTAATGATTATGCAAAAAGCATTATCATTGACATAATATGAATGTTAGTAAGTTAGAATGACACTCCTCTCATTTGCCAAGATGCCATTTCACCATAATGGCCTGAGTGCGTGTTCCGGTTGTGTTTGATCGCCACCAGTGGAGTGTTTGGTCCTAGAAGCACGGAAGGGTTGAGCCCCGTGTCGTTGCCCCATAGACAAGGTGGTAAGGCGATGTAACCCAATTCATCATACTTGTCGTGGATTATATTTCCTTTACCGTATACAGGAACCTGTCGACACAACAACTCCATTTCATGGCCAGTGTCGTTCCGGTAAAGCTCCATCGAAATGCAAGCAGGTGCGTGACAATGTCCTCCAGCATATATCAACCTCATATTACTCACGGTCCATTTGTAAACGATCGTGTGGACACACTCGCAGTCATCACCATTTGGACAGTTTCCGGTGCAAGTTGTTCCTGGTGTTGGCTGCCCTACTGGCCAGTTTGGATAGCCTGGAATTGGTTTTCCCGGCAGTGCAAACGCTGGTGGGATATCGTACTCTCCGGCCCAAGCCTCAGTCTGGTAATAAATGCGTGGAAGGTCGTAATGCGAGACTTGCTTGCCGTCTTCCTTGTACTCCTGGAACCAGAAGCGGAATTTCATGTGGTATCGTAGAAGTTCAGGTCGAATTTCTTGGTCGGCGTCGAGCATTATACGTTGATGCTTGCAGCATCGTAGACCTCCTGCGTACTGTATAGAGTTGCAGGTTGGATTCCTTTGTTCCAAGAGATCTCCATCAGGGGGTGGCACACAGTTCTTCACGAACGTATCACAGTTTGTCCCATTGGTTTCGCACAAGGTTCCCGAACTTCCGATATCGCAGATGCAGTTTGGTACATCACTGGCTAACAGAGCTATCAGAGAGCTGCTATGAGCTTTGTGATAAGCAAACATCTGTGAACTTCCTACCGCAGCAATCATGTTTATTTGCGACTGTGTTGACATATCAAACGTGTAGTGTTTTGCAGTTTTTCCTTTGAGGGGTCGCGTAAGTACTACGGTTCTTTTACCATCTGCGACACTGCTGGATTGAACAGTAACACTGGTTTCCAGTGGATCTCCAGGGCAGTGGTCCGCCTCGCTGCCACATGTGCCAATCTGCCGCTCGTAAACACCTGTAGAGTTAACGATGATGACGTTAGGTTGATCTGACATATGGCTTGCATCGAAACCAACCCCAAACCAGGAGTCAGATGGACCGGAAATGATGATTGTTGCTGTGTTGGCGTTCACTGAGATATTGAGTGTCACCCCTACGTCAAAAGTAGTATTTCCGGCTCGGACAGGCGATGTTGAGCACTGACTTGCATCTTTGAAGGGATTGTAAGTAACAGTCCATGTTCTGTCAGGTGCGGATTGGACGGTACAGCCATGTGGTACGGTTGCAGATGCAGAAGTCATCGTAACGTTTTTACCAGCCTTTATTCCCATTTGTGCGACAGAATTAAAACATTCAGGAGCAGATACTATTACTTCATCACCACAGGACGTCTGCGATACGCATGTGTAATGATGACTTACGATCTTCGTTTTTGAATCGGAGCCATATATCGCAGGATCACCGCCATAACGGCTGTTACAGGGGCATTCTAGAATTCCAGAGTAAGGGGAACCACCGCTGGGTATACCGAGCCCATATCTCGCCTGCCTTGGCTCTGGTCCAGGATTAGCGTGATTGGTACAGTTGTTGATGTCTTTAGGTGTGACACCACAATCCCGATTCCTGGTATCTATCTGCATAGGGGTGATATGCCAAGTGTCAGGGGAATCAATAAGTTGAGCATATCCGTTCGGATAACCATGAAAACTTTTTCTTGATTCTCCACCATTGCCTTCACTGAACATTTGACTTGTCGGTATGTCCGCGTTCACACGTTTTATGGCAGACGGCTTGTCAACTGCAACCCATTTCATTGGTGAACCATGCGCGCTGACGTCATTAGGATCCGGATTGGGTACACGAACTAATTGTGAGTGTGCCCCGGTCATCCAGGCCATGTAGTGGTGATTGTACGCCCAGTTGATAGGCACAGAGACGTCTGCATCAGGATTTACGCCAGGTTGACCTACTGGTGTTACCATCACCTGGTCCTGCTCGTATCCGGTTATTGCCATGACCTTTCCTGTTTTGAAATAGATAAAGGGGAGAAGTTTGATAACAATCGATCAAGACACAGAAGTAAATATTGCAGGGCCAGTTGATCGAGTCTGTTTATGGACAGTAAAGGAATATGTAATTACTGCCAACGTCACCTAGATCCGAACTGCAAACTCTTTGAAACTGATCATTTTCCATGCTCTCTCCCTCTCTCTTCTTTACTGTGTGGGGAGGCTGTTTTTCTGAATGTGGCAATTCCTGATATGCATATTACACCTTTTTCTAAATATAAAAAGCAGTATGCATTACACAACATTGATCCATCCAGAACGGCCATGTACATATGGTATTTTGGTATTCACGAAACCTTCGTGGCGGTATTTTCATATTAAGTTCCATAAACAGCGGCGCAAGGACTCCACATATAACTGAGTTTGGTAAAAACCAGAAAATAACATTCAACACATGTAATTCTTATTTGTTACATACCTTACAAAATAAATGAAATGTATATGAAACACGGCTGATGAACGAAATGGAAGATAGTGTTCATTGGTGAGAAAAAACCCTTTGTATGGTTTTAATTACATTTTGATTATTCTGCTTCATATCAGCATACTTTTAATGAGTTTTGTCGCGATATAGAATTGAACTTTATGAATTGATTAATTTTGTTTAACTAGTCTACTTGTGTTAAAATAAAACAATTTTGTTTAGAGTTTGCATCTGGTGGATGTTGAGACATATAAAGACAACCATTTTGATAAGCACTGGAATCATCGTTAAAATCGTTACTCGTTATCAGAATTTACCTTTAAATCTTTCTATGATCTCTTTCGGAATTGGATTGTTCCCCTGATCTGTCCAGAAAACCTCACCGTAGTGGGTTGCGATTTCCGGGGAGTACACGTCAAAATATTCATGCCCTTTGCTGGAGTAGTCATCATTGAATGGCACTGCTTGGTTTCCACCACTGGCCACCAAGTAACGGCCGTTCATGTTGGCTGCATTACCTACACAAACAAACATTTAATCATTGAATGACACTGCTTGGTTTCCACCACTAGCCACCAAGTAACGGCCGTTCATGTTGGCTGCATTACTTAAACAAACATTTGATCATTGAATGGCACTGCTTGGTTTCTACCACTGGCCACCAAGTAACGGCCGTTCATGTTGGCTGCATTACCTACTCAAACAAACATTTGATCATTGAATGACACTGTTTGGTTTCTACCACTAGCCACCAAGTAACGGCAGTTCATGTTGTTAATGACTTAAAGAAAATATATATTTCAAATGTTGTTTTTGTTTATTGTTGGCTGATATCGTTGAGACATTTTAACTAAACTGTCAAACGTGGACGCAAGTATGACTAGATCTTACGGCTTCGTTTACAATGGTTTGTTTTGGCAAAAGCTCCCTATAACTTTAAATTAAGTTTATTTCAAACGTGATTTTCTGCAATTATGCTAAATGTCAGATTTAAATGAAATGGATCATGAAAAGAAGTTATTTCAAAATTTTATATTGTTTGCTCGGCCGGACATATCGTATCGAGCGGAACAGTTGTTTGCTCGGCCGGACATGTATAGATTGAGCGGATCAGATGTTTGCTCGGCTGGCCAAATCGTATTGAGCGGAACAGTTGTTTGCTCGGCTGGGCAAATCGTATTGAGCGGAACAGTTGTCTACTCGGTCAGACATGCCGTATTGAGCGGAACAGTTGTTTGCTCGGTCAGACATGTCGTATTGAGCGGAACAGTTGTTTGCTCGGCTGGGCAAATCGTATTGAGCGGAACAGTTGTTTGCTCGGTCGGTCATATCGTATTGAGCGGAACAGATGTTTGCTCGGCCGGACATAACGTACTGAGCGGAACAGTTGCTTGCTTGGTCGGACATATCGTATTGAGCGGAACGATTGTCAGCTCGGCCAGACATATCATATTGAGCGGAACAGTTGTCTGCTCGGTCGGACATATCGTATTAAGCGGAACAGTTGTTTCCTCGTCCGGATTTATATAGATTAGGCGAAACAGTTGTTTGCTCGACTGGACATATCATATTGAGCGGAACAGTTGTTTGCTTGGCCGAACATATCGTATTAAGCAGAACAGTTGTTTGCTAGGCTGGACATATCGTATTGAGCAAAACAGTTGTTTGCTCGGCCGGACATGTCGTATCTCTTATCTCTTTGTACTAGAACATTGCGGAGCAAGTGTAAGCTTTTTATTCCCTAGAAACGCATATGAATGATATAAAAATAGTGGCTACATGAAGTTATTTATTTTTGTTTGAGAAAATATCTTTCCCATATATGTATGGCAATCATTTGGAAAAATCTAAATTTTTCAGGTTATTTTTGTTATTATCCAAATACCAGAGCGTTAAACAAATGACAACAACTAATAACGAACGTATAACTTACTTTGAAAAATGAAGGTTGTCACCAGCGCAAGTGTCAACGAAATCTGGGATCCTAAAATGTAAATATACAAATGATATACTATTTTACTTTTTAGTCGGTGATAAATGTACGTTTACAAATATTCAGCATAGCGAGTGCTATTAAGAGTTTAACAACAAATGTCACTCTAAAAAATTAATCACATTAGAAATAAGGTACTAATCTATAAATAAAAGTTCAAAATTAAAATATATAAGATGAACAGCATCTGCATTAAAACAAATTTATAACGATATAAAATAAAACAATATACCTATACATGTAATCATTTTTAAAATTAGTAATTAACTGATGGTTATGATTAAAATCCGTCAACCTACCAATTAAGCCTCTCATGGTTAGACTTAGATCTATATTGTCAAATATGAGCTTATCTACTTCTGCATTTCGTACTTAAACTGTTCCTTGGATAACCCTGTTTAAACTCAATACACAAAGGTGACCTGAATTGTTTGAGTGAGTCGTTTCAAAAAAGATAACAGAATATTGGCCTTGTAGTTTTATTTAAACAAGATTGAAAATGCTGCGTTGCTATTTTCTATGCATGGTACTAAAAAAGTCAATAGACTTTAACAGAGGTTACATGATTTATAATTTTATATGGGGACCATACGCTACCATTCATAGAATGTTATAAATCTTAAAATACTGCATTAAAGGTTCCATGCATATGCATTTCCATTACCGCCTATGAACAGGTTTAATCAAACCGAGTCTGCAGTATTCGAAGTCCCCTTTTCATCTATTTAAAATTTTAAATACCACAATAACGTTATTTGTTCCCTGTCGCGGCTAAAATCTTTCCCAGTACATGCAATCAATATTGTTATCATATTCCATTTTTGAAAAAAAAAAGTGAAATACCGGTATACAGAGCAGGAATAGCCACAGAAGACACAGCCTCTCCAAACAGCTAGGAAGAAGATAAAGAGAGAGCATGGTTAATAAAAAATGATCAGCTTCAAAACAGACACAGCAAACAATTAACAAAAATGAGAAACCGAGGGATTACCGCCTTGAAACGGTCAGTGGCAAATCAAATTGCAAAAGGGGGTTGAAACCAGGTTCTAGGGTGCACCAACTTCACACTTGCCATAACAGGTTCGCAGATCAACAAACAAGTACAAGCTGTCTTGGTGAAATAACTCCTACCCACTCCTTGAAGGCCGTTGAGCAAGATACATATATTTGTGCAAATATTGAGTATCGATCAACCCAGGGCTGGACAATAATGTGAATTTCTATTACTGTCCATTAATAGGCGCAACCTAACGAACCTGCAATAGTTTATTTGTCATGTAAGTGGCTTTCAAAGTTCTTTTTTCATCAATTTTCATCTATTTGTGTAAATACTGAGTTGCCCTCAACCCTGGGCTATTTTTGTTTTGCCACTGACCGTTCCAAGGCGGTATCGCCAAAGGTTCTCTTTTTCGTTAGTTGTTTGTGGCGTCCTATTTGAATTGACATACTTATAACAAACATGCTCTCTCTCTCTCTCTTCCACTCTTCTTTTTCGCTGCGTGGGGAAACTGTGTTTTGTGAGTGTGGCGATTCCTGATATGCATAAATTACTTTTTTATTTTGAACTGCTGCACTTGAAAAGGTTCAGTCAAACACAGCCTATGTATTTTAGTATTTGTTTTGTGTAGTGATTTACAAAGTTATTGTGCAGTTTATAATTTCAAGATATGATACCAAGCAAAAGAAAGCATGTGGTATGAATAATACGACATATAGTTGCAAAAATCTATGGAAAAGTTACAGAGAGAACTTTTATTTAAAAAAAACAACAGTTTTTAGTTACGTGAAAGAAGAAATTTTCTAATCATCCGGAAATACAGTTGGAAGCAATTGCAACACTATCACTGTTTTTCTCGAGAAAGTTTGCTTTCAAACATGGTATATAATTATATAGTATACCGTTTCAGATGATCTTCACGGTTAAAAAGGCTAACCCTTGAAATATATATTATTCCCAAAATGTTTTCCTTAATCTATGATACCGATAACCTTGTAACCCGGTAAGCTTTATTTTAGAGGCAATAACTGCATAGGTAATGCGTATATCGGTGGAACCAATGGGTGCCTCTCCGAATAGCTGCTTGTACCGAAAGGGCAGAACATGTGTGGATAAGCGCTCTTTAAATGAATATTGTCCAAAACTTGAGAGGAAAATGTTGAAATGGGAAATCACATTATTCATGTTATTTGTACTTTACAAATTATCTACAATAATTCCTTGCAAAGAGGCGCAAATAAATTAAACAGCATGGGGTTATGGTTCTTGAGCTCATGTCATCTTACTTAGATCTATTTACAAAGTTTTAACCCTTATATACATTAAAAGTTATCATGCGAATTTATCATGCGAAAAATCGCATGAAAACTATTACAAAGGAGCAAAACTTAAACTCCCCCTGACTAAGATCTATCTACTGACAAATTATCTTGCTGTTATACTTTAATTCTACACTCACAGCCGCACAAAAGTCCTTGTAAATGGGTCAAAGCTAACGAAACACCTTTCCTGAAAATACTTGATATAATGATATCTTGTGAAGTCAATACATTTTGTAGTTTTCGAGTTATTTCCCACACAATGCAACATTGAAGAGGCATCTATATGCTGCCTTTTCTGGGAGCATCAAAGTGCATTTATGACCAAATAAATACCAGAATTTTTGTATTAACTGTGGAAAAAATCGTTTTAATTATTATTTTGCCCGCTCTTATTCTTAGTCGTTCTCAATGCTCGATTTCGAAATTACCTCTTTAGCCCGTTTTCCGGTACCGATCGTACTTTGGTCAGGGGGGTTGCCGATAATGGCGATATATAGAGCGTATTGAGAAAAACATGTTTTACAACGGTTAAATGTTGAAATTGGGGAAAACATTTACACATTTTATTTGGTTTAACTATAAATTGTAATTTGCCATAAAAATTACCTAATGTAGGTACTTAAATGTAAAATGCTTTCATTCTAAATCTACATTCACGGACGAAGCTAACGTCGCTATCCCAATGTTTAACTGAGAGAACTGATAAAGTTACATAAAACGAAATTATTTTTCGTGTCATTTAGTATATTTTAACATATTCAGTAACTGTCTAGTGAAAAATTTGTTGATTTCAATAAAAAAAATAAAATATGATTAATTGTACGCATAGCTGCAATGTCGTCATACATACGCGTACCCCCCTGACCGATTGTACGGAAATACCGACTTCCGTAGTTTAGACACTAATTTCGAAATGGTCAATAAATAAACATCGATTGTCTACTGAAGTAGTGACATGCCCAGTAAAACAGTCAATTGTCTGCCTTGCTTAGTAAAGTCGTCAACAGCTATATATAGCTAATGGTTACCTTTACTTACGATACCGACTATAAATAAAAGTGTGTATCTTGTATTGTATCTTGTGTAACAGTCTACTTTTCATCGTTGCGTTCAAATATCACCGTTTCAGTTCATTTCGCATCATACACTTCCTATTAAATGTCCTGCATCAGATTTATGTCGAAATTCGACCGTTTGTTGTGAACACTGCGGCCTACAGATGACAATCGCCCTTTTGAACATTCGATTTGAAATTTGTGATCAATCAGAGCCGTTAATTGATATCGAATATACTGGTAGGGGTCGATTTCTAAATTCTTTGTAGGGACTTGGTTTTGTCAAAGCACCACAGCAGTTCATGATGTTGATATAAAAAAAATGTTATACCATAATACTACTTTATTTAAGAAAAAAATCCAACGGATAATCGGTAAGTTGACAGGTTTTTGGGGTGCTTGTACATGTACTTTACTGCTCAGAACATAAGGGCTATTTATGCTGATGCTATAACAATAGAAGTCGATATCTGGATAACCATATTTTATTTGTAACATTGGATAGAACCCGAGCTATAATGAATCCAATAGTAAGTTTAGATTATTGATAAAATTGTACATTCAAGTAAATTAAGAAGGGCTGTGTCGGTATATTGATATTTCTCCTTGATTCACGAAAACTTTCTCCTTGATTCACGAAAACACAGCCAGAGAAATTGCAGAGTATATACACTGATTCACTGATAATTATTATAACCATCAACTTGCAGCACCAGGATATTGTCCAGCCTCCAATAACACCTCTGGCAAACCAGCTTACGCCACTGCTATTGAGGAAGAGACACCACCACCAACACCTGACAAGGGGAGAGAACTAAGTAAGGAAGATTACCGTGGGTGTCGTAAACCTTTGGATTTACAGATAGAGACTTACAGTGCTCAAGGTTAGATTGCTCAAGCTTTGTTAATCTTTAGTATCTTTTTTGGGCACAATTCACATTGCTACTTGCTGTTTTTCTTTCGGTCATGTACGTCAAGAAAAAAAAAGTGTTGTTTTTAGGGTTTAGGGTAGTCAAAATATTTTAACCTACGGGATTTTTAGATAATTTTTGATGGTCAAAATCCCAAAGGTTAAAAACATTAAAGGTCTATTATAGGGTGGAAAACGCTTTTACACAAATATACAAATTCCTTGGTAATAATATTGAATATTTATCGTAATTTTGATAACTATGTCAATTAAGGGCATAAGATATATAGCAGTTAAAAATCACTATAAAATTATCGTCGTAAAAACCCGCGTACATGATTCCGCATTGTGCACTTTACTGCTATGACGTCACGCATTCAATGGCGAATAGGGAAATTGTATCGATGTGTTACAGGGTGTAGTTTAAATAGGATTATTGTCTTATGAACCTATGTCATATAATAAAGTGTGTAGAAATTACTTCTTAAGGAATATATCTTCAAAGGTAACTAATTCTTTCATTCCAATTTTGTTGTTTTATTGGTTTTTTAAGAATTTTTCTTCCGACTCAATTTTGAGTCGGAACGTCCACCACTAAATTGGTCTTTATTGTGTTCAACGCGCAGGGCGTAGCTCTGATCGCGTTGATATTTCGACTAGGGTTTAGGGTTACCCAACCAACCCTACCTTAATTCAGTTTTTGTTTTTTAAATATGGGTTTGAACATAAAATGAGAACATAAATGATTTAGTTTGAAAATGTGGATGAACAATATGATAATTTATAACAACTAAAACATAAGCTGTATTGGTGGCAAAATTTGATATCTAATTATGACAGACATGTGTTTCATGGTAGGTCAGTTTCTAAACACAATCATACACATGTAACATTTCTGCTGTTTGGTCTGATTTTGGCTGATATCACACTATATATCATGGTATGAAGGTCATGGACCTCATTTATTGTGATTTAACCCTTTCCTGTATAGACACACCTTTATTGCTAGGGCGAACAGTTTAGATCCAGATCAGCAGGCACATCCGTGCCGTCTGATCAGGATCTAAACTGTTCGCTTTTTGATTCATTAGGTTATTTCTGACCAAAATGCTACCAGTGCAGATCCTGATCAGACGGCACGGATGTGCCGGCTGATCTGGATCTACACTGGTCGCACATGGGTAAAAATGCGTATATATCAAGGAAAGGGTTAAAAGAGCTGCAGTGTACACGAAGTTTTACAAGACCATTCATGTCTGTTCTACTTCTCACTCCCAGCAACCTCTGATTTGAATTCCAGAACACTTTTTGTGAAGCTTTACTAACATGAGATGAAAATTTTATGATAGTATGATACAGAATTATATCTGGGCTAATTCTAAGCAAACACTGATTATCTCTTGGTTTTTTTTTATCTTCCATGATAATGATCACAGTTTACATTTTAGGTTTTGACTTGGAAGCTGTAGAGCAACATCTACTGGACTGTGTGATTTCAATGACATCATTACTACAGCTTGACAATCCAGAGGTCAAGAAAACCCACTTTGAGGTGACAGGAAGGCAGGGTGGAGCAGAAGGTCAGGGGCGGAGCAGTTCTTGTGTACCGGAGACTGATGACGTAGTGAGACCCAAGTCTCAGAGTCCCACACCAAAGGGGCTCACCTCACTTCACTTCTACTCTGGTAACCCCAGTGTAGAGAAGGTGAAGGGAGTTCTACATATCTACAAAGACAAGTATGTTTTTGTGTCACATTTTCGAAGTAATTGTACTGTTTTCATGAAATAACAAGGAATCTCGACCAACAGTTTTATTTCATTTTAAAACTTAATATGACTCATAACTTTTCATTAATTGTAGTATTGCAAAAAAATTTGGAATACCCCTTAGTAACAAAAACATTTCAATTTCTTGCAAGCAGGCTACAGACGTGTTCCAGAGAATGCCAATTAAGTAGTATTGATTAAAGGTTTATTTGAATTTACAGAATTCATTCGTCATATAGCCACTGTACTTTCAGTGTTTTGACAAGTTTGTCGGAGGATGTTGCAAGAAGTGAGCTCATCTGTATGTTGGCAGTTCCAGCAAAATATACCATACATGACTTGCTCAAGTTTAATGGGCCTTGTTTGTAAGTATTACATAAACCATTGATAACTGGAAGACATAGTCTGTTTTTTAACCCTTTCTTCCATAGACACACGTTAATTGCGTGGGCGATCAGTGTAGATCCAGATCAGCCGGCACATCTGTGCTGTCTAATCAGGATCTGCACTGTTTGCTTTTATATTCTTTAGGTTACCAGTATTTCTGACCAAAATGCGACCAGTGCAGATCCTGATCAGACATCATGGATATGCCAGCTGATCTGGATCTACACTGGATGCACATGCGTTTATATGGAGGAAAGGGTTAATTTTCGTGTCAGAATGAAATGGTGCATACCATAGATTATTGTGTTTTCCTACAGAACTAACAATTTTGTTAAAGAATCGCCTAGAGAGTTTCTTACTGAAAGTGTTCACATACTAGTGAAAACAAAATAACACATGACAGAGAATGATATGTAGGAAATATTTTTAAAGTCAAAATTCACACATAGGCACATCCCTGGCGTCTGATCAGGATCTGCACTGGTCGCATTTTGGTCAGAGACAATCTAACGAATCAAAAAGAGAACATTTTAGATCCGATCTGGATCTAAACTGTTCGCCCTCGCAATAAAGGTGTGTCTATGGAGGAAAGGATTAAGTAAATTACATGTACATGACCTACTTATGACATAGGGCCTTGATACTCTACAAGTCTGTTTTATCAGAATCACCATACATTTACCCAGTACCTGCCAAAAACTGATCCATACTAAATTTGTAACCGTTAACCCTTAAACTGTTTGCTTTTTGATTTGTTAGTTTATTTTTTACCAAAATGCGACCAGTGCAGATCCTGATCAGATGGCACGGATGTGTCGGCTGATCTGGATCTACACTGATCGCACATGCGTAAAAATGCGTATATATGGAGGAAAGGGTTAAGCAATATTTTATTATGCTCCCCCCGAAATTCGGGGGAGCATATAGTTGTCGCTTTGTCCGTCCGTCCGTCCCGTTCGTCCGTTCGTTCGTCCGTCCGTCCGTCATAATATTGTCCGGACAATTACACAAAAACTATGAGAGGTATCAAGACTACACTTCATAGGTAGTTAGATCTCAATGAGGAGCAGTGCAGTGCACAAGAACTATAACTCTTGCTTTATTCATTTTTGAGTTATTGCCCTTTGAAATTTCTCATACTTACTTTTTGTCCGGGGCATATCTCACAAAGTCTAAGAGTTATGAAGTTGAAACTTCATAAGTAGATAGATCTCAATGAGGAGCAGTGCAGTGCACAAGAACCATAACTCTTGCTTTATTCATTTTTGAGTTATTGCCCTTTGAAATTTCTCATACTTACTTTTTGTCCGGGGCATATCTCACAAAGTATAAGAGTTATGAAGTTGAAACTTCATAAGTAGATAGATCTCAATGAGGAGCAGTGCAGTGCACAAGAACCATAACTCTTGCTTTATTCATTTTTGAGTTATTGCCCTTTGAAATTTCTCATACTTACTTTTTGTCCGGGGCATATTTCACAAAGTATAAGAGTTATGAAGTTGAAACTTCATAAGTAGATAGATCTCAATGAGGAGCAGTGCAGTGCATAAGAACCATAACTCTTGCTTTATTCATTTTTGAGTTATTGCCCTTTCAAATTTCTCATACTTACTTTTTGTCTGGGGCATATCTCACAAAGTATAAGAGTTATGAAGTTGAACCTTCATAACTAGATAGATCTCAGGGAGGAGCAGTGCAGTGCACAAGAACCATAACTCTTGCTTTATTCATTTTTGAGTTATTGCCCTTTGAAATTTGTCATACTTCCTTTTTGTCCGGGGCATATCTCACAAAGTATAAGAGTTATGAAGTTGAAACTTCATAAGTAGATAGATCTCAATGATGAGCAGTGCAGTGCATAAGAACCATAACTCTTGCTTTTATTGATTTTTGATTTATTGCCCTTTGAAATTTCTCTTACTTATTTTTTGTCCAGGGCATATCACACAAAGTATAAGAGTTATGAACTTGAAACTTCATAAGTAGAATGAATTCGTTGAGGAGCAGTGCAGCACACAAGAACCATAACTCTTGCTTTATTCATTATAGAGTTAATGCCCTTTGAAATTTACCATACTTATTTTTTGTCCGGGGCATATCTCACAAAGTATAAGAGTTAGGAAGTTGAAACTTCATAAGTAGATAGATCTCAATGAGGAGCAGTGCAGTGCACAAGAACCATAAATCTTGCTTTATTGATTTTTTATTTATTTCCCTTTGAAATTTCTCTTACTTAGTTTTATCTGGTGCATATCTCACAAAGTATAAAAGTTTCTGAACTTGAAACTTCATAAGTAGAATGATCTCAATGCGGAGCAGTGCAATGCACAAGAACCATAACTCTTGCTTTATTCATTTTTGAGTTAGTGCCCTTTGAAATTTCTCTTTTTTTTTTTGTCTTATTTTTGTACAATATTGTAAAATGCTTTCTGTTTGAATCGTAAAGGAAACTTTCAAATACAATATCTTTCTTACAAATTCTTCCTGTTCTAACAAAAAAGTATTTGTGACAAAGCGGCGTTGGGGAGCATAACCCGTCTCTGACGGCTCTTGTTTTAAAAGTTTCATCAATTATCAAATTATGTAAAAATGTTGGCTTTTGAAACAGATTAATAATACTCAGATGATAAAGAAATGCAGGGTAGAGTTTGAAGATGAGTCGAGATTTTCCAAATTCGTGTTTTCCCAGGAGACATTTTACGCAATCCCATTACGTGATGTTTGTTACAGTATTGTGTGCACTGTAACCTACAATCTCACTAAAGTCAGATCTAACAAAATGTTAGATCTGATGACGGCCCGCAGACACCGCACATAAGCTTACTGGTTTTCTCCAACTGCTATTTATAGAAATTGTCAACACAGGAAACATGATTTAAAACGCTCGAAAAAAAGATCTGATGATGTCATTACATTAGAAATGAATGCAATACTACAAAAACACATATATCTTCAATAAAATAAAATTTGTCTTACGCAGGCTGTCAACACTTTCTCCATGGTTCAAAATACTATGTTTACTTTCACTTTTAAGATTTTGTAGGCGACAATCTGATTGGTTCAAATGGTTAGTGATAAAACTAATAGCACGTTTTAGTTACTTGTTGTCAGATCCTGATAGCGTAGCGGTTTTCAGGAAATGATTTTAATCAGATTGCTGTAACCTAGAGAGTTCCCTTGCAGATTTTCATTGTTTTCATCAACATGTTCACAAGATATTGCTTATAATATCACCAGGTCTGGAATAGAGTACATGAGAATAATCCGTGATGGCTCCCCCAACCAGTATATGGTTCTAGTCAAGTTCAGAAGTCAGGTATGTTATATTGTAGATCCATAGGGGAATTTAACCATTTCTTCCATAAATACACATTTTTATGCTGGTAAATCTAGAGAATATCATGAGTTTTATGTAAGAAATGACAAGTTATGTCATATCACTACAGATTTCGATTTCAATTAGATTTTGACCCAGCGAGCGACCTCCGTAAACGTTTGTTGCACTGCAACACTTGACAAGATGCCGATCACATGCAATGACTGTTTAAACTGCCACTCCAATCAGTAAAATTCAAAACAAGGTGTAGCTGTCAATCAATTTTTGTCGCTTGCAGAAGTTGAACTGAAAATGTCACTTTGTAAAGATTTTGAATGATGCATGTAACACCGATACAATAACAAAAGGCGTGGCTTAAAGTAAAGCAACCAGAAGGCGTGATTAACTATGATTAGCATTCTGTCAATTAAACTTTTCCACTATTCTCAACGAAAATATCAGTCACCACGCTAAGTGTTTGAAGTTTTGGCTACAAGCCAAAATCTAATGAAATCAAATTCAGTTGTATATATTTATTGATTTCAGAAACAGGCAGATGAGTACTTCAACATGTACAACAACAGAACATACAACAGTATCGAGTCGGATGTATGTCACCTCGTGTATGTAGGCCAGGTGGAAATGTTGAAAGAGTCCGAGGTTAGATACAGGGCTTTCCCCAGGCAATTATGGCATACCGGCGCCGGGATGCCTTAATTTCCAAACTAACATTTGCGGTACGCTTATAATCCGCCGGTATGCCATAAATCCTGACCTGTATGCTTTAAAATTCAATAAACAAGGTCAATAAACATGTCAAAATTACGAAGCTTTCTCGCCAAGTTCAAGCGTTTCTCTGATATTGTTAAGCGTCTACTTTACAAGATCACACCTTACAATATTTAATGAGCGTCTCCTGTGTATCAGAAGTCGGATAGTTGGATGAGTGTCTGTTGAATACAGAGAAGACGGTCGTAAATCAACCAATTAAGAAAAGATTATCTCGGCAGTTATGATGGCCTTAGTGAGATTAAAATTGTTATATTGTTCTTTGATTACCTGGTAACTGTGAAAAGTTGTGAGCATGTAAGTGGTAAATGATAATCCAAAGACCTATATTATATATATAGGTCTCTGGATAATCTTATCACTTTTATTAACAGGTGATTACAGAAGGTTTATTATTACAAATAATAACCAAAAATGAAGACGATTTTAAAGTAATTTAATGCTATAAAAGTACTAACTGTACATCTTTAAATGCTGTCCATATCAATAAATGGCCATTCTATTGAACATGTTGACTTTTCAATATATATTAAATTGTGGCATAATCATAATGGCAAGAACAGGTCTGCAATCAAGGGCTGTGTATCTAGTGTGAGATATGTTGCAATAAAAGACAATTGTGGCATGTTTTTGTTTACACTGATGTACATAAAAAATGAAGCAGCAACTGTTTTGTATTACATGTAAGTACAATACAATAGCAAGTGTGTGGTAGTTCTGTGAAAAATGTACTTTGTCATATTTCAGTAAAACTAAGAAAACTATGTTGCTTTGTGCTAAATATATATCAGTATATTTGTAAGATGCACCCATCAACCATGTAAAAATATTTTGCATGAATTAGTATGTCACACATAGGATGCCAGGATGCCTTAAAATTTTTCTGGGGAAGGCCCTGAGATATGTTTACAATCTCATCGCATGAGGTGGGCTTTCAACACAAGTTTAACTATAGGAATGGTTTAAATTTGAACACCATCAAATACAGCCGATTCCATTTTATATAACATTATAGTTTGAATGCAGTTCATAAAAGGAACCCTTTGCTCCTTGGATAATTGTTTATTTTGCATATGGACCCAGTGTAGATAGTGATTTACATGCATATCCTTGCAGTCTAATAGGGTCTACCCTCTTTGCTTTTAGTATTAGATTCATTAGGTTGTTTCTGACTAAGAAGCAAACAGTGACAGTGAGTGTAGATCCTGATCAGAATGCACAAGCTTCCATACAAAATATTCAATTGTGCTAATGTTAATCTGAAGAAAGAAAATACCTTGCTTAACCCTTTCCTCCATTTATACACATTTTTAAGGCATGAATGACCTGTGTAGATCCAGATCAGCCGGCACATATGTACATGCACTGGTCGCATTTTGGTCACAATTAACATTATGAATCAAAAAGCGAACAAGTTAGATCCTGATCAGACCGCTAATCTGGATCTACACTGTTCGCCCATGCAATATAGGTGTATCTATGGAGGAAAGGGTTATATATATATATATATATATATATATATATATATATATATATATATATATATATATATATATATATATCCAATCAGAAACCTACCTTTACTCTATGGATACTGATTATATCCATTATTCAGCCAGTTTAGATCAAAATCAGCCAGCACATCCACGCAGTCTGATCAGGATCTAGACTGTTTACTACTTGATTATGTTATTTTTAACCAAAAAGCGAAAAGCATAGATCCCGATCAGAATACACAAGTTCGCATAAAAAATATTCAATTGTTCTAATGTTAATTAGAAGAAAGAAAATACCTTGCCTAACATGGTTTCGCAACCAGTAGAAATTACCAACTGCATCAGTATAATGCTAAAAATGAAGAGTTAATAAGTAGATTTGTTATGCCCCCCACAAAGTGGGAGGCATATAGAGTTGGACTCATCCGTCCGTACGTACGTACGTCCGTCCCTAAATCTTGTGGCATCAACTCCTCCTAAACTATTAGGCGGATTTCTTTTAAACTTGCACAGATGATTAGACATGATGTGTAGATTGTCAAAAGGTCTTGCAACTATTTTTATGGCCCTTTGTTTATGTTAGTCATTAAATTTTGTGGCACTTACTCCTCATTTACTAATCATGATCACCACATGTTGTTAATACCTGGTACACAATTTTGTTACAGATGTTGTTGCAGCAGTGGGGGCATCAGTGTCCTGAGGACACATTCTAGTTTATTGTATATGTATATTATTTCAGAATGCAGGTGTACCTATTCCAGGTATGACAGAGTTACCTAACTGTCCAGTCTGTCTTGAGAGAATGGTTAGTTTTTTTATCATTTATCATAATGTTCTTTAAGATAATTTGTAGAAACTGTTGATAATATCACATTTTTGGAGCCAGTCATTCTTGAAGTGTGTAGTTGAAGTCTATACAATGCTGACTTATGCAACTTACACATGTTTTTAGCTCACCTGAGCCATAGGCTCATGGTGAGCTATTGTGACCCGTCTTTGTCCGGCGTCCGTCGTCCGGCGTCCGGCGTCCGTCGTCCGGCGTCCGTCAACAATTTCCTTTAAACAACATCTCCTCTGAAACCACTTGATGGATTTTAACCAAATTTGTCCTGAAGCATCCTGGCACTAATGTCTACAAAAGTTGTTCAAATCATGACCACAGGGTCAAGGTCAAGGTCACTGCTGCTAAAAATAGAAATTCAGTCTTTGCTCAATTACTTGAGTTTGCTTAGGACTATTGACTCCAAACTTGGTGTATGGGTAGCTTATATCAAAAGGCAGCTTGGGGTTGCTACCCAGGTGTCTGTGATCAAGGTCAAGGTCACTGTTGCTAAAAATAGAAATTCAGTCTTTGCTCAATAACTTGAGTTTGCTTAGGCCTATTGACACCAAACTTGGTGTATGGGTAGCTTATATCAAATGGCAGCTTGGGGTTGCTACCCAGGTGTCTGTGATCAAGGTCAAGGTCACTGTTGCTAAAAATAGAAATTCAGTCTTTGCTCAATTACTTGAGTTTGCTTTGGCCTATTGACTCCAAACTTGGTGTATGGGTAGCTTATATCAAAAGGCAGCTTGGGGTTGCTACCCAGGTGTCTGTGATTAAGGTCAAGGTCACTGTTGCTAAAAATAGAAATTCAGTCTTTGCTCAATTACTTGAGTTTGCTTAGGCCTATTGACTCCAAACTTGGTGTATGGGTAGCTTATATCAAAAGGCAGCTTGGGGTTGCTACCCAGGTGTCTGTGATCAAGGTCAAGGTCACTGTTGCTAAAAAAAGAAATTCAGTCTTTGCTCAATTACTTGAGTTTGCTTAGGCCTATTGACTCCAAACTTGGTTTATGGGTAGCTTATATCAAAAGGCAGCTTGAGGTTGCTACCCAGGTGTCTGTGATCAAGGTCAAGGTCACTGTTGCTAAAAATAGAAATTCAGTTTCTGCTTAATAACTTGATTTTGCTTTGGCATATTTACTCCAAACTTGATGTATGGGTAGCTTATATCAAAAGGCAGCTTGGGATTGCTACCCAGGTGTCTGTGATCAAGGTTAAGGTCACTGTTGCTAAAAATAGAAATTCAGTTTCTGCTTAATAACTTGAGATTGCTTAGGCCTATTGACTCCAAACTTGGTATATGGAAAGCTTATATCTAGAGGCAGCTTGGGGTTGCTACCCAGGTGTCTGTGATTAAGATCAAGGTCACTGTTACTAAAAATAGAAATTCAGTTTCTACTTGATAACTTGAGTTTACTTTGGCCTAGCGACTCGAAACTTGGTATATGGATAGCTTTTATCTAGAGGCAGCTTGGGGTTGCTACCCAGGTGTCTGTGATCAAGGTCAAGGTCACTGTTGCTAAAAATAGAAATTCAGTTTCTGCTTAATAACTTGAGTTTGCTTTGGCATATTGACTCCGCACTTGGTGTATGAGTAGCTTATATCAAACGGCAGCTTGGGATTGCTACCCAGGTGTCTCCGATCAAGGTTAAGGTCACTGTTGCTAAAAATAGAAATTCAGTTTCCACTTAATAACTTGAGTTTGCTTTGGCATATTGACTCCAAACTTGGTATATGGGTAGCTTATAACAAGAGACAAATTGGGATTGCTACCCACATGTCTGTGATCAAGGTCAAGGTCACTGTTGCTAAAAATAAAAATTCAGTTTCTGGTTAATAACTTGAGTTTCATACTCAGGTGAGCGATTCAGGGCCATCATGGCCCTCTTGTTTAAAGTTTGAGACTGTTTTACTATACTTTAAATATAAATGAACTTACTTTTTGACTGAATTTTAAAATGAAGAGGTTTTGATAAGCTCTTCTTAAAAAATTGAACTTTTCAAAAACATAGCATTTTCCTATATCCCTTTTCTTCCATTGACAAACCTTTTTTGCCTGGGCGAACAATGTAGATCCAAATCAGCCAGCTCATCTGTGCTGTCTGATCAGGATCTGCACTATTCGCTTTTTGATTGTTTGGTTATTTCTGACCAAGATGCAACCAGTGCAGATCCTGATCAGACGGCACAGATGTGCCGGCTGATCAGGATCTACACTGGTCGCACATGCGTAAGAATGCATATTTATGGAGGAAAGGGTTAAGTGTTAGTGGAAATAAAAACTTAATGTGACACAAGATGCTAATGAGATGTTTGATGAATAGGCTGAAAACTGGTTTAAACATCTGATGAAAGGTCAGTGTGAAAAGAAAGATGAAAGAAATGTGATGATACTGAATGAAGACTTCTATGTGTGATTTCAGGATGAGTCTGTGGATGGCATCTTAACTATACTGTGTAATCATGCCTTTCACATGGAGTGTTTGGACAAATGGGGTGATACAAGGTAACGTTAAGTCTCGATCCTGCAATCCATCAGTAAATAATCTGTTTAATAAATACCTTTAACCCTTTCCTCAATAGAAACACCTTTATTGCTAGGGTGAACAGTTTAGTGCCGTCTGATCAGGATCTAAACTGTTTGCTTTTTTATTGTTAGGTTATTTCTGACCAGAATGCGACCAGTGCAGATCCTGATCAGACGGCACGGATGAGCCAGCTGATCTGGATCTACACTGGATGCACATGCGTAAATCTGCACTGGTCGCACATGCTAAAAATGCGTACTTATGGAGGAAAGGGTTAATTAAGCTAATGATGTTGGAGTAACTTATTAGGCAATTATGGGCCAGACAGTAAGTGTAGTAAATTTAGTAGACATATATCAGAGGCATCCTTATGGTAGCCACAAACCATTTCTAAGACTGTTCTTAAAATAAAATCTAAAAGTGGGAGAAATTCACTGTGATTTAAACTCGCTGCGTTATAGGTTGCCAGTTTGTTGGAAACTAATTTCCTACTTAAAGTTTTAGATGAACCTGGAAGATCAAACCATTAGTTTTTCCCATGTGTTCTGTAACTAAATGGTAAACAACTTGTTATTTCTTGTTGAAATTGTGTAGATAAGAAAGTTCATGTCATTAATTCTCAGGATTGTTGTTGTTGCAGTTGCCCTGTGTGTCGTTACTGTCAGACCCCGGAGGAGGTTGCTGACAACAGATGTATGAAGTGTGGATCTCACGAGGTATGGACATCCCACAGCATTACTTCAGCACAACCTTTCTAGCTAAATCATATTTTATATCGAATTCAGTA
This sequence comes from Corbicula japonica, assembly GCA_038501625.1. Lineage (NCBI taxonomy): Eukaryota > Metazoa > Mollusca > Bivalvia > Venerida > Cyrenidae > Corbicula > Corbicula japonica. The sequence goes on along the minus strand of JAZAYU010000068.1, from coordinate 1,021,796 downwards.
ACTGTTTTTGGAAAACTTCACTAATTTGAGATGTGCATATCATCAGCATGTTCAAGTGTGATGTTTGAGTTATTGCCCTTTTAAATTTTCTATAGCATGATATTGGACCATTCTTAACAGGGTGATTTCTCGCAAGTAATATATCAAGTACCAGTGACAGCTCTTGTTCTCTCTTGGGGGGGGGGGGGGGGTGCATATCATCAGCATGTTCAAGTGTGATGTTTGAGTTATTGCCCTTTTAAATTTTCTATAGCATGATATTGGACCATTCTTAACAGGGTGATTTCTCGCAAGTAATATATCAAGTACCAGTGACAGCTCTTGTTCTCTCTTGGGGGGGGGGGGGGGGGTCACCAATAACTAACTTAGAAATAATTATTATGCTTAACCCTTTCCTCCATAGGTATTCCTTTGTTGCATGGGTGAACAGTTTAGATCCAGATCAGCCGGCACATTCGTGCAGTCTGATCAGGATCTAAACTGTTCGCTTTTTGATTTGTTAGTTAATCTCTGACCTAAATGTGACCAGTGCAGATCCTGATCAGAAGGCATGGATGTGCCAGCTGACCTGGATCTACACTGGTCGCACATGGGTAAATAGGCGTATATATGGAGGAAAGGGTTAAGAATTTGAATATTAGCCTGTCAGACAGACAATGCTATGAAATGTTTCAGAGCCTATGGATTTGTTTGATCTGTGGGAACATTGGTTGTGGACGTTATGTTGGCCTACATGCCTACAGGTAAACTCAAGTAAAAATCTTAGTTAACCCTTTCCTCCATAAATACGCATTTTTATGCATGTGCGACCAGTGTAGATCCAGATCAGCCGGCACATCCGTGCTGTCTGATCTGGATCTGCACTGGTCGCATTTTGATCAGAAATAACATAACGAATCAAAAAGGGAACAGTTTAGATCCGGCATGGATGTGCCAGCTGATCTGGATCTAAACTGTTCGCCCAGGCAATAAAGGTGTGCCTATGGATGAAAGGGTTAACTGCTGACAGTGCTTCTGTTATTTACACCCAGGTTGTAAAACTGGAAATGTAGACCAGTCTTAGATCTCAGCAATCTGATTGGTTAAAATCAAGCACAGCCTCAGAACTGAAGAATTGAAAGCTTGAAATCTGTGCCCAAGGTTATAAAACTTAGCATGGAGACCAGTCTCAAATCTCAAGCATCTGATTGGCTGAAATGGCGACTGGTCGCCATTTCAGCCAATCAGATGCTTGAGATTTGAGACTGGTTTCCATGCTCAGTTTAATAACATCAGGCATAGGTTTCCATACCTTGAGCAGAACTTTCTCCTAGAGAGACAGTATTATGTGACCATGTGTTAAAAAAACCTTCTTTATGATCATCGGTTTCTCATACTCCTGAAGGAATTAAACATTCATTCGATAAGGAGTGTCCAGATATTAGTAGATTGATATTCAAGTGGTGGAAACCCTTTAATACCAACTCTTGTTTAACTTTTAGAGTAGACACAGACTAGTCTTCAATTTATAAATTTTGATATTAAATTTCTGTAAAATGTGAACAATTTAAAGAGTTTCAACATATTTAGAAAGATAAGTCTGTTACATTCATTCACCACTTAACCCATTCCTGTATAGACACACCTTTATTGCTAGGGCGAACAGTTTAGATCCAGATCAGCCGGCACATTCTTGATTCATTAGATTATTTCTGACCAAAATGCGACCAGTGCAGATCCTGATCAGACAGCACGGATGTGCCGGCTGATCTGGATCTGCACTGGTCGCACATGCGTAAAAATGCGTATCTGTACAGGAAAGGGTTAAAAAAGCTAACCTATACAAGTATACATCGGTTACACATGAGATAAATGTTATGAAGGGTTAATCTGTCGGCAAAAATTCACCTACACTGTTCACAAATTTGATATAAACTGTAGCCATGGAGTCAAGAACAAAGCTATTTGCAAATAATGCATCTACACTGGTCCCAATCAGATTAAAATAATCTCCTGAAAACCGCTACGCTACCAGGTTCTGAAGACGAGTAACTTAAACATGCTTTTATCACTAACCCTTTAAAAGAATCAGATTGTCGCCTACAAAATCGCAAAAGTGAAAGTAAAGATAGTACTTTAAACCATGTAAAGTGTTGGCAGTCTGCCTTAGACATATTTTACTGAAGATATATGTGTTCATGTTGTTTTACATTTATTTCTCAAGTATTGACATCTTCAGATCATTTTGCGACTGTTATAAATCATGCTTCCTGTGTTGAAAATTTCTAAAAATAGTAAACGGGGAAAACTGCTATAACTTGTGTACGGTATTTGTCATGGTCATCAGATCTAACATTTTGTTAGGTGTGACTTTAGTGATATTGCACTGGTCCCACATTGGATATAGGCTGTAGTCTTGAAATGAAGAGCTAAGCCATGTACCGATATGATGTTAGCTAGGTATGCTCTGCATCAGGGATTCTAAAATCATCAGCAGGCCAGTCATTGACCGATTTTCGGGAAAAATGTCCGATTGAAATTTCAAAATTGGTTAAAAAATCGGTCATGAATATTGGCCTACAAACTGTTGCAAAATTACCTACATGTACATTTTTTCACAGCTTAATCAGCTATTAACCTGTCAATTAGCGATTTCACAAGTCTGCTACCATGACTACCACGACTACACATTCCGTGAATAGCCTGCGGCATAGATGAAACGGGATGTGGTCGGTCTCATTTTAATAACAGGGGGTTATTTAATTTCCAAAAATGGACTGCGCTAGTCAAAGGCTGTTTGACGTCAGAATTTAAGATAGCAACACAAATGGTTGTATTCATTAACGTAAACGATGAAACAGTTTGCATTTTATTGACACAAGTGTTAGTCCGATATGCGCATAATTCTAAAAGACCGACGACCGAAAATTGCTGTTTATCAAATTTAAAGAAAACTTATATCATGCGAAGTTTACTTAAACTGATAGCATTTCACAACATATTTGAAATGGCTCAAATGAATATATACTTATATGTGAAAAAAATTCGAGTGACCGGCTTGCTTACTTACGCATATAACGATTCAAATAAATTTTAAATTAACAAAAATCAACGTAATGAACATTTTTTTCCGACTCTGAGTAATGTTGCATACGCAGACTCTTGTATTAAAGTTCGTAGATTCAAACATTACTACATCCGGTAAAGAAAAGAATAATATTTCAAACAACTATAATATAGTGTTACAAATCATGGTGTGACCGACGTCTATTAACGTAAAGCGAATACTTGCCTCCCGAAATTCCGAGAGATAAAACATTTTTAATAACTAAATAATCCACTTCACAATCGCTATTAACACTGCTGAAGATAACTGTTTTGAACCATTACGTCACGTTTTAAATGCATGGAATGCTTGTTTATTACAACAAAGACGCCGATCGCCGTAAACATCAAACGTCGCGTGCCGCTCTTATAAATCGATCAAAGAATTTTTCGGTATACAGCTCGAAAACCATTAATCTTTTGAGAGGTTGTATGATATTGCCGACGAGAAAATATGCCGGAAAAGAGAAATTGCCTGGGGGTCGGGAAAGTGAAATACGCCGAACGCGGGGACCGGAAGTCGCTGTTCGTGCCGACCGGAAGTCGCTGTTCGTGCGAACCGGAAGTCGGCAAAATGTCAATTTTGGCGCCAATGTCCGATTGGGATTTTGAAATTTTAGAATCCCTGCTCTGCATGCTATTGTTTGTATTGTAGACATTTTCAAGAAACGCAGCACACTTATGCGATGGAGTTAGGTAATAACAAGGTGTGGGATTACGTCGGTGATAACTATGTACATCGACTGGTTCAAAACAAGTCGGATGGTAAGCTTGTTCAGGTGGATGAAGGTGGAAATCCAGTCCATGATGAGAAGATGGATTCCCTTAATCTCGAAGTAAGAACACGTCTGATATACACTCACCGGCATTGCTAATTACACACTTTTTATAGACGAAAATAACTATCAAAACATGGTGTTTATGGTAATTGGTTATAACGGGAGTTGTACCTGGAGTTGATGTCTAATCGTAGCACGTTACACGAAAATCCCCATTCGAGTTCATTCATGCGAGACGAAAATTTGAAATCAGCATTTTACTCGTGCACACATGTACAAAATGTTAGGCAAGTTTGAATTTAGCCAAAATCATTAGAATTCTAGCCAGAGATAAAAAGGCCGGTATAAAAACTCACAAAAAATGGCGCGTATGACTTTGGTAGAGAGAGCGCGTGCCGTTGGAATGCTCCAAGCTGGCACGTCAGTAAGACACGTAAGTTACAATTCTTTACCTTCATTTTACTGCCCTTAAATTGTTTTAATTAGAATAACTACGGCATAACATTGATATTACGATGATTGAATACCATGTTGAGTGTACGAAAATGACGTAACGCGATGCACGTGACGTCATATTCGGCGACGGTCATTTACGCTACAAATGCTTTCACAGAACTATTTTATTGTGCAATTAGTTTAAGAATGTCAGTGCTATAATAATTCGCTGTTAAAACTTAATCCAATTACTTTTTTCAGATTTTAGAAAAAGTCAAATATTTTGATAGTTATTTTCGTCTATAAAAAGTGTGTAATTAGAAATGCCGGTGAGTGTAGGATTTGATAACTTTAAAATGCCCATGCTTAGCTTTTATTTGACTGCAAATTTAAGTTAACCCTTTCCTCCATAGACACACCTTCATTGTGTGGGCGAACAGTTTAGATCAAGATCAGCTGACACATCCCTGGCGTCTGATCAGGATCTAAACTGTACGCTTTTTTATTTGTTAGGTTATTTTTTACCAAACTGCGACCATGCAGACCCTGATCAGATGGCATGGATGTTCTGGCTGATCTGGATCTACACTGTTCGCACAAATATGGAGGAAAGTGTTAAAGGAATGATCACCAGATAACATATATAACATGTTGCTTACTGTTGGTAAAGGTCATAAGCAGTTAATAGAAAAGCCTCGTGCAGATTGGACAGTTTTGTCTCGGGGGGACAATTCGGGCTTACTTTATTTTCAAAGTTTCATTGGCCAAAACTATCAAAAATAAAAATAATTTTTTGTTTTCAAAAAGGTTTAATGACTTTAAATTGATACTTTAAAATGAAATTGATTTTTTAAAACATTGTTTGAAATGTGATTTGTGGCACTTTAATGATGTTGGTATTTTTCTCATTTCTGGTTGAAGATTTGTATACATTCTGGGGGTGATAACATTCAGATCAAAATGCATGTTGGTGATTACCCTGATTTATGGTCATTTTTGCATTGAACAAGAGTGCCGCTATGCAAATCTGTTGTAGTTTTGGAAAGTCACTATTTAGTGGTATCTGACCTTAAGGATGGTTTTAATGTAACATCAATCAAAGGTTTTAAAGTAACATAAGTTCAGAAAACTTTGATTCTTTAGATGTGTTCTCATCTGAATAAGGCTTATTATGGGAACACCCATGCGGGCGTTTGGATGGGCAGGCGGTGTCCACAGTGATGTCCAATCTCCAACTCAAGCAGTTGTTGTCCTATCTTCATGATGATTAGGGAAAATGTTTATGGGCATAATATCTCGGCCGGTTTTGATAACCAGTCAAATCGCTCAAGGCGCTTCAGAGTTATGGCTCTTAATTAGTGCAAAAAATGGCAGATTCGCCCTGTCTGCTCTCTAACTTACAACAGTTGTAGTCGCATGTTCATGAACCTTGGGAAAAATGTTTATGGACATAATGTCTCGACCAAGATGATAACCAACCATATCACTTGAGATACTTCAGAGTTGTGCTCCTTTGTTTATACAAAAAATGGCAAATTGAACTTGTCAGCTATGCTCACCATGTTAATATGGGTTTCCTTGATTTAAACACTGAAGCTAACTATTAATGTATCTTGCTATCAAATCCATTATAGTAGTGAATGGTACTTAGATTTTTTTGGACGGGCATATTCTGTCATTCTAGTTTTATTGTACACATAATTTTGTTGACTTTTCTAGTACACATACCTGTTGACGAACCAGCTGGAGTCCCAGAGACAGTACTTTGAAGAGAAGCTGGATAGTGTTGAAAAGACAGTTCTCGGAAAGGTGAAACTTTAGTGTTTAAAATAAAAGGTGGATTCACACAGATCTCTGCAACTTAACCCTTTCCTCCATAGACACACTTTTATTGTGTGGGCCAACAGTGTAGATCCTGATTAGATGGCACGGATGTGCTGGCTGATCTGGATCTACACTGGTTGCACATGCTTAAAAATGCGTATATATAGGAGGAAAGTGTTAAGTTAATGTTAGTACACTGATTATTGAACAGTCATTACCACGTTGCCTCTCTTTGAGAAGAAACTTGTTTGGGCCCAGCTTTGGCAATGTAGGTTTTTTCCCAATTTTGGCGGGCAGGCATGCCTAAACCCTTTGACACATTGTATGCATTTCATTGCATGGCTGACCAGTGTTAAGATCCAGCTCAACTTAAGCATGCTTTCAGTCTGATCAGCACTGGCACGGTTCCGTTCTTGGTCAGAAATAATTTGATGAACGTAGAGTGGCTAGTGACGGTTAAACTAGATCTACAATGGTCCCATAAGAGATATGAACCCCATCTATGGAGTAAATGACTAATTAAAGACATAGGTAATTTTGGTTGACGATCAATAAAATGTGGGGGATAAGGCATGAGGAAAGCAAGACGAGTAACTGTAAAACAGCTGTTTCTGTATTCACCGAAGTGTTGCAATTGAGGCTGGACTGTAATTTGTTAACAACTATTTAAAAGTGAAAAAATGATTTTGCTATGTTTATACCAGCATGTCGTTTAACAGTCAGATGGGCCTCATAAAAATTTGCCTAGTGAATGATGGCTAGATGTACCGTTATACGTACAGGCGTACAGATGCACAAGGAAAGCCTGTATAATTATACAGTAAAAATTAAGAAGGCTGTACATTTTATAGCTTTACAACTTTACAAATAAAGTGTAGAGCAGAACTTATATTATATTGTATTTGATGTAATCAGTAGAATGATTGTTATTGATGGGAATGTAACACTTATTGTAAATATTCAGGTTCATGTGGTAGAGGAGGAGAACCTGCAGCTGGCAGAACAGTGCAGTCATCTACATGCCACACTGGAGGCCGAGAGAAAAGAGAAACATCACCTCGAGAAAAAGTGCAATCATGTAAGATAACAATCTGATATTTTCAAAAAAATGTGAATGCTCAATCTACTATGTTCTGAATTGTTTTTAGGATTAAAAATGTAAAGAAAGTAAAAAGTATACAGGAATCACCCATGTTGCAGACAAAACTGAGGATTTCAGTTATAAATTAAGTTGATTATTAAAGTTACAAACATGCCAATTATTTTTTTACAGACTGTTGATTATTTGAGTTACAGACTCGGTTGATTATTTCAGTTACAGACTCGGTTGATTATTTGAGTTACAGACTCAGTTGAATATTTCAGTTACAGACTCAGTTGATTATTTGAGTTACAGACTTGGTTGAGTTTTCAGTTACAGACTCGGTTGATTATTTCAGGTACAGACTCGGTTGATTATTTCAGTTACAGACTCGGTTGATTATTTCAGTTACAGACTTGGATGATTATTTCAGTAACATACTCGGTTGATTATTTCAGTTACAGACTTGGTCGATTATTTGAGTTACAGACTTGGATAATTTTTTGAGTTACAGACTCGGTTGATTATTTGAGTTACAGACTCGGTTGATTATTTAAGTTACAGACTTGGTTGATTATTTGAGTTACAGACTCGGTTGATTATTTGAGTTACAGACTCGGTTGATTATTTGAGTTACAGACTTGGTTGATTATTTGAGTTACAGACTTGGTTGATTATTTGAGTTGCAGACTTGGTTGATTATTTCAGTTACAGATTTGGTTGATTATTTCAGTTACAGACTTGGTTGATTATTTCAGTTACAGACTCGGTTGGTTATTTCAGTTACAGACTCGGTTGATTATTTCAGTTATAGACTTAGCTGATTATTCAGTTACAGTCGGCTGATTATTTCAGTTACAGGCTTGGCTGATTATTTCAGTTACAGACTCGGTTGATTATTTCAGTTACAGACTCGGTTGATTATTTCAGTTATAGACTTGGTTGATTATTTCAGTTACAGACTTGGTTGATTATTTTAGTAACAGACTTGGTTGATTATTTCAGTTACAGACTTGGTTGATTATTTCAGTAACAGACTCGGTTGATTATTTCAGTTATAGACTTGGTTGATTATTTCAGTTACAGACTTGGTTGATTATTTTAGTAACAGACTTGGTTGAGTTTTCAGTAACAGACTTGGTTGATTATTTCAGTTACAGACTCGGTTGATTATTTCAGTTACAGACTTGGATGATTATTTCAGTAACATACTCGGTTGATTATTTCAGTTACAGACTTGGTTGATTATTTGAGTTACAGACTTGGTTAATTATTTGAGTTACAGACTCGGTTGATTATTTGAGTTACAGACTCGGTTGATTATTTGAGTTACAGACTTGGTTGATTATTTGAGTTACAGACTCGGTTGATTATTTGAGTTACAGACTCGGTTGATTATTTGAGTTACAGACTTGGTTGATTATTTGAGTTACAGACTTGGTTGATTATTTGAGTTGCAGACTTGGTTGATTATTTCAGTTACAGACTTGGTTGATTATTTGAGTTACAGACTTGGTTGATTATTTCAGTTACAGACTCGGTTGGTTATTTCAGTTACAGACTCGGTTGATTATTTCGGTTACAGACTTAGCTGATTATTCAGTTACAGTCGGCTGATTATTTCAGTTACAGGCTTGGCTGATTATTTCAGTTACAGACTCGGTTGATTATTTCAGTTACAGACTCGGTTGATTATTTCAGTTATAGACTTGGTTGATTATTTCAGTTACAGACTTGGTTGATTATTTTAGTAACAGACTTGGTTGATTATTTCAGTTACAGACTTGGTTGATTATTTCAGTAACAGACTCGGTTGATTATTTCAGTTACAGACTCGGTTAATTATTTTAGTTACAGACTAGGTTGATTATTTCAGTTACAGACTCCGCTGATTATTTAAGTTAAAGACTTAGTTGATTATTTCAGTTACAGACTTGGTTAATTTTTTGAGTTACAGACTCGGTTGATTATTTCAGTAACAGACTTGGTTGATTATTTCAGTTACAGACTTGGTTGATTATTTCAGTAACAGACTCGGTTGATTATTTCAGTTACATACTCTGTTAATTATTTTAGTTACAGACTAGGTTGATTATTTCAGTTACAGACTCGGCTGATTATTTCAGTTTAAGACTCGTTTAATTGTATTAGTTACAGACTTGGTTGATTATTTCAGTTACAGACTCGGTTTATTATTTCCGTTACTGACTCGGTTGATTGTTTAAGTTACAGACAAGGTTGATGATTTGAGTTACAGACTTGGTTAATTATTTCAGTCACAGACTCGGTTGATTACATCAGTTACAGACTCGGTTAATTATTTTAGTTACAGACTAGGTTGGTTATTTCAGTTACTGACTAGGTAGATTATTTCAGCTACTGACTCGGTTGATTATTTCAGCTTCTGACTCTGTTGATTATTTGAGTTACAGACTAGGTTGATTATTTCAGTTACAGACTTGGTTGATTATTTGAGTTACAGACTCAGTTGATTATTTGAGTTACAGACTCGGTTGAGTTTTTCAGTTACAGACTTGGTTGATTATTTCAGTTACGAACTTGGTTGATTATTTGAGTAACAGACTCAGTTGATTATTTGAGTTACAGACTCGGTTGATTATTTGAGTTACAGACTCGGTTGATTTTTTCAGTTACAAACTTGGTTGATTATTTCAATTACAGACTTTGTTGATTATTTGAGTTACAGACTTGGTTGATTATTTCAGTTACAGACTCGGTTGATTATTGCAGTTACTGGCTTGGATGATTATTTCAGTTACAGACTTGGTTGATTATTTCAGTTACAGACTCGGTTGATTATTTCAGTTACAGACTCGGTTGATTTTTTCAGTTACTGACTTGGTTGATTATTTCGGTTACAAACTCGGTTGATTATTTGAGTTACAGACTCGGTTGAGTTTTTCAGTTTCAGACCGGGTTGATTATTTCAGTTACAGACTCGGTTGAAGAAGGCACTTCATGATTTGGTTGAAGAGAAAGAGATAAACAAATGTCTGCTTGAGAACAAGATGCTCTGGGAGAAACGCGTCAGCACACTAGAGACTGAAATGAAAGAATTTACTGCATCCAAAGATAAGGTATGTCACTTCTGTTCAGGTCTGTCTGTTAGAACTGATATTTGCCAAACAGAGAAATTATTGTACAGTTGAATTAAGCAACTAATTGCAACTTATTGCTATACAGTATTTAACTCTTTCCTCCATAAATACACCTTTATTGCATGGGCAACAGTTTAGATCCAGGTCAGCCAGCACATGCGTGCAATCTTATCAGGATCTAAACAGTTCGCTTTTTGATTTGTTTGGTTATATCTAACCAAAATGTGACCAGTGCAGATCCTGATCAGACGGCATGGAAATGCCAGCTGATCTGGATCTACACTGGTCGCACAGTTGTATAAATGGGTATATATGGAAGAAAGGGTTAAGGTCTGTTAGAACTGATATTTGCCAAAACAGAGTAATTTTTGTATAGTGGAATTAAGCATCTGATTACAAGTGTTAGTCGCACAGTATTTAAAAACATTATTTTATTAAAATTATTGAATGTTTGAAAAAAAAAAGCAGAACTTTTGTCTTTGATAACTGTAGAAGCATCATTTTATATTGTAGGAGCTACAGGAGTTACGTGATCAGTTAAGGGATGTTATGTTTTACGTGGAGGCCCAGGGGACGCTGCAGAAAGCTGAAGGTGTTTCCCAGGAGGAGATTAGAGACAGTCATGTGATCGTAGGTGCTGCGTCTGAAACCTCCTCACAAAACAGAAAGACTCGCAAAAAGCCACAAAGATGATTCCATTAATAACTTAAATATATATTTATTATTCTTGTGTTGATGCGGCAGAAGCCATGTGTAACTGAACTAAAGCAATAAAAAAATTAATTCCTAGATTCTCATCCCGTCCGCCCCTCAAACGTTTTTTATTTTGAAAAAAATGCGTTAATCAAAATTTACATTACAAGTACGAATCGGTAGAATACGCAAACACAGTACGAAACATTTAAGTGCAAATTGGCTATTCATAGTCAGCTACATGCTTATTGATCATTGCAGTACACAAGCATCACTAGAAACAGTGAGAATGATTAATAAAAAATAAAACCTGCCCACCCACCCCATTTTTCCCCCAAAATTCGGATGAGAATCTAAGAATAAATTTTCTATTGCCTAATCTGAAGGGTGATAAAGATTTCAGTATTGTACCATTATTTGATATCACACACCCCTAATCAAAAAGGACACAATGAAACGGAGAGCTTGAAGACATGTTCTTTGGTTGTTTGAAGTCTCAAACTGCCTTTATAATCATGAAGAATGATATACCTTTATAACAATAACAACTCAAGCTTGTGTCTGTCATCAGTCAAGTCAAAATGGCACAGCAAAATGTCACTGCTTGTGTCAAAATACCGCTGCTATGAACATGTTTTTTTACATAGCCCTTGAACAGTGATTGCCTGTTTAACCCTTTCCTCCGTAGATACACCTTTATTGCCTGGGCAAACAGTGTAGATCTAGATCAGCTGGCACATCCATGCCATCTGATCAGGATCTAAACTGTACACTTTTTGATTCATTAGGTTATATCTGACCAAAATGCGACCAGTACAGATCCTGACCTTACGTCACAGATGTGCTGGCTGATCTGGATCTACACTGGTGGCACAAGCGTAAAAATGCGTATTAATGGAGGAAAGGGTAAAGTAAGTGATCACCATACCATATAAATACTGAATTTTGTCCCAATGTGACAAACAGAATGATTGATATGAATGCCTCCCCTCATGTCATACTTTTAATGAAACAAAAACAGATTGAGCATAAAAAATAGCAAGTGATATGCAGCAGTATTGATTGCTGCAGAGATATTTATATTTGTATCAAGCAATCCACTGACAATTTATAGTTGAAAAAAACCTGTCTGTCAGTTTTAAACAGTCTCAGTTGTAAACAATGTTGGAAATCAATAAATTTCATCCAAAACATCAATCATTCATTTATATCTTGATATAAATGAAACTTAGATACTGTTTTTCTATTATTTTCTATTTCCTTACACATTAAAGGAATGGCCTCATTCATGACACACAGCCTGTCCACAGTCAAAAGGTACCGTCATTGTTCGAATATAAGCCGCACTCATGTATAAGCCGCACCGCCCCCAAACGTGATAGAACAGATGAAAATGGCTTAACACAATGTATAAGCAGCCAAACCTGTGTATTAGCCGCACCCCAACTTTTTACTTCCAAATTCTGGGGGAAAAGTGCGGCTTATATTCAAACAATGACGGTAGATTGGAAAGGAGAGCAGCCTATGGTCAGTTCAAAGAGACATGAAACACTATTTTGACAACCAATAGAGTAGGTACTTTATCTTGATCTGGCTCAACACTGATTCTCAATTTTGTTAAAAGATATAGAGAGGATAAATAATGGTTTTTGAAAAAGATATATCACTGTTATAACCTGATCAGCTTAAATATTTTGTTGTTATTTGTCACACACAGTTCTTTATGTATCTTGGAGTTTTGCTATTTTGACAAGAAAAGGTAATATTCTTACTACAGTTTTGCCTCCTATCATTTAATGTCGCGGGGACAAATTTTCACACAAAACCCGTAAAAAATAAATTCGCAGGGAGGGGGGGGGGGTGCATAAATTCGCACAACTGTATTTTCCTATAAAAAAATCACTGTTAAATAGTTTAATTTAATTTCGCTGGGGTTGAAATACGCGAAAATTAAACCCGCTCAAAATAATATGATTTAACAGTAGTGAATGGAGTTATTCCAGTGACTGTCAAAAATGTCAGAAAAAGTTGTTCCTTCAAAACAAGTATTTTGTGCATTTTGTAGTCTGTTTTTCTATATGCTTATTTACCTTTATGTGATAATGTCTTACGTTTTCTTGTTGTGTTATACTAGAGGTATACAAATGTTGTAATAAATAATGATATTAATAATTTTGTTTATTCTTGCATAAATAAATACATGTAGTCAAATTTAAATGCAACCATTAAAGGTCCAGATAAGCATCCAAAAGCTTTATACTAGACATTTCAAACACAAATTCCAGAGTTCTGGTTCTCCAATTTCTTAAAGTTGTCATGACAGGATTATCTCTTCAACATATCATTGTTGAATGATGCCAAAATCTTTAGGTCAGTGTCACATTTGGTGGAGTTATGCCCTGTTTTGTACTTGCATTTTTTTATTCTGTGCCCAAGGTTATAAAACTGAGCATAGAAACCAGTCTCAAATCTCAAGCATCTGATTGGCTGAAATGGCGACCAGTCGCCATTTCAGCCAATCAGATGCTTGAGATTTGAGTGGTTTCCATACTCAGTTTTATAAACAGTACCAGAGGGAGATGCAAGTGTTCAACTGAAAACCTATCTTTTTTTTTTAGCTCACCTGTCACGTAGTGACAGGGTGAGCTTTTGTGAGGGGGGTTCGTCCGTCGTCTGTCCGTCCGTCCGTCCGTTCACAATTGTTGTCCGCACTCTAGCGGACAGAATTTTGGTCCAATCTTCTTCAAACTTGGTCAGAATGTTTATCTCAATGATATCTAGGTCAAGTTCGAAACTGGGTCATGTGACCCTTAAAACTAGGTCACTAGGTCAAATTAAAGAAAAAGCTTGTCTGCACTCTAGCAGTTGTAATTTTGATCCGTTCTTCTTCAAACTTGGTCAGAATGTTTATCCCAATGATATCTAGGTCAAGTTCGAAACTGGGTCATGTGACTTTGAAATCTAGGTCACTAGGTCAAATTATAGAAAAAGCTTGTCCGCACTCTAGTGGTCGTAATTTTGGTCCGATCTTCTTCAAACTTGGTCAGAATGTTTATCCCAATAATATCTAGGTCAAGTTCAAAACTGGGTCATGTGACCTTGAAATCTAGGTCACTAGGTCAAATTATAGAAAAAGCTTGTCCGCACTCTAGTGGTCGTAATTTTGGTGCAATCTTCTTTAAACTTGGTCAGAATGTTTATCTTAATGATATCTAGGTCAAGTTCTTTACTGGGTCATGTGAACCTTAAAACTAGGTCACTAGGTCAAATAAAAGGAAAAGCTTGTCTGCACTCTAGCGGTTGTAATTTTGGTCCGTTCTTCTTTAAACTTGGTCAGAATGTTAATCCTAATGATATCTAGGTCAAGTTGGAAACTTGGTCATGTGACCTTGAAATCTAGGTCACTAGGTCAAATTATAGAAAAAGCTTGTCCGCACTCTAGTGGTCGTAATTTTGGTCCGATCTTCTTCAAACTTGGTCAGAATGTTTATCCCAATGATATCTAGGTCAAGTTTGAAACTGGGTCATGTGAGCTTGAAATCTAGGTCACTAGTTCAAATTATAGAAAAAGCTTGTCCGCACTCTAGTGGTTGTAATTTTGGTCAGATCTTCTTCAAACTTGGTCAGAATGTTTATTTCAATAATATCTAGGTCATGTTCGAAACTGGGTCATGTAACCTTGAAATTTAGGTCACTAGGTCAAATTATAGAAAAAGCTTGTCCGCACTCTAGCGGTCTAAATTTTGATGCGATCTTCTTCAAACTTGGTCAGAATGTTTATCTCAATGATATCTAGGTCAAGTTCGAAACTGGGTCATATGACCTTGAAATCTAGGTCACTGGGTCAAATTATAGAAAAAGCTTGTCCGCAATCTAGCAGCCTTAATTTTAGTGCAATCTTCTTAAAACTTGAACAGAATGTTTATCTTAATGATATCTAGGTCAAGTTCGTAACTGGGTCATGTGACCCTTAGAACTAGGTCACTAGGTCAAATTAAAAGAAAGCTAGTCTGCACTCTAGCGGTTGTAATTTTGGTCCGTTCTTCTTTAAACTTGGTCAGAATGTTTATTCCAATGATATCTAGGTCTAGTTTGAAACTGGATCATGTGACCTTGAAATCTAGGTCACTAGGTCAAATTATAGAAAAAGTTTGTCCACACTCAAGTGGTCGTAATTTTAGTCTAATCTTCTTCAGACTTGGTCAGAATGTTTATCCCAATGATATCTAGGTCAAGTTCGAAACTGGGTCATGTGACTTTGAAATTTAGGTCACTAGGTCAAATTATAGAAAAAGCTTGTTAGCACTCTAGTGGTCGTAATTATTTTCAGATCTTCTTCAAACTTGGTCAGAATGTTTATTTCAATAATATCTAGGTCATGTTCGAAACTGAGTCATGTAACCTTGAAATTTAGGTCACTAGGTCTAATTGTAGAAAAAGCTTGTCCTCACTCTAGCGGTCTTAATTTTGATGTGATCTTCTTCAAACTTGGTCAGAATGTTTATCTCGATGATATCTTGGTCAAGTTCCAAACTGGGTCATGTGACCTTGAAATCTAGGTCACTAGGTCAAATTATAGAAAAAGTTTGTACGCACTCTAGTGGTCTTAATTTTTGTCCAAACCATTGAACAGATGTTCGCAGGTGAGCGACCCAGGGTCTCTTGGACCCTCTTGTTAAAATAACTACTTTCTTAGAATAACCCGTATGTGCATTACCCCACTCTGTCAGTGATGGAGTTAAAATTGGCTATAACTTTGCCACTTCCTATTATTTCTTCATCAAACTTTTAAATCATATTGTTTATGACAGCAGGGTCATAATGATGCCAAAATCTTTAGGTCAATGTCAAATTTGATAGAGTTATGCCCCTTTCGGTACTTTAATATTGTCAATGTCAAATTTGATAGAGTTATGCCCCTTTCGGTACTTTAATATTGTCAATGTCAAATTTGATAGAGTTATGCCCCTTTCGGTACTTTAATATTGTCAATGTCAAATTTGATAGAGTTATGCCCCTTTCGGTACTTTAATATTGTCAATGTCAAATTTGATAGAGTTATGCCCCTTTCGGTACTTTAATATTGTCATGAAAAAATAATGTTGGTTATAAACTTACCATATCTAATATTTTTTCATTAAACTTTCAAACTCTATGGTATTGTGTGGGACAACATTGTCAACTTAATGCCAACATCACATATAATGGAGTTGTGGCCCTTTTTATTAAAAAATCCACCCCATCTCAAAACTTGGATTTTATCACAAATCTTAATGTTGGCTATAATTTTGCCATTTAAAAAATCATCAAACATTCAAATTATGTTGCTTATGACAAGAGGCTTGTGATACTTTTAGATCAGTGTGACATTTTACGGAGTAATGCCCCCTTCTGTGATTTCTTTATTCTGATAAAGAACAGGAGACTGAAGTGTTAAATTAAACAATCATCTAGTTAATGCCTTTCATAGATTCTATGCAAAGCTTAAGTAGTTGTTAAGTAGGCCCGATTACTTGCTAGGTGTTATTTAATTAATTAATTACAAAATACTGTGCAATTTTACTGTAGTCGCATTCCAAAGTAATCTGATCGACCTTGATAATCCCTGGTAAAAAAAAATATATAAAAGATTCAGAGGTCAGCTAGTAGATATGTTATGAATGACTACAGTTGTAAAAGGTACCGGACATCTCGAACTCTTGCCACTTCGATCCCTACTCAGGGAATCGGCACATAACTTTTTTTTTTCTTATCCTTCGAACCTATGTTATAATAATAGACTATAACATAGATTCGAAGTTTTAGAAAGGTTATGTGCCGATTCCCCGTGTCCCTACTTACTTCCTCAAATGTAAACGGACGGACGACACCGGACAAACTACCCCATTACATCTTGGTAATTCTCACGTGCACCTAACATCTCATGCGGATGTAAACAAACAAACAACAACGGTTTCTATACATCTCGCAAGCATCATTCAACATTTATAGCTAAACATACTGTAAGTATTTGATGTAAGCTTTACGTTGAATATCTTTCCGAATAATTTGCGTTACGTTTGGATCGTAAAAATAGCTCGAGTTTGTGTACCAGTTCCCGGACTAAGCATGTTTCGGATACACATAATTTTATACATTAGTTCCTCATTAGAAATTAATAAAGACACTGTCTTATGACCACGGATCCGTACACCAAGGTGGGATCCGAATCAGGATCAGATGTTCTGCATGGTAACCTCTAGACCAATTTCCTCCACAAACATGTGAAAATAAACTGTAGACCAATCAAGGAGATAAAATATCCTACTTGTGATTTCTTTTAATTGTGCAGGTAAGCAATTTCCATGTCATGATTCCTCAAAGGAAGCTTGCTACATGCCTTCTAATGTAACAGTTTTTCCAGATGAGATTTTTATTAACAGTTAAACACGTATGTCAGGGGTTCCAATTGACCCCGGGAGATGACCATTTGACACTTGAAATTTCCAAAAAGCCTCATTTTGACCCATATGATTTTTAGCTGAAGGGTCATTTTTTCCTTAAATTAGGGGTATTTTGCCTAATAATTGGCAGATTCCCTTAAAAATTGATCAAAATGACCCTTAGTTTCAGCAGCTAGTGTGTGAAAATAAATGACTGCTTCAGACCCAAGTTCTGACCAGACTCCTGTTTAGTTCCTTTCCTGGCCTTGTGTGCCAGTAGAGCTACAGGTTTAACAGAGCTCCAGTGCAAAGTCTGGACAATTTCAGCTAATTAATGGGCAATCTGATCACAAGATGCAACTACAATCGCTCAGAACACAAAATATCCACAATTTAAATAAAAAGCTCATTTCTCTATACATCCTACATTAATTGTAGATAATAATATTAATAATTATTAATAATGTAGACAGTTCACAGAAAAAAATGACAACAAATGTACTTAGAACTAGAGCTCTGTTAAGTCTATATAGTTCTTAAGCACCCGTAAATAAGTGTCTCTATGTCAGACAGGAACTTGAAGTGTGTGCCACCAGATCTGGATCTGCACTGTTTGCTTTAGATTCAATGGTTTTTTTCTGGCCAAGGTGAGTCCAGTGTAGATCCAGATCATGCAGTACTTATGTGCTGGCTGATCTGGATCTACACTTGTCTCACATGTGTTAACCCTTTCCTGGACAGATACGCATTTTTACGCATGTGCGACCAGTGTAGATCCAGATCAGCCGGCACATCCGTGCCGTCTGATCAGAATCTGCACTGGTTGCATTTTGGTCAGAAATAAGATAATGAATCAAAAAGCGAACAGTTTAGATCCTGATCAGACGGCACGGATGTGCCGGCTGATCTGGATCTAAACTGTTCGCCCTAGCAATAAAGGTGTATCTATACAGGAAAGGGTTAAAATGCATATATATGGAGTAAATGGTTAAACATGTCTGTGGGTTGAAGTGTAGATATAGGTGATATATTTTCCTTTGGATCAGACCATTATTTGTTGAAAGATGACAGGGTTCTTCAAAACTTGTGATGTGAATTACTTCTATGTTTTTCAATAATTGACTGGATATATTAATACCTAATGCATGAGTGTAGATTTTGACATAATACTCATCTTGCTCAGTTTAATATTTGTTGCAGGAGCAGAGGAATTTTAGAAGTCTGTATTATGAATCACTTCTACAATTTTCAACATACATGTCAGTAGGGGAAAGTTGGGGATTCCCCTTTTCACTTTCCTGATCGGGAAATATTGATTGAAAAATTTCCCAATCAGGAAATAAAATTGACATTTTTTATATACCTTGGGGCTTAAGCTTCGGGCATCACAGAATACGTTGGAGTACTGAAACAGCCACTGAAAGGCAGGCACTTCTGACAGGCTGGCTTTGGTCCACTACAAGCTGGTGCACCTAATTCCAGCTTCCCAAGTGGCAAACACTCATGGGGTGGACTAAACTGCAGTCAGTGCAGTGCACCATATACGTGACACTGCAATTTCTTTGTTTTCCTTTTGTAGTATGGCTAACAATGGTGTGTTTAAATCGGAATCCCTCAAGAAGATGGTGTTTCCCCGTGTGTTCTCGACCCCTATTGTACACAATGACATCATCTATGTAATTGGGGGGTGCGACCAGATGGGCACGCCAGTGGACAGCTTTGAAATGTATGACATTGCCAAGAAGAAGTGGACAACTCTACAGAATATGCCAACAAAAAGAGCTGCCCCAGCTGTTGGTAAGTATTATATAGGGCACGCCACAGGAAAAGGTACCTTCCGTGGTATTTTGTGACATTTTAGTTCTTACTATTTTTAGTAAGAACTTACAATTATTTATTATATTCTGATAACTAAAAGGTGATTTTGTAACATCTTTTGATGATGAAATGTTATTTTTACCGCGAAATGCATAATTATTAATGTCGTCCATTCAACTTTATGACGTCATTTCAAGTATTGGCGTCAACTCTCCGAAGGTACCTTTTCCCTTGACGCGCCCCATATCAATTATATCTTATTTAGAAGTGATTGTTGGTCAGGTCCAATCATACATAATGATATATTCTGACATCCTTAACCCTTTCCTGTATAGATACACCTTTGTTGCAAGGGCGAACAGTTTAAATCCAGATCAGCCGGCACATCCGTGCCGTCTGATAAGGATCAAAACTGTTCGCTTTTTGATTCATTAGGTTATTTCTGACCAAAATGCAACCAGTGCAAACGTATGGAAAGGGTTAACAGATCATACATGTAAGGTAAAATGCAAGGTAAAATTGAGTAAATCTAGAGGCCTAACAGTATAAAGGTATTACTAGCCTGGTTATGGGCTTTCTAAGTAGTATTTTTTGAATGGGGTTTGAGATAATATCTGCAACAGGGGCTCATGTATAAATGTTAATTACTAATGGTACTCTGAAGTAAGGCGTTTTTGGCAGTTACTATTTCATTTTGAAAGTTCAGAAACTATAAAAATGGCCAGGATAATTATGAGGTCTGTTTTTTTTTACACAGATTTTACACAGTTTTATTTAACCAACATTTTAGGTCTGGTCGCAGAGACTATGATAGCAACTTGATACACATTTACATATTCTTCAGATTAGAAGTGTACATTGCCTAGTTATCCTTTCCTTCATATATACGCATTTTTACGTATGTGTGACCAGTGTAGATCCAGATCAGCTGGCAATTCTGTGCTGTCTGGTTGCCTTTAGGTCAGAAATAACCTAACAAATAAAAAAGTGAACAGTTTAGATCCTGATCAGACAGCATGGATGTGCCAGCTTATCTGGATCTAAACTGTTCACCCTCGCAATAAAGGTGAATCTATGAAGGAAAGGGTTAAGATGTTTTATATACTGGTAAATCAGGTCTGATGTGATATATCCTAGTGACTGTCATATTTATATTACTGCTCTGGAAACATCCCAGTAGGTTTTTACTATAGACTTGCTGTATACAGTAAAACCCCTCATTAAGACAACCCTGAAATTAAGACCACCTTGCTAACCAGACCACTATTCAGTTGTGCCATTTAACAGTTTTGCACTATTTTCTACCCCTTTTTAACCCTTTCCTGTACAGACACACCTTAATTGCTAGGGCGAACAGTTTAGATCCAGATCAGCCGGCACATCCGTGCCGTCTGATCAGGATCTAAACTGTTCGCTTTTAGATTCATTAGGTTATTTCTGACCAAAATGCGACCAGTGCAGATCCTGATCAGACGGCACGGATGTGCCTGCTGATCTGGATCTACACTGGTCGCACACGCGTAAAAATGCATATATATCCAGGAAAGGGATAAAGACCACCGCAATATTAAGACCACTTTTTCACACTCCCAATGGTGGTCTTAATACCGTCATTGTTCGAATATAAGCCGCATTCATGTATAAGCCGCACCCCCCTTAAACCTGATGGAACAGATGAAAATTGCTTAATGCAATGTATAAGCAGCCAAACCTGTGTATTAGCCTCACCCGTGACCCAAATACTGCCAAATTCTGGAAAAAAAGTGCGGCTTATATTCAGACAATGACGGTAGCAAGTATTCACTGTACTTCAGGTCTGGTTGGAGATACCCTCGTAGCTATAGGTGGGGTGGGAGATGTACAACAGCCTGTAGATGCTATAGAGGCATACAGTATAAAGGACAAGAAGTGGACACAGCTGGAGAGTCTTCCGAGTGGTCTGCTGGGAATGTCATCAGTCCTCAGAGGTCTGTACTCAAGGTTATTAAACTGAGCATGGAAACCAGTCTCAAATCTCAAGACCAGTCGCCATTTCAGCCAATCAGATGCTTGAGATTTGAGACTGGTTTCCTCATCTCAGTTTTATAACCTTCAGCCATACTGTCCAAGTTGCTCATCCTCATACATAATACTTAACACTTTCCTCCATAGATACACCTTTATTGTGTTAGGGAACATCCTTGCCGTCTGATCAGGATCTAAACTGTTCGCTTTTTGATTCACAGGGTTATTTCTGACCAAACTGCAGATCCTGTAGGAAAGGGTAAACACTTGACCTACCAAATTTGTGTAATGGAATTGCTTATATTTTTATATATATAGCTGCCCATTCACATTTAGAGGGGCGTTTTGACAGAATGGATGTACAGTAGTCTGATCGAGGTCTTCACTGTTCATGAATGTATCATTAAGCTGTAGTTTGCATCTGAAGAGTTACAGCATGACCATATTATGTTGTCTGCATGTAAACATTGATTGGGATGGAATTTATCTTGAATAGGAAATCTGCCTCTTTCTTGCAAATTAACTGCACACTCTCTTCTCAGTCAGTTTATAAAGAATGTTAACAAAAGAATTAGCAGTGTAAAAGCAAGTTTTAACCCTTTCCTCCATATATATGCATTTCCAGTGTAAATTCAGATAAGCCGGAACATCGTGCCGTCTGATCAGGATCTGCACTGGTCGCATTTTTTTTCAGAAATAACCTAACAAATCAAAAAGCAAACAGTCAAGATCCTGATCAGACGGCACAGATGATCTGGATCTAAACTGTTTGCCCATGCAAAAATTAACAAGTGTAACAGAATTACAGGAGTTCAAAGAATTTAAACAGACCTGAAGTGGATTTTTTCAGCATTCTTAACCCTTTCCTCCATAGACACACATTGATTGCATGGGTGGACAGTGCCGTCTGATCAGGACCTGCACTGTTCGCTATTTGATTTTTAAGGTGATTTTTGACCAAAATGTGACCAATGCAGATCCTGATCAGATGACACAGATGTGCCAGCTGATCTGGATCTAAACTGTTCGCCAGTCTGATCAGGATCTGCACTGGTTGCATATGCGTATAAAAGTGTATATATGGAGAAAAGGGTTAAAACAGATCTCATCAAGCTGAAGCAAAACAATGATCTATTTCATTTAAATATTTGTCTCAGATACATGTAAGTTTACAAAATTATTAAATTGACCCTTTTGAAAAATAAAATTGTGCAGAGAGAAATGGCTCACGGAATATCTTTAGAGGGAGACTTAGGAGAAATATTATCCCAGTTGTCATAAACTTCTGCTAAGTCAAAGGAGAACTATATCTTAAAGAAGGATGAATATTTTCAAAACATCTCCATAAACATGGAAATAATTCTCCCTGTTCTCACAACAAAGGGCAATCCATTGTATATGATGTCCATGAAAGAAATAGTCTGCTATATTAGATAAGTGCTATTTAATGTCTGTTACAAAACAGAGTAAGAAAGTAGTTCAAAATATATAAATTGTATTTGATGTCCATGAAAGAAATAGAGTGAGATATTTGTTCAAACATAAAGGTAAAGGCACGGATTTATAGTCTGGTATCTATATTAGAACATATTCACCCAACTTTTTACACTTTTACCCCCTAATCACTGGATGTATAAGACGCCCGTTTATAGTTGGTGCTGAAGGCAGCCATGGAACATTGGCTTATATTCACAGGTACCCATTTATACACCTGGGTGGAGAGAAGCAATAACAACTTAATTTCTTGCTCAAGGAAATTAGTGGCCGGTCTGGGGCTCAAACCCTAAACCAGGGCTCTACCACTGGACTACCGCTACCTTAACCCTTTCCTCCATACATACACATTTTTACGCATGTGCAACCAGTGTTGATCCAGATCAGCCGGCACAACTGTGCCGTCTGATCAGCATCTGCACTGGTCCCATTTTGGTCAGAAATAACCTAGTGAATCAAAAGGCGAACAGTTTAGATCCTGATCAGTCGGCATGGAGTAATGCAATAAAGGTTTGTCTATGTAGGAAAGGGTTAAACATCTGAATTATATCTGAATTATTAAAGAACTAATTTGAAAGTGTAATAGTTGTTGAGACACACATTAAGTATAATCCTGGCATATGATCACAAGTATTGAGAGGATGATGTGGGGCGAATTCAGTCACACTGGAAAATTTTTTTATCGATAACACAACACTTTAAAACTGAAATCCACTTTTTAATCCTAGAAATTTTCGCAAGCATTTTAGTCATTCCAAAAAATGAGTGACCCCTAAAACAACCAATTTTCTCCTTACATACATTTGTGTCATGTGACACTAAGTTTGGCACCACCATGAAAATTACGAAATAAGGAGTTTAAACAGACATTTTATATAATTCCGTTTTGGCGGGAAGAAACAAACATGATAAGGAGCAATAATTAAACAAGCTCCTGTAAAAGAATTACACGTGATAAGGAGCAATAATTAAACAGATTCAATGTATTTGTGTTGTCACGACATGCTGTATGTTTGTAGAGGGCAAGGTGTATGTGATGGGAGGCATGGGCACAGATACAAATCCTCACGACTTCTTCCGCATGATTGACGTCGAAGAAAACAAGTGGAAAGAACTTAAAGCCATGCCTACGCCAAGATATGCTACATTCTCCTTTCTCATAAATGATCAACTGTATGTAATAGGTAAGTCTGTGAGAGAAACTTGATGTCATAAATAGTTAACACTCACTTTGATTTATTTCAAGGAACATCTTCAAAATCGTAAAATAAAGAAAAGTGAAATTGCATGAATGTTAAGTAATTGGAAATAAAATTCTAGACAGTAAAGCCTAACATGTTGGATTTTATTTGAAAATCTGAAATAAAAAGTCCAAACTGGAGAAAATTTAGCCAGTGTGGATTATTTATGGGAATTGTGATTTGATTTTTAATGTGTATATTACAACAGAAAACAGTTTGTATGTAAACTGATTTTCAGAGCATTCATTCTGCAGTTCTTGAATCTGAATATTGCATTGACAACAATAAAACTGCCATTCTGGAGTTTTCTTCTTTGTTTGGGAAAATACATACATTTTGGGATAGGAAATATGGATCAACAAAAAATTGTTGAACATAATACAGGCTACATTCAATAATGACAAAATCTACTTGCTATGACTGGCTCATTTCTCAAATCAAAATATGATAAAGTAACCTGCAGTCAGAACTAAATTTTTCTTCAAGTGATAATCTTAGACCATTGACTTCTACTTGTTTTGACTTTGTTATGGCTTTAACCCTTTCCTCCATAATACACATTTTGACGCACGTACGACCCGTCTGATCGGGATCTGCACTGGTCGCATTTTAGTCAGAAATAACCTAACAAATCAAAAAGCGAACAGTTTAGATCCTGATCAGAAGGCACAGATGTGCTGGCAGATCTGGATCTAAACTGTTGGCCCACGCAGTAAAGGTGTGTCTATGGAGGAAAGGGTTAATTAGGTGGTTTTGTTATGTTGTTATGTAGGTGGTAGAGTTGGTAAAGCACCATGTCTTGCCTTTGAAGTATACGACTTCGCAACAGACACATGGCGTAAGCTCCCAGATGTGCCCTCCAAGCGGGTGTTTGCCATGTACATAGCCACAGATACCCACATCCTCAGTATTGGTGGGCTCATACAGCCTGGCAACAAGGGCTTCTCCGATGCTTGTGAGGTCTTTGATTTACAAACTGGTGAGTGCTTCTTCTTCAAGCAACATTCATCCTGCAGGTCAAGCCCCGGGTTACTAGCATGCAGACTGTTGGTTATGTTACCTTTAGTAACTTCCTTAAGGATGTTGTTGTTTTAAGTTCAACTATTTGAAGAATAGGGGAGCTCTCCTACTCAACCTGATGTCCTCATTCGCATCCTTTAAAAAATAAATTAGTTATGGCATGTTGAATGGGAACTAATTGCCGAATAAACAGCGGTCCAATAATTGACTAACAAAGGAAGTGGTACATGTTATTGACAGGAGCCAACCGACACATTATTAGCTCGGGTGTTCAAATAAACAATAGGTAACAATAACGGGTCAGTCAAATATCAATTATAAATTTAAATTAAAAAAAAAGGTTTTGCACGAATTTACATCCACGGGAAACAGTCTTTCTTGACGCTTGCACAAAATTTCGTGCCAGCCAAATAAATGATACCTACCGCTGTATTTATCCAGATCATTTAACTTAAAACACAATTGCTTTGTGAACAAATTGATGCCAAGTAAACCTGTAGAACTATCTTTTTTCTTGGATTAACCCTTTCTTCCATATAAACACATTTTACGCATGTGCAACCAGTGTAAATCCAGATCAGCCGGCACATCCGTGATGTCTGATCAGGATCTGCACTGGTTGCTTTTTGGTCAGAAATATCCTAATGAATCAAAAAGCGAACAGTTTAGATCCTGATCAGACGAAACGGAACAGATGTGCCGGCTGATCTGGATCTTAACTCTTTGCCATCGCAAAAAAGGTGTATCTATGTAGGAAAGGGTTAAATAGATCTTTTCAACCGATGTAATACATGTAATGTGACCAATGTTTGACGCCTTTTTTTCTTTATGTATTAAGAACAATGTAGTTTGACGCCTTTTTTCTTTATGTATTAAGAACAATGGAAGATAGGTGAAAACATGCCAACACGTCGAGGAGACTTCGCTATTGGTGTGCTGGAAGGCAAAGTTGTCTGTGCGGGTGGATTAGGTACGTAGATTGAAGACCATTTCCAAGCTATGGACTTAAAGCTTTAAACTTAACTTGAGCATCATGTGTAGATTGTTCCTTTTGTTTACTGGTCAGTTTTTTGTGGCAGGTTGGTGGGTGTGATGCAGATCTACAGACTTCAAGATACTGTCTAATATCTGATTGGAAACATTTAACTTGGTAGATATTTGTCTTTCCATACATATCAGTCCATTATTAGTTAAAGGGGGCAGGGTATATTTCTACAGTTTTCAATATATTTAGTTGAAACTGTAAATGTATATTCAGTTTCAGATAACATAATTTTCATGTTGTCAGTTTTGCAGTCTGTTTTTGGTTGGAGCTCTGAACTGTGTTCTTTTACCCTGGCCTGAAACTTCAAACCTATACCCTCGTTGTGACCCAAATTTAAGTGGGCTCAGTCTGTACAGTACTGAAAATCATGAAATTGACAACCGAATCGTAAGCTGATCGGAAGCGGACCGCAAACCGATCCCTTTAGGAGCGCAATCGAAGCGCAATCGAATTGGAAACGGAATGGAATCGAAGCGAATCGCTTTGAGCGGTTGGATCGCTTGGAGTGAAAAGACTGGGACATTTTCACCAGATCGGAATCGCTTTGAACGTTTGGATCCCTTGGAGTGAAAAGACCGGAGCGTTTTGACCGGATCGGAATCGCTTTGAGCGTTTGGATCGCTTGGAATGAAAAGACCGGAGCGTTTTGATCGGATCGGATCGGATCGCTTCTATTTATAGTTTTTCAGTTATATACAGTAGCGATCCGAATCGCTTCTTCCGATTCTTTTAACGACTTTAAACAAAGCAATTTTTGACAATAATTTAGTTGAGTTTTATGCTATCAAACACTAGTAATAAAAAACTAATTTAACGATAATTTTGTAAATAGAACTGAAAACTTATAATAGTAAATGGTGTGTTTGTCATTCACACGCATGATATTATTGAAATTAAGTTCGGAACCTTTTTTGTATAAAGTGCTCTTAAGCGAAAATACGTAATATTTTTTCTTACACAAGGGAAGAAATAAGGAACATTTACATTCACCCGTGCTTCATTATGGAATTAATGTGTTTTTTATTTATTTAGTAAGGAGATTCACAACTGAAATGTATTTAATGCTAATAAACATTTTTGAATGTAAACATTTATTAAGTTCAGTATGAAATATAAACCATAAACGCTGTCCGAAACTAAAAGATAAACTATTTTTCCCTAATCATTTCAGCGCGAGATGCATTATAAGTAATGACCAATGAAAAGCGGGAGCGAAAAGATTGGAATCGGAAGAATCGGTTTGAGCGTAAAGATCGTTTGGAGCGCATTGTTAATGACCAATGAAAATCGGGAGCGAAAAGATCGGAATCGGAAGAATCGGTTTAAGCATAAAGATCGTTTGGAGCGCATTGTCTGAAGTGAAAAAATTGGAGTGCAATCGAATTGGAATTGGACCGCAATGGGAATGGAATCGGATCGGATATAGATGACATTAGGATCGGAAGCGGACCGGATCGGAATCGGAAAAATTGTCAATTTCATAATTTTCAGTACTGTAACCTGTTAAAGGGTTTCTACAGTTTTGATGAATGTATCAATATGAAATTTGAATGATGTTCAGCATAACGTGTTGGTTATTCTGACACAATTTCCATGTGGACATTATAAACATTGATTGTTAGAGAGGCAAATTGTTCTTAAAATGTTTGTAGTAAATGTATCATTTGATCCCTGGCTTTTAAAATTACTGTTAATGATGACAAGGATATTGAATATGATGATGATGACGATGAATTTTTTTTTTCAGTAGTTATCATGTTAGGTGAATATTGTAACTAAAGCTGACCTGAAGTTAAAAAGAAAATTGCTGCACATTGCTTTTCTATATTCTGTTTTTCAGGCAACACTGGTAAACCACATGAATTGATAGAAATATATGACATAGAGACAGACACATGGTCTAAGGGTAAAGATATGCACATGTCTCACTGTTCTTGTGCATACATCACACACAAGGGGAAGCTGTATGTGATGGGTGGCCTCTCGGCACAGGGACCCACCAACTGCGTGCAGTGCATCAGTTATGTAACAGAGGAGGAGGAAAATAAAGCCCAAAAATCACAGCAAGCACGTGGAGGCAAGAAAAAACAGACATAGCATTCTGCTCAACTAGGATTTTACAATTGCTCTATTGTATGAGATAGACACTTAAAATGAATTCTGAGTTTTGGAGAATGTGTTTTTTTCAATTTGCAACCAAATGTATATTAGTTGTAAAGTAGTATTTATTCATAATTACCAACACCTACTTTCCTTTTACATGTATAGTCAGTTAAATATGCAGGCCTTGCTTTTGCAATTCCAGTGATTGAAAAATGGTCATTAGCTTTTATCTACACTTAAACATAGCTACCATTTTGTCCCCTATTCTAATTATTCTCTGTAAAACATTATACATGTCATACTGTATGTGACACGCCATGACATAATGGCTCTTATGGCCTACACAAAATTGTAATTAATTACCGGTAAAGTATTAAAGATTACTTTGTGGAAATGTTCAATTAAATTATGATTACAATTACACTGTTTTAATATTAAATGAAATTAATTAAAAATACAATTACTTTGCCTCATATGATTACATTTTTACATTTTTAGATACTCCCCTACACAGTCTGATCAGGGTCTTCAGTGTTTACTAGCAGAGTTGCAATCTAAACCTTTTCTCTGTATATACGCATTTTTACGCATGTGCGACCAGTGTAGATCCAGATCAGCTGGCACATCCGTGCCGTGTGATCAGGATCTGCACTGCTCGCATTTTGGTCAGAAATAACCTAATAAATCAAATAGCGAACAGTGCAGATCCTGATCAGACAGCACGGATGTGCCGGCTGATCTGGATCTACACTGTTTGCTCACACATTTAAGATATGTCAATGGAGGAAAGGGTTAATGCATTAGAAAATCAGCCTCAATCCTTTGCAGACTATGCAAGTCTGCAATAAGGTCAGGATCTAAACCTTATTGAAAGTCAAAGCTGGCTTTCTTGATCTAATAATTGTATTAAAATCCTGATATACCTTAACCCTTTCCTGTACAGACTCACCTTTATTGCTAGGGCGAACAGTTTAGATCCAGATCAGCCGCCCCACCGTGCCGTCTGATCAGGATCTAAACTGTTCGCTTTTAGATTCATTAAGTTATATCTTACTAAAGTGCGACCAGTGCAGATCCTGATCAGACGGCATGGATGTGCCTGCTGATCCGGATCTACACTGGTCGCACATGCGTAAAAATGTGTATCTATACAGGAAAGGGTTAAATTGTAGATCATATTCTTTATGGTAAGAATGATTGTTTTTTTACACCATAATTAAAGCCTATAAAATATACACTGCAAATATTGCAGGCTTTTCATTGGTCAAACGTATTACTATACTAAAATAATCTGTGATGGCGTTGCTGTGTTCATAATCAACTCTAGACATTTTGTGAAATAGGACAATGTAACTTGGCACAAAAGTGTTTGTAGCTTGTCAGTAATCTGAAAAACTGATATCCTGCCAATTATAATTTCACTGTAATAAATTCTTGTGTTGCCCATTTGAAGAGAAGGCAATAGATAGGGACTGCTTTGTCTGTTGGTCCATCCATCTCAAACACTTAAGCTTTTGGCTATAAGTTTGCCATTTCTTAATGAAACTTCCAAATTATATTGCCTCATGACAACTGGGTCATAATGATGCCAGATTTTCAGGTCAATAGTACATTCGACATAGTTATGCCCCTTTTTGTATTTGCATTTTGACACAAAAACTTAATGTTGGCTATAAGCCTATAACTATGTCATTTCTAAATATTTCTTTATCAAACTTTTAAATTATATTCCTTATAACAACAAGGTTGTGATTTTTCTAAAATCTTTAGATCACTGTCACTTTTGAAGGAGTTGTGTCCCTTTTTGTACCAGCCTGACAAAGTATCGTGAGAGCGACACAAGTGTTCAAGAGAACACCCATCTAGTATTACTAGTAATAATTAGATAAAGTAAAGCCTTATTTAGAGTATATTTGACTGCTGAACACTGTAAGAATTAATGTTTGCCTTATTGATAGTAAGGGATCATCATTGTATCTAGTTAGCATTGATACTTGCCTTATTGATAGTTATGGTCACTTTATGACATGTTTTCCTGTGAACCTGAATTTTTGTCCTGTTCTATTTCACTTAGAAAAAAACTGGCTTTTTATTAATCTTTTTTTAATTTCAAAATTGCCAAACTTATATGAGATTTTTTCTGACTTTAGTTTGTTTACATTTTTTATTTTTATTGTTGAAAAAAAACAACACCAAATAGCTATGAGTACAAATGTATGTAAGTGCCTATTTGAAATGCTAATGTTAAAATCATACATCAGTATGAAGTATGCCTAAATGGTATTCAGTTAGTTCACAAATTTGACTTTTAAGGTCTTTGCTCCTATAGTAAAGTATAAAAACAAATTTTGTTTATTTGTATTTGTTCACTAGATTGTGCAATTAAAACTGCATGTTAATGAAATTATTTATTTGTAATAAACTTTTGTTACTTATAATATTGTGTTACTGGAATTTTTAGAACAGTATACCTGAAACAGCTCATATTGAAAGTATACTTTTACAGTGACAGGGGTTTAAGAGTTTATGAAGGTTTATTGTGATAATCTTGTAAAAGAACCTAGAAGCTCGATTTGTTCTTGGAAAGATCATAGAGTACCTGGCCTTTTGCTTTGCAATGCTATTAGTTTCTCATGTTTGTGTGCTTTTGCGTGCAACATGGTTTCTCATGTTTGTGTGCTGCAGTTTTAGCAATTTAACAATACAAACAAAACTTAATGTATCATAATCTCATCAAACTGTTAACATTAATAATATTACAGACTACAAAAGTGGCCCTTATCCGATTATATGAGGTAGTCAGTATCTGGCATAATCAGTGCATTTTCTTGTAAACTGTCATGTACAGTGGGGGGGGGGGGGGGGGGGGGCGGCCAGTCAATGCAGGACTTTTTTTTTCTTTTTTTAGTAGGGGCCATTTATGGGCACCTTCCCCTCAGAAAATTTCTTTTAAATCATGCAGTTTTCCCCAAAAAGTACCATTACATCAGGTTTTTTAATTCCCCATTAGAGAAAAAAAAACAACGCTATTTTCACCAAATTATAGGGCACGGGCCCCTTCCCCTGGCAGTAAAAAAAAGCCCTGCAGTGTCCTGGAATATCCTAGCATGAAAATAGGGAATGAAATCAAAACAATGAGTAAAAATAAATTATAATAGATATTTTTACATTTTTTATTCATTCCATAATCATTACATAGCATTTAATGACAAGAGGGCCATGATGGCCCTGAATCGCTCACCTGAGTATGAAACTCAAGTTATTAACCAGAAACTGAATTTTTATTTTTAGCAACAGTGACCTTGACCTTGATCACAGACACGTGGGTAGCAATCCCAATTTGTCTCTTGTTATAAGCTACCCATATACCAAGTTTGGAGTCAATATGCCAAAGCAAACTCAAGTTATTAAGTGGAAACTGAATTTCTATTTTTAGCAACAGTGACCTTGACCTTGATCACAGACACGTAGGTAGCTTTCCCAAGTTGCCTCTTAATTTAAGCTATCCATATACCAAGTTTGGAGGACATTGCGTCTGAGAGTCATTTGTCCCTCACCTCTGATTCAAGTGAGGAAGCAGTCAGTCGCTTGCGGAGAAATTGGTTAGTACTGGTTAGAGACCCAGGAACACCGGTTAGGTGGACTGACCGCCGGGATATAACCAAAAAGGTGTTGAAACCAGGCGTTAAACCCCAAACAAACAAACAAAACAAAACCAAGTTTGGAGTCAATAGGCCAAAGCAATCTCAAGTAATTAAGTAGAAACTGAATTTCTATTTTAAGTAACAGTGACCTTGACCTTAATCACAGACAACTGGGTAGCAACCCCAAGCTGCCTCTAGATATAAGCTATCCATATACCAAGTTTGGAGTCAATAGGCCAAAGCAATCTCAAGTAATTAAGTAGAAACTGCATTTCTATTTTTAGTAACAGTGACCTTGACCTTGATCACAGACATCTGGGTAGCAACCCCAAGCTGCCTTTTGATATAAGCTACCCATACACCAAGTTTGGAGTCAATAGGCCTTAGCAAACTCAAGTAATTGAGCAAAGATCGAATTTCTACTTTTAGCAACAGTGACCTTGACCTTGATCACAGACACCTGGGTAGCAACCCCAAGCTGCCTTTTGATATAAGCTACCCATACACCAAGTTCGGAGTCAATAGGCCTAAGCAAACTCAAGTAATTGAGCAAAGACTGAATTTCTATTTTTAGCAATAGTGACCTTGACCTTGATCACAGGGGTAGCAACCCCAAGCTGCCTTTTGATATAAGCTACCCATACACCAAGTTTGGAGTCAATAGGCCTAAGCAAACTCAAGTAATTGAGCAAAGACTGAATTTCTATTATTAGCAACAGTGACCTTGACCTTGATCACAGACACCTGGGTAGCAACCCCAAGCTGCTGTTTGATATAAGCTACCCATACACCAAGTTTGGAGTCAATAACCCTAAGCAAACTCAAGTAATTGAGCAAAGACTGAATTTCTATTTTTAGCAGCAGTGACCTTGACCTTGACCCTGTGGTCATGATTTGAACAACTTTTGTAGACATCAGTGCCAGGATGCTTCAGGACAAATTTGGTTAAAATCCATCAAGTGGTTTCAGAGGAGATGTTGTTTAAAGGAAATTGACGACGGACGACGGATGCCGGACCAAGACAGGTCACAATAGCTCACCATGAGCCTATGGCTCAGGTGAGCTAAAAATGCAATTAAAAATAAATCAGATTTAAAATAATTCCCAATCCCCTGATTGTCAAACTGCCTTCTAACAAAAATGTTTAATAATTAAAATTAAAGTAAAATGCAAATACATGTACCAGTAGTAACAGTGCAGCTAAAGCATGGACATTAGAACAACAAAACTTAAAGAAAGTTTGACAACAGTGAGGTTGAAGGAAGTTTGCCGATGGACAGACACTGATGTAGCTGATCAATTTTATAATTAAAGCACTGCACTGAATGCATCAATAGTATAGAGGATATTTGTTTTTACCAGTGTAAGATAGAAATATATTTCACCGAGTGAGCTCCGGAATTGGTATTTTCACGAGTGGCGAAGCCACGAGTGAAAATACATAATTCCGGAGATCACGAGTGAAATATGTTTCTATCTTATACTGGTAAAAATAAATTTTCTTTTTATTTTATGCTTTTAGTACATAATTTGTGTAAATTAGACAGAAACATTGCATGAAATGGCGCCAAAAACGTTTGTCTTCGACGTGACGTCATGACGTCATATGACCAAACTTGAGTCCGATTTCTAAACGTTCTCATTCGGAATGTTATGTGCGTTTGGGTACCAACGTCAAAAAAACAGTGAAAATAAAAATGATATTCCACTGTTTGAAAACAGTGGAATACCACTTTTATTTCACCGGGAAAATTCTATATTTCACTGAAAAGCATAAAATAAAATAATATAATCATCTAATAATCTTTATTTGACTGATTTACCTAAATGGTGAAGGATTCCTAAACTTGTCATCATCCAACAAATTATTTCTGAAGAGGGTGATCAAATATGGATTTTATTCAGTGTTGGTTCACAAATATAACATAAAGTTATAAAATACCTTAAATGCATGCCCTAGTACATATTTGATGATGAGATATTAAGCTTTACTAAAACAAGAGGTGTTTGTCAAACACAAATGCCCCCCCCTGACGTGCAAGTGATATCTATTAGCATTGAATTTAAATTTTTGGAAATTTAGAGACTTTTGTAAGCTTTAGCAATGAAGGGTACCAGTCATGAAAGCAATTTACAAGACGGTGGAACTCCTATATATCAATAACCAGGTCATCCAATGAGAGGATTACATTTACCTCGACAAACATAAGCGCGTGTAGATTAACCTAGTCTAACACAAAGGATTTTATTGTAATTTAAATCAAATATTCGCTATTGGCGGAGATATAGTAGCTCTAGTGTTATGTCAATTCCAGTAATGTGCAGGCTTTAGTGACCATCCATACGAAACCAAAGCATTTAATAAACACAAGTGAGTGATAATCAGTGCCTATTTATGACATGGCATATATTGAAATAGTTTAAAATTAATGTTATGGATCATTAATATATATCTTTACTTGAAATTGTCATGGGGAAAAATAATCACAACTTTACACTGAGAAGTATTTTATTTTATTATACAAATAAACATAAAAACGTTGTCTAGTTATTGATCGAACAAGGTTTTTTGTTGCCAAGGCCACCGTGACCTTGACCTTTGACCTACTGACCCCAAAACCAATAGGGGTCTTCTACTGGTCACGACCAACTTCCACACCAAATATGAGGTCTGTATCACAAAGCGTTGTCTAGTTATTGATCGGACAACGTTTTTGTATGCAAAGGCCACTGTGACCTTGACCTTTGACCTACTGATCCTAAAATCAATAGGGTTCTTCTACTGGTCATGACCAACCTCCACACCAAATATGAGGACTGTATCACAAAGCGTTGTCTAGTTATTGATCGGACAAGGTTTTTGTGGTCAAGGCCACTGTGACCTTGACCTTTGACCTACTGACCCCAAAATCAATAGGGGTCTTCTACTGGTCATGACCAACCTCCACACCAAATATGAGGACTGTATCACAAAGCGTTGTCTAGTTATTGATCGGACAAGGTTTTTGTGGTCAAGGCCACTGTGACCTTGACCTTTGACCTACTGACCCCAAAATCAATAGGGGTCTTCTACTGGTCATGACCAACCTCCACACCAAATATGAGGACTGTATCACAAAGCGTTGTCTAGTTATTGATCGGACAAGGTTTTTGTGGTCAAGGCCACTGTGACCTTGACCTTTGACCTACTGACTCCAAAATCAATAGGGGTCTTCTACTGGTCATGACCAACCTCCACACCAAATATGAGGACTGTATCACAAAGCGTTGTCTAGTTATTGATCGGACAAGGTTTTTGTGGTCAAGGCCACTGTGACCTTGACCTTTGACCTACTGACCCCAAAATCAATAGGGGTCTTCTACTGGTCATAACCAACCTCCACACCAAATATGAGGACTGTATCACAAAGCGTTGTCTAGTTATTGATCGGACAAGGTTTTTGTGGTCAAGGCCACTGTGACCTTGACCTTTGACCTACTGACCCCAAAATCAATAGGGGTCTTCTACTGGTCATGACCAACCTCCACACCAAATATGAGGACTGTATCACAAAGCGTTGTCTAGTTATTGATCGGACAAGGTTTTTGTGGTCAAGGCCACTGTGACCTTGACCTTTGACCTACTGATCCTAAAATCAATAGGGGTCTTCTACTGGTCATGACCAACCTCCACACCAAATATGAGGACTGTATCACAAAGCGTTGTCTAGTTATTGATCGGACAAGGTTTTTGTGGTCAAGGCCACTGTGACCTTGACCTTTGACCTACTGACCCCAAAATCAATAGGGGTCTTCTACTGGTCATGAACAACCTCCACACCAAATATAAGGACTGTATCACAAAGCGTTGTCTAGTTATTGATCGGACAAGATGTGGTCTACGGACCGACATACCGACCGACATACCGACCGACATACCGACCGACCGACATGTGCAAAGCAATATACCCCCGCTTCTTCGAAGGGGGGCATAATTATAATGCTAATTACATTACAATACAGGTCACAAATCACTGTTGAAGTTAAACTCAATTAACCTCAAAATTTCACACTTAAAGATAAAAATTGTAAATGCAATTATTTTTATAAAAAATCACACTTTAAAAATAATACTGCATATTTATGTAGGAGTGCACACAACACATTCAGGATGTTCATGTTTTGACACATCCAGTCTCATCCTGTAACTACTCAACCATACATACAGAACATGTGATCATTACACATAGAACCTTTAACCCTCTGTCAATCTTACAAACCCAACATCATATACTGAAATATAACAGAGTCCCTATTTAATTCTTCCCATAAATTCTACACAACACATTACAGCATAAAACATTTGTCAAAATGTAGTCTTCACTTATTCTAATATATAATTATCAACATCACAAGAAATGAGCACCTTTAACTAGGAAGTTTACAATCCAATCTGTGCTGCGACATTTTAACTATTTCCTCCATAGACACACCTTTAATGCATGGGGGAACAGTGTAGATCCAGATCAGCCGGCACATCTGTGCCATCTGATCATGATCTGCATTGTTCACTTTTTGATTCATTAGGTTATTTCTGACCAAAATGTGACCAGTGCAGATCCTGATCAGATGGCATGAATGTGCCGGCTGATCTGGATCTACACTGTTCGCCCATGCAATAAAGGTGTGTCTATGGAGGCAAAGGTTAAGTGTTTCTGGATATCCTAAATGAAGTAAATATCTAGCCTAGACATGACACGATCAGTAGTGTTCAGAAACTGTCATTTTAGACATAAAGAATTTAAATGTCAGAAGTAGAGTCATTAAAACAGGGATACTTTCTGCTGCATATAGATCTTACTTTAAAAAGCAGTTACCGTATAGCGGGTTATTTCTGCGGACATAAATTTCTGCGTTTTGCCCACAAAATTAGATGCAAAAATTTCTGCGTTTCTTATTTCTGCGTTTGCGGTTCCCGTGAAGGATAAATTTCTGCGGTTCAAATTGGGTAAGGTGTCGTAAGAATATTACCTATATAATCAACACTTAGAACATACTGTATATAATTCAATATTGTTATTCATGGGTCAATAACTGTTACTAATTTTTTAGTAAAAATAAGAAAGATATTATTTATCAAATGCGAATAACAATTCTCAAACAACTTTTCAATTGAATTGAATGTTTGAGAAATGTTTGAGCAAATGTCGCGTTTATACTATGGGTATACGATAACAATTAACGGTATTTGTTCGTAATTATTTTACCCTGTCTGTACTATGAAACCGATTATCTCGGACATGGCGACTCCGTTGATTTTAGTTTGAAAATGAGATAATATTTTGCGATTTAATTTTTTGCTGGATTTTTTTTCTGCTGGATATATTTCTGTGATTTCATCCAAAGACCGCAGAAACGCAGAAATATAGCACCCGCAGAAATAACCCGCTATACGGTATTACTATAATTGACTTAGGTCACTTTATCTGATTTCTGTATGATATGCTGTTTTGGTGAACTTCATAGAAAATTTATTAGTTTCTTTTTTCTTCATCCTTATGAAATCATTTTGTTAATTTCTCTGCTGTCTAAAACACCTAATTACATGATACTACTGTTAATTTGCAAGGGAAATCAGGATAAATACATTATCTAGCATAAGAAGTTATACCCCAAATGTTGTGTTGTACAGAAATTGATGAAAAGGGCACTTTGAAAGCCACCGAACATAACTGATATGAAAATATCACAGGCTCAGTTTGATTGAGCCTGTTCATGGGCAGTATTGAAAATGCATATTACTCCCCATGCTGCCTAGCCCCATGTTGAGCACAACTCTTTTTCACCGTTATTTACTGTACATTTTCGCTTTATGCAGAAACAAAATGTGCAGTTTGAAGTGTAACTTGTAGGCCCCAATACAAAACATACAGATCTACAGTGAAACCCCGCTATAAGACCACCACTGGGACAGGGAAAAAGTGGTCATAATAGTGGGGTGGTCTGTATATAGGGGTAAAAAATAGTGCAAAACTGTAAAATGGGACACCAGAATAGTGGTCTTATTCGTGAGGTGGTCTTCATTTCAGGGTGGTCCTAATGTCGGGTTTTATTGTATATATGAAGTATTTACTGACAGATTTTACAGCAAGACATGGTTAGCACAGGTTGGACTGTATTTCTGAAGCACAAGTGTAGAGTGGTTATAGATTGAACATGTTTCTCCAGGTCTCCAGTTGTTTCAGCGTGACAGAGCTTCCCCCACAGACGATGATGAGGGCCGACTTGATGGGTCCCAGCTTTCCACTGGACTGAAGGTCACTGATCACAGAACCATACACTGCTGCCAGGCTGGCTCCACATGCGGGCTGCACCAGGAACCGATGATCATCTGTCAACAATCAGATCAGGAATAGTTGAGTTGGCATACATGTGATATCTAAGAATAATGTTAAAATTATACAGTAGATAATCAGATGAAAAATGTGGTCTCATATGTGTTTAAAGCACCAGCCCTAAACTTAAGTAAGAATATACTATTGAAAAATCATATTTGTCCATAAATTAGAATCCAATATATAAACTCTCTAACAGAACACAAAAGGTCCGATCGAATTCTTTCTTACAGACGGGATTTTCAATGATATTGTTAAATTATCGTTAACGAACTTTTAAGAAGCTAAATATAGTGGAGGCACCGATTTTTGACGAAGAGACCGCTTCATGCGTGATCTCAATTTCTGTTACTTTCGGAAATCCTACTTTTGCTTTTAGTTGCGCCGACCAAATTTATTTTAGTAAATTAAAATTTTATTAGCCCGAACTAATGCTGCAAATTTGTGCCTATAGTTCCAAATACATGTAATATTTCATACAAGAGCAGGTTAAATTGAAGTAATGCCGCTTAAAAGGAGGTTCTTTGATGCGATGCAGTGAACTAATATTTGACCCCAAACAAACCAGTTTTAGAATAAACCAAGACTCCAACAACATCAACTTTCTCAGCAAGGTTGATAATAATTGAAAGAAAATTTAGACCTCAACTGTGTAAGTGGGGTTGTTTTAATCTAACCCAGAGATCTGGTTTATCCAATCAGACATAACAAATATGAAAATAACATTCCGATAAAGTTAAATAGAAATCAGATGAAATAGAGGTCACTATTGTGTAAACAAACTTTGATGCCAGACGTTGGTCAACACTGGTCAACTGAAAACTAGGATGATGCTGAATCACAGTAGCTCACCCTGAGCCATAGAATCAGGTGAACGAGCCTTTGACTCAGGTGACTGTGCTTTTGACTCGGGTGATAGCCTTTGACTCAGGTGATAGAGCCTTTGACTCAGGTGATATAGCCTTTGACTCAGGTGATAAAGTGACTCAGGTGATAGAGCCTTTTAACTCAGGTGTCTGTGCTTTTGGCTCAGGTGATAGCCTTTGACTTGGGTAATAGCCTTTGACTCAGGTGATAAAGTGACCCAGGTGAAAGAGCCTTTGACTCAGGTGACTGTGCTTTTGACTCGGGTGATAGCCTTTGGCTCAGGTGATAGAGCCTTTGACTCAGGTGATATAGCCTTTGACTCAGGAGATAAAGTGACTCAGGTGATAAAGTGACTCAGGTGATAGAGCCTTTGACTCAGGTGATATAGCCTTTGACTCAGGAGATAAAATGACTCAGGTGATAAAGTGACTCAGGTGATAGAGCCTTTGACTCAGGTGATATAGCCTTTGACTCGAGGAAAAAGAGCCTTTGACTTGGGTGATACAGCCTTTGACTCAGTTGATACAGAGCCTTTGACTCACATGATATAGCCCTTGACTCAGGTGAAAGAGCATTTGACTCAGGTGAAAGAGCCTTTGACTCAGGTGAGAAAGCCTTTGACTCAGGTGATAGAGTCTTTGACTCAGGTGATAGAGCCTTTGACTCAGGTGATATAGCCCTTGACTCATTGACTCAGCTTTAGACTCGAATGATAGAGCCTTTGACTCAGGTGAAAGAGCCTTTAACTTGGGTGACTGAGCTTTTGACTTAGGCGATAAAGCCTTGGACTCAGTTGATAGAGCCTTTGACTCAGGTGACTTAGATTTTTTCTCAGACAGAGCCTCTATTGCCTGAGCTTTGACTCAGATGATTAAGATTTGACTAAGGTGACTGAGCTTTTGACTTGTGATAAAGCCTTTGACTTAGGTGACTATGATAGAGCCTCTATTGCCTGAGCCTTTGACTAAGGTGACAGAGACTTTAGCTCAGGTGATAGAGTCTTTGACTCAGGTGATAGAGCCTTTGACTCAGGTGATAGAGCCTTTGACTCAGGTGACAGAGCCTTTGACTCAGGTGATATAGCCTTTGACTCAGGTGATATAGACTTTGACTCAGGTGATAGAGCCTTTGACAAAGGTGATATAGACTTTGACTCAGGTGATATAGACTGACTCAGGTGATAGAGTCTTTGACTCGGGTGATCGAGCCTTTGACTTAGGTGATAAAGCCTTTGACTCATTGACTCAGCTTTAGACTCAAATGATAGAGCCTTTTGACTCAGGTAATAGAGCCTTTGACTTGCGTGACTGAGCTTTGACAGATGATAAATCTTTGACTCAGGTGACTGAGCTTTTGACTAAGATGATAGAACTCGGGGTGAATGAAACTTTGACTTTGGTAACTGAGCCTTTGACTGAAGCCAACAGTGTAGATCCTGATCAGATATCATGGATGTGCCAGCTGATCTGAAACTACACTGTTTGCCCATGCCGTAAAGGCATGTAAATGGAAAAAGGGTTAATAGTCAACAAACTGATAAATAGCAATGCCCAAACTTAACAGATAATGCTCAAACAAAATAACATTGTTTTAAAAAGATTCACAAAAATCAAGCTTTTACAAACTGCTTTAAAAGGAAAATTTGTTGCCAAACATGAGTGGTTTTTCTGAAATCATTACCATGTTATATTGTTTTAATCCTTTCCTCCATATATACGCATTTTTACATTCGTGCCTTCTGATCACGATGTGCACTGGTCGCATTTTGGTCAGAAATAACCTAACAAATCAAAAAGCGAAAATTTAAGAACCTGATCAGATGGCACAGATATGCCGGCTGATCTGGATCTAAACTGTTCACCCACACAATAAAGGTGTATCTATGGAGGAAAGGGTTAAGATATTTACCAGCAAACTTGAGGACAGCTGAAACGGCCTCGGCATCTTCAACCAGCACAGAGAAGAAGTGTTTGTGTTCCTTTGACATCTCAAATGTCTTTGTTGAAGGAGTGAGAGCACCTAAACACTTGGCCACACTGAAGGAAACAGCAGTTGTTTTGTTGTCAAAATAAACCCACCCAATCTGATTAAAATCATTTCCTGAAAAACGCTACGCTATGAGGATCTGACGATGAGTAACTCAACATGCTTTTATCACTAACCCTTTGAACCAATCAGATTGTCGCCTACAAAATCGTAAAAGTGAAAGTAAAGATAGTATTTTAAACCATGGAAAGTGTTGACAGCCTGCGTAAGATATATTTTACTGAAGATATATATGTTTAAGTAGTATTGAAAGTATTTGTAATGTAATGACATCTTCGGATCATTTTGCGAGCATTATAAATCATGCTTCCTGTGTTGACAATTTCTAAAAATAGTAATCAGGGAAAACCGGGATTAATTAGGTAAGGTATCTGCTGGCCGTCATCAGATCTAACATTTTGTTAGATCTGACTTTAGTGAGACTGAAACCCACCTTACTCTGCTGATACAATACTATAGCTTTGTTGGAGAAATAATTATATGTATTTTGTTTGCACTGCAATGACTATATCCTTGTAAAATCATTGGCTCCTGTTTTGGCTGGGATTCTGATCAATTAGTTAACTAGACTGGGATACTGATCAATTAGTTAACTAGGCTGG
The DNA here is from genome assembly GCA_038501625.1 of Corbicula japonica. NCBI lineage: Eukaryota > Metazoa > Mollusca > Bivalvia > Venerida > Cyrenidae > Corbicula > Corbicula japonica. Next base: position 980,101 of record JAZAYU010000068.1, on the reverse strand, counting down.
GATACTGATCAATTAGTTAACTAGGCTGGGATACTAATCAATTAGTTAACTAGGCTGGGATACTGATCAATTAGTTAACTAGGCTGGGATACTGATCAATTAGTTAACTAGGCTGGGATACTAATCAATTAGTTAACTAGGCTGGGATACTGATCAATTAATTAACTAGGCTGGGATACTGATCAATTAGTTAACTAGGCTGGGATACTGATCTATTAGTTAACTAGGCTGGGATACTGATCAATTAGTTAACTAGGCTGGGATACTGATCAATTAGTTAACTAGGCTGGGATACTGATCTATTAGTTAACTAGGCTGGGATACTGATCAATTAGTTAACTAGGCTCTGATACTGATCAATTAGTTAACTAGGCTGGGATACTGATCAATTAGTTAACTAGGCTCTGATACTGATCAATTAGTTACCTAGGCTGGGATACTGATCAATTAGTTAACTAGGCTAGGATACTGCTCAATTAGTTAACTAGGCTGGGATACTAATCAATTAGTTAACTAGTCATTCCTTTTGTATGGTCAAATGATGTTGATGCCAAGTTGATGCCATTATTTACAACACTGTTACACATGTCACTCCTAACAGCTTATCTTTTCTCCTAAGCAATTTTTCCAGCTGATTTCTTTTTTTTTCTGCTTTAATCTTTTTGGCTTTTAGAACTATCTTAAAAAGACAGTACATTATGTTAAATTGTAAGTATATACAAGTGCTAGAGTGTTATACCAAACAGTTCCTATTTCCAGCAAAGTTCAACATACTGTAAGATGTGGCTATCTTTCTGTTGATAGACAGTTTATATACTCAAGTTTTCCATTTCATGTAAGGTTTGTTCAGCAAGACAAATAGGTTTTGTGGGTATCTGGTTACAGCAAACATTCCATAAGGTATTGATATAGATAATATCCGGTTACAACTAGCATGCTATTAGGCTGTATGTGTATCTGGTTTTTGTTTGTATTGGGTTTCAGTTAACATCTTATGAGGTTTTGTGTGTATCTGGTTACAGCTAGCATCTTATGACGTTTTGTGTGCATCTGGTTACAGCTAGCATCTTATGATGTTTTGTGTGCATCTGGTTACAGCTAACATCTTATGAGGTTTTGTGTGTATCTGGTTACAGCTAACATCTTATAAGGTTTTGTGTGCATCTGGTTACAGCTAACATCTTATGAGGTTTTGTGTGCATCTGGTTACAGCTAACATCTTATGGGGTGTTGTGTGTATCTGGTTACAGCTAACATCTTATGAGGTTTTGTGTGCATCTGGTTACAGCAAACATCTTATGAGATAGTGTGTGTATTTGGTTACAGCAAACATCTTATTTAGTATTGTGTGTATCTAGTTACAGCAAGGACTTCTTTGAGATTTGCTTGTATCTTCTTATAGGGAAATTTTTACTTTTGTTTATATTGTTTACTATGAAGATCAAACAAAATTCAAATACCATTCATTTATGTAAAGTTCAAAGAAAAAAAATCACTGAGATTAAGATACTCAAACTGTTTACTGATATACAGAAAATAAACATGCAATATTTCCCCTCATCCTTTGCCAAACCATGAGCCAATGTTTTTGATTAAAAGAAATAATAAATAGCCACCTGTAGTAGAGCAAAAAGAGTACCAGGGATTACTTTTCCTTACTAGTGTAATGATTAACATTTATGCATAAATTCTGTATGATTTCATCATACCTCACCTAGTGATGTCTGGAAGGGTGACAACTCTTCCTGCCTTTATTGATGCGTTCAGACAATCTGCTCCCACTGTTTCCATGGCAATACAGGGGACATCACTCCAGCCCACTTTGTTCATACCAAGCAGAATACCATTGATCAACCCACCACCGCCCACAGATCCAACAACAACATCTGGTCGGCATGGTAACTGCTGAGCAGCCTCTTCTACAAGCGTGGAATGTCCCTCCCTGGCAAAGGTACAAACGAGAATAAATTGATATAACAAGAGGGTCCATAGGACCCTGGGTCGCTCACCTGTCAACAACTGCTCAATGGTTGCAAGAGTTGTGTGCAAGTTTGGTAAAATCAAGTCAAAAATTTAAAAAATTAAGCTGCTATTGTGGAGAAAATGTAACTAGATGATGCTCTATACCAAATATCTAAGCTCTAGGCCTTACGGTTTCAGAGAAGAAGATTTTTAAAGATTTACTATATAAAACTATGTAATAAAACTAGTGACCCCCGTGGCGGAGCCATTTTCGACCCCAGGAGAATAATTTGAACAAGAGAGGACCACTACATGATGACACATACCAAATACCAAGGTTCTAGGCCTTGTGGTTTTAGAGAAGAAGATTTTTTTGAGTTTTCCCTATATAAGTCTATGTAAAACAAGTGACCCCTGGGGCAGGGCCATTTTTGACCCCAGGGGGATAGTTTGAACAATTTTGGTAGAGGACCACTAGATGATGCTTTATATCAAATATTAAGGCTCTAGGCCTTGTGGTTTTAAAGAAGAAGATTTTCATGTTTTTCCTATATAACTATATGTAAACCAAGAAGACCCTAGGGCATGGCTGATTTTGGCCCAGGGGACATAATTTGAACAAATTTAGTAGACATCCATTAGACAATGCTACTTACCAAATATCTAAGCTGTATGATTATGGTTTGTGAGAAGAAGATTTTTAAAGATTTCCTATATAAGTCTATGTAAAATGAAGTGACCCCTGGGGCAAGCCAATTTTGACCCCAGGGAAATAATTTGAACAATCTTTGTAGAGTTCCACTAGAGGGTGCTAAATGCCAAATATCTAAGCTCTAGGCCTTGTGGTTTCAGAGAAGAAGATTTTTAAAGTTTTTCCTTTAGGTTGCCATGGCAACCAGAGTTCTGCATGGAATTGATTTCTTTGAACAAATTTGGAAGAGCTTCATGCAAGGAACATCCGCGGCAAGTTTCATCAACTTTGGCCCAGGGGTTTAAGAGGAGATGTCGTTTAAAGTAAAAGTTTACGGATGGACGGACGACAGACGGACGCCGGACAAATTGCGATCACAAAAGCTCACCTTGTCACTACGTTTAATTTAATAACATCTCACTTAATACAGTGAATTAATTTTATTTTATGCTTTCCAGTGAATTATAGAATTTTCTCAGTGAAATAAAAGTGGTATTTCACTGTTTTCAAACAATGGAATATCATTTTTACTTTCAATGTTTTTAGCGTTGGGACCCAAACGCACATAATATTTTGAATCATAATGTTTAGAAAACGGGTTCAAGTTAAAAACAAATATCCTCTATTTATTTGTTGGATACTAATTTTCAGATATTTTATGGTCGGTTAATCTGCAAATAAAAAAAAACACACAATTCACAAACTCAAACAAAAAAAATTACTTGTAGTAGTAGTTTAATAGGAAATTAAAATCCACAAATTTAAGAACTGATAGAAAATAGCATTTGGGAAAACAACATGAAAAGGGTAGATTCACCAAGGCTCATAAGTGGTATAATCATCTAAAATGAAGCTTTAATATCTCAGAATGTTACCTATGTAATCTAGAATTAGTGTTTTCTTTCAAAGATTAGAAGTGAAGATAAACTTAACAATCAAAATAAAAAATTAAGATGGCCAAAATGTTGAAAAATAAACATGTTAAGAGGAATTTTTCAACCTATTCCACAAACATGTTAAGAGGAATTTTTCAACCTATTTTGTACGCTGGCATATGATCTGAAGATGTCATTACATTAGAAATGAATGCAATACTATAATATATTTGTCTTCAGATCCTGATAGCGTAGCGGTTTTCAGGAGATGATTTTAATCAGATTGGGTAGAAAATTTACCATGTCCCGAATGGTAATAAAATATCATAAAGGCTTTGCCAACAGTAACAGTTGTTGGTTTTGCTGCATATATATCTGACAAAGTTTCCACGCTGTTTTCAATGATATACATGCCATATTTCTGGATAGCTTCTGAGGGGGATTTTCTTCCTAATTCCAGGGGATCCTGGCATTAGCCCCAAGGATTTTTAATGAGGGCAAGTATTCGAAAAACTATTATAGTTATCACTGAAAGTGATAAATACCTCACAATTCTGTCTTGTCACCTTAAAGGAAAGCAAAAATGACATGTTTTTGTAGTTGTTTTAGTCCTCAGGTTCTCATTTTTTCTGTTTGTGGTGTCGTTTTTGCGGCTGGTCATTTTGTTGGCCGTGCTCTCTACCTCTTCTTCTTGACTGTGTGGGGAGGCTGTTTTTTTCTGAATGTGGTGATTCCTGACATGCATATTTCACCTTTCTATATACAGAAACCATTCTATAAAGACCAATCTTGAGACTGCATAAAAGTGGTCTCATTAGTTGGGTGGTCAAACTATTTAGGGTGGTCTATAGGTCTTTATTCGTTTTAAAATCATTCATGGAACATTTGTATTCTAATGATGCAGATTTCTCCATTACTACATATTATCACATCATATACGAATAATTTGGTATTTAATAATGATAATCCAGATTTCAAAATTATAATAATTTAAATATCACATTTAGTTTCAAAATTGGGGTAGGTCTAAAATGCAGAATATTGCGCAGAATGCAGTCTGCAAATTAGGGGTCTAAAATGTAGAATGGTTCTGCAGAATACAGAGTGCAGAACATGTATTTGACACTTGCAGAATGCAGAACAGTTTTGCAAAATGCAGAACAGTCTGCAGAATGCAGATTGATCTGTGTTGGTTGTATCAGTGAAGCAGTAATAATTCACACCTTATTTAATTGTTGGATCATTGAAGCAGTATTTAATTATGTGGTACATGTTTTAAAAAACGTGTGATGTTTTTATTAACCATAAATTATAAGCTTTTTCCACACATTATTAAAAAGAAAAGGTAACATATTTTGTTAAAAATTTTATTAGTCAACAAATAATTAGCATATATAACATATAGAACATAATAAACATGAGAAATAAAATTAATTTTTATTTAAATGACACTGTCAGAATTGTACAACAATACTTTAATGGAAATATTATTTCAAATGACTGTATTAATGTTAACATTTATAAGGTGAAATAATCAGTTGATTGCATCAAAACATACTCAACATGATTATGCAAATTTAAAATTATTAATTTCATATTTCTGACAATATAGGCCTACATATATATGAGAAAAATATATTAAAATATTGATGTAAAGTAATGTCACTTTCCCCAGTATATAGAGGATATTTGTTTTTACCAGTGTAAGATAGAAATATATTTCACCGAGTGAGCTCCGGAATTGGTATTTTCACGAGTGGCGAAGCCACGAGTGAAAATACATAATTCCGGAGTTCACGAGTGAATATATTTCTATCTTACACTGGTAAAAACAAATTTTCTTTTTATTTTATGCTTTTAGTGCATAATTTGTGTGAAATAGACAGAAACATTGCATGAAATGGCGCCAAAAACGTTTGTCTTCGACGTGACATCATGACGTCATATGACTAAACTTGAGTCCGATTTCTTAACGTTCTCATTCGGACTGTTGTGTGCGTTTGGGTACCAACGTCAAAAAACAGTGAAAATAAAAATGATATTCCACTGTTTGAAAACAGTGAAATACCACTTTTATTTCACCGGGAAAATTCTATATTTCACTGAAAAGCATAAAATAAATGGAAGTTGTCACTTATCAACTTTACAACTTTCAAATGGCTTGCTTAAGTCTTGTCCAGGAGATGAAACACAGTTTTCAGAATAAGGAGTGAAAAATGATATAAATGCATGACAACTTACCATAATTAAAAAAAAATATGCATGATAGATGGAGACACTTAAATATGTTTGAGATTGGAGTAAATTTCCATTTAGAGAAATACAATAATATTATAAGGCTATAATGGTTAACCAATATTTGACAAAAATGTAATAAAGTGTAAAATCTCTTTGAATCATTGTTTTAATATTGTATTTTAACAATCACTATAAAATTCATGTAAAAAAAGTTGGAAATAATTAAATGCATAATTTAGTCATTATTAACTTGGTTTCTTTTACAGTGTTAACTCCTCCTCCATCATATAACATCTCCACCAAGTGTCAAATTAGCTGTCATGCTTTATGCAATGAAATCAGTAACTATGATTAAGGAGAGAGGCAATGCAAATCAGACAGGGGCCAATATACAGGAAACTATAAATCCCCTAATATATTGAAATTATCAAGTAGCTGCCAGAAATTTATCATCTGTGTTCTCAATTTTAACTTATTTACCATTAAAGCAAGTGTATCAATATTGTTGCTACCCACTGATTCCATTATTAATATTTTTAACACCCAACTAAGATTGTATTCATTTCGCTTTAAAATTATTACAAATAAATACTGATTTTAAGTTAGATCTGACTTTCCATCTGATATGGATCTAAACTGGTTGCATATGGAATAAAATTTGTATCTAGAGTAATGTTCTGCAAATAATACATGTCAATAACCACAACTAATGATCATACTTATTTAGCTTTTTTTTTTGGTAACATATGAAACGGTAAATAAGAAATAATTAACAAATTTACAATGTACCAAACAGATCTGTCAGATGAATGAATAGTCAATTTAAAACTGTTGTAAGAACACAGGATTACTGCCCATGAACAGGCTCAATCAAACCTAGCCTGCAATATTTTAATATTTGTCGTGTTCGAGGGTCTTCAAAGTTCCCTTTTCATATATTAAAATACAAAAGTATGAGGTCCAAAAAGATTAAATAATAAAAACTGTGCTGAATCTTTTTCATATAGTATACTTATTGACTCTTTTAGTCAGAAACCTAATCGTTTTATAAATTATTTTCAAAAATATCATGACACTGATGTATTATTACCAATTCAAAGAGAAAATATATTTTCCAAAAAAGAATTTTATTATAAAAAAGAAAGTTGTAGGTACATATTCCCTATTACGTTATTACAGCGAGCAATCATTTTTCCTGTAGAGCAGTCACGTGACTGGACAGGGGAGGTAACCAAATAAATTCATCGAATTATTGGAAAGGCGTATAGGCGATATTCATATTTAACTCTTTAAGGCAAAAAAGACGGGCAATCAATCATTGTCATAAATTTGTTTGTTTAATTTTTATAACAATTGCCTTTTGATCAGTTTGTAACGGTTTTCTTACAATTGCTTACTGCAACATACATGTATAATCAATAATTTCAAATAATTTCATTGTAAATTTGTGTTCTTAATCAAAAGAACATTTCTAATTAACCAATCCTTAGAAGAATACTTTTCTAATTGATAACAATTAGCTTTTTATAAATGTTTAAGTTATATTTCTGCAAATTGTTTAATTTCACTGTGAAAAGAATATTTAAATATTATTTTCAAATTAAATTGTCACACATATCAAACACTTATTCACATAATATAATCAAATATTTTAAAGGTATGATAAATGGTTGCTTAACAAAATCTCAAACCTTTGATCTGCATTCTGCAGACTGTTCTGCATTTTGCAATATTGTTCTGCATTCTGCAAGTGTCAAATACATATTCTGCACTCTGTATTCTGCAGAACCGATCTGCATTTTAGACCCCATATCTCTATTGACAATACATTATCTGCATTCTTCATTCTGCAGAACCATTCTGCATTTTAGACCCCTAATTTGCAGACTGCATTCTGCATTCTGCGCAATATTCTGCATTTTAGACCCACCCTCAAAATTGTTCCTTATTTTAAAAGCAATACAAAATTAGTATATCAATTTATTGTTAAAATACATATTTTGTAAACAGTTGAAAAGAATCAAATGTATAATTCCAAATTACTGTTTGAATGGCAACCAAAATATCTCATCTTAATATGAAAATAATATATACTGTACAAAAAGAATAAAGTACGGTTAAATTTTGCCAACTTAAAACTTCAAAAACATAAATAAACTCCAATTTTTAAAGGCCAGATGTTTAGGGTCATTCAAATAATTTTAATTTTTTACAAAAGACAGTGGTCGAAAACAAAGGGTGGCCAAATACATTGGGTTTTTTACAGTAAAAACTGTTGCTCATTTTTGCCCTATTTTCTCAGTCAAAGTCACAAATATAAGCAGAGTTAATATATGTACTGCTGTATTCTTACCATATGTCAGGATGGTCGAATGGATGCACATACAAACAATCTGCAGTGGAAAAATAGAAATTTAGTGTTGTTCATGCATGACATGCAAATATACGCATATCAATTACTTTCACCACATTTAACCCTTTCCTCCATAAATATGCATTTTTACGCATGTGCGACCAGTGTAGATTCAGATCAGCCAGCACAACCGTGACGTCTGATTAGGATCTGCACTGGTCGCATTTTGGTCAGAAATAACCTAATGAATAAAAAAGCGAACAGTTTAGATCCTGATCAGGTGGCACTGATGTGCCGGCTGATCTGGATTTTAACTGTTCGCCCATGCAATAACATATATGGCTTATTTATGAGTAATTTTCATATCTATGCAATAAAGATGTTTCTATGGAGGAAATGGTTAAGGTCCTGAAGTTTGGTCAGTGTAATATCTAAAGCCTGAGCTAGATAAATAAATCTTGAAAGTTCTATTGCTGCCTATAATCAGATGGCTAGTTCAATTCTACAGCCAGAGTGGTCTGCAGTTACTCTGAGGTTCTCTGGGTTTTTTTTCAATGTAACAAATGTTTAATCTTACATTTAACAATAACTATGCAACACAAGAAATGCATCATCATTTTACAAAAAAAGTCTTGGTTGTTTAATCCTTTCCTCCGTAGATACACCTTTATTGTGAGGGAAAACAGTTTAGGTCCAGATCAGCTGGCACATCAGTGCCATCTGATCAGAATCTAAACTGTTCACATTTTTATTCATTGGGTTATTTCTGACCAAAATGCAACCAGTGCAGATCCTGATCAGACAGCACAGATGTGCCGGCAGATCTGGATCTAGACTGGATGCACATGCATTAAAATGGGTATATATGGAGGAAAGGGTTAAAGTAGGCTTCACACATTATACCAACCCAACTTTCTTTCATATACTGATGAACACAATAAAATATTTATTTAATTCTTACATATAATCAGCTCTAGGAATTGTTTCTTGTTCTCATTTTTGTTAACCCTTTCCTCCATATATACGCATTTTTACTCATGTGCGACCAGTGTAGATCCAGATCAGCTAGCACATCAAAATCTGCACTGGTCGCATTTGGGTCAGAAATAACCTAACAAATAAAAAAGCGAACAGTGCAGATCCTGATCTGACAGCATGGATGTGCAGGCTGATCTGGATCTACACTGTTCACCCATGCAATAAAGGTGTATCTATTGAGGAAAGGGCTAAACCATGGTCTCTTTTACTCTCTCCTTTTTGTTTGTTTGGGGAGGCTGTGTCTGCTGGATATGGCCATTCCTTATATGCATATTTCACTTTTTTACAATAGTAACGAGAATGTGTCCTCAGACACTGATGCCCCCACTGCTGCAACAAAATTTGTAATAACAAAGGGCCATAACTCTGGTGTAAATGGTCTCAGGAAAAAATCCTTTCTTTGCAATCATCTACACATCCTGCTTGATAATCTGCGCAAGTCTGAAAGAAATCCGCCTGATAGTTTAGGAGGAGTTGATGCCACAAGATTTGGGGACGTAAGGACAGACTGACGGCGGAGTGCAACTCTATATGCCACCCACTTTTCGGGGGGCATAAAAACACTTATCCTCTATGTGACAAGAAGGTACACGCCTGAATCTTTTGCAAACTCCAAAGCATGTCTGTTAGCATCGTCCCAAACCTTACCAAAAATAATCACCTCAGCTCCATACTGTAAATCATCAAGTCAAATATAAATAAGATGCCAATATCTGATAACTTCAAGTTCCATTCAGATATGAAGCTTGATATATCATTTTCATTTCTTTTAATAAATGCCTTTTATATCAGGCTCTTTTTTCAACTTGCAACTTTATTAAAGAACACAAATATGAATTTTACTACTAAACATTCACATTAATAAGGTGAATTCAGTGTGTAATATAGCAACATCTTAATATTATAAAGGCTCTGTCTAGTTTCACTCCACAAGACAAAGATGTGTATGCCACATGCATTATGATGTAATTTATTATTTTATTATTTCTTGATTGATCCATAAAATTAGTAACATGAAAGACAAATGAATGTTGAGTTAACCCTTTCCTCCATATACACACTTTTATGGTATGGGCAAACAGTGTAGATCCAGATCAGCCGGCACATCTGTGCCATCTGATCAGGATCTGCACAGTGCGCTTTTCGATTTATTAGGTTATTTTTTACCAAAATGCAACCAGTGCAGATCCTGAGTCAGGATCTAAACTACATTGTTTTCACTTTTTGGTCAGAAATAACCTAATAAATCAAATAGGGAACACTGCAGATCCTGATCAGACGGCACAGATGTGCCAGTTGATCTGGATCTACACTGTTCGCCCATTCAATAAAGGTGTGTATATATATGGAGGAAAGGGTTAAATATTGTCATAGTTATTGTTCCATTAAAAGAATATGACAACTTCAATTTTGTAAAACTGCTGGCTGATAAACCATATATAAATGTACTTGACTGTCATGAGAATGTTTTGTTATGACTATTGTACTATATACCTCTTGTCTTAGTTTATCAGCAACAAATGCCGGTGTTGTCTCAGGTAGTACTATGACAGCGGGCACCTTCAGTGTTAGAGCAGCATAAGCAGTAGCTACACCGGCACTCCCACCTGATGCACACACTATCTTCTTACAGCCATGCTCAGACGCCTGAAATGTGAACACAGTGTTGATAACTGTATCTACTGAATGTGGATCAATGCACCAGTATTGATCTGTGGATATAAGAATTGTGGTTTGGGGTAAAATGGAATTTTGCTAGTTCTAAAATTTGTGGGTTTTTTTCATCTTCTATAACATGTTTATGTATCATTTGGTATTTAGGATGGTTTAAAACTCAGAGGTTGATCATTCCACAAATTTCTCTAAAGTTAGAAACCCAAAAAATGTTTATGAATTCACGGTAACTGCATTTATGATTATCACTTTATATATGTTGCTATTTTCTTGTTGTTGTTTTTTGTATCAGATAAAAACTCCAATGTTTTATATCTACAGCTGTCTTATCTAGGTAATGTGTTGCATTGAATACCTTCTTTATAAGGTTTCCAATGCCTCGGATTTTGAAGGAACCAGGTATCTGCAAGTTTTCTAACTTGAGGTACACATCGTAGCCAGTGAGTCTGCTGATGGGAAGACTGTGTATTGTTGGTGTGACCATGTGCAAAGCTTGACTCCCAACCTTGCCGGGCTCTCCACCCTCCACTGTACTATGTGTCTGCATTGTTCTTCACCACTGTTACTGTTCTCTCTACGAAATGTATCTGTGTGACTCTTGCTAGTTCACCTGTATGAATAACCATCTATTTATCCCTTTCCTTTATAGATACACCTTTACTGCATGGGCGAACAGTTTAGATCCAGATCAGCCAGCACATCCGTGCCATCTGATCAGGATCTAAACTGTTCGCTTTTTGATTTGTTAGGTTATTTCTGACCAAAATGCGACCAGTGCAGATCCTGATCAGACAGCACGGATGTGCCGGCTGATCTGGATCTACACTGGTCGCACATGCGTAAAAACTTGTAATTATAGAGGAAAGGGTTATAAATGTAAAAGTGTGAACTATAGATAAGTTTTTATGCGGCATTGCCTACAATTACCTTTTCCTTAGTATCCCAGGAACATACTTCATTCTTCATTAACAACATCTTTACACAAGTCATGGTGCTGAGCATTGAAATAGCAAGACTACCAGGGCCCAAGATCATAAAACTTAGTTTTGAGATCAGTCTCAAATCTCGAGGATCTGATTGGCTGAAATGGCGACTGGTCGCCATTTCAGCCAGTCAGATGCTTGAGATTTGAGACTGATCTCCAGATTTAGTTTTATGATCTGCGGCACAGTTCTCTGGCAAGCTTCAAGACTGCAAGACTGTTAGTTTTCTGGCCTTAAGCTTTAAGGAAAGGTGGACATACACATAAAACTGAACAAAAACAGAAGAGATGATGACATATTAACAGTGTAGGTTCCTCATAGGACGTACTCCCTGATCAGTCACTCAGTGGTGGTTACATAAAGAATATACCCTCAGGGATACACAGTGCCACTTGTAGTTACCATCGCAACAGTTGGCACGATATAAAACTGAATAAAACAGCTCAACATATTGTTTAGTATGTCAATCATAGATAAAAGGTGAACATTCTCTTGCTATAATTTTATTTTTTCTATTTATGGAAAGTCAGTCTATTATTGAATTTTTTGTAACATATGTGAACCAGACAATCTAAAACAACAGGTATGAATGGTGTATTTGTGTCCTGCTTATGATACTGGTATAAAACTTGTGTGTGTAAAGTGTACATTACTGTACTAACTATGGAAAGCCGTTTTTTGTTACTTTAGGTTTGTAACATCTGTTGATTTTACCCCGTGAACATGATATGTTTCCAAGTTACTGTCTAACAAATGAGACAAGAACCAATCAGAATGATGAGGATAATGAAGGGCACTAGACAACTCTCCAGGACAGGTACCCATACCCTTATAAAGGGGAATTTTGCATCGCTTTAAGACAAAAAGGGGAATTTTAAGTCATATACACATGTTTTCACTTTGTGTCACACTTACTCATAACACTGTGTTCTAACTCATAACACTGCGTTCTACCATTGATTTTAATAACTAGTACATTTTTGTGACGTTAGACTTAAAGTACAAATAAAACAATTTATAAATTACACATGCATTTTAGGGAGTCCCTTTCAATTGGTTTTTTTTTTATTTGCAAGGGGAATTTTTTTTCTGAGATAAACATACTAGTTTGAGAGGGGAATGGGGACCATCATGGGCCCCAAATATGGCCAAACAAGTGCCCTGTAAAGTGATTGAGGGTGCAAAACTATTCACTTGAATGTGTTTGATTATAAGTATCATGCATGAGTGTGAGGTGAAGATGGAAAAATCTGTCACCGAGGGTTAACTGTTTTGCGGGAACGAGGCTCTGCCGAGTTCCCGCCAAAACAGTTCACCGGAGGTGACAGATTTTTCTATCTTTACCGAATGTCTCATGCAAGATACTTTTTCTTGCATACCTTTTATTATTTATAACATTTCTGTGTAAGTATACAAACGTATTTGTTTTCATTATGCTGAAATATTGACGTTAACGCAAACTGACGTCACTAACTTGAATATGTTACGTCAGATACTTGAAGACGTGACGTCACTCACGTGACTCATTCTACACGGGGATCGAAATTTCCTACACAGGTGAAAACACTGTATAACCTGATCTGGTATGCAAGAAAGTAATGTCACTAGCAAGCTATCATGTAAGCAAGAAGAACAAACTTCAGGCACGTATTCAAATAGTCTCAATAATTCGACTGCAAGCACAGACCCATTATCATACTGACTTTTTACAGATGTCTGTCCTTTACGTCTCAAGCAGTTACGATCAAAACTTTGGTGGAAATGGACCCAATTTAAATTCTGTTATTTATCGATAAACGTGAGTCTGGTAAACTTTAAGCGCCGTAATCGAAATTTGTTGACATGGGTGGAGGTTTAAAAGAGTTTTGCATAAAAAACGAAACCGTTATTTATAAAGGATTACATATATTGATTCTACTTGAATGTGGCTTTTCAGGTATGTAAATTTTTTAAAGATACATATGGTTTAAGATGCTTTATGGAGCCGCCAAGGTTGCGATTCAAATTACGATCGGCGGCATATAGAAATCGAAGAAAAATTTTCTGCATTGATTTGAATAGTAACTGGGTTGTGCAATCATCACATATATAGAAAAGTCATTGTCGCGCACAAATAGTTGTGCTAGGATTCAAACAAACCTATAGATCCCAATGCCTATCAGTGTAAGCTGTCTGATCAGGATCTAAACTGCTCACTTTTTAATTTGTTATGTTATTTCTGATTAAAATGCGACCTGTGCACGGATGTGCCGGCTGATCTGGATCTACACTGGTAGCACATGCGTAAAAATGAGTTTATATGGAGGAAAGGGTTAACAACAAATGAATAAAATATTCAGGAAAGCCTGCATTTTATGTGGTATAAAGTTTGTTTATTTGGTGGATAGTTACAAAAAATATTTAAAATACACACTATTAAGAAGACAAGAGCTGTCACTTGAAATTGACATATGCCCCCGAAATGCAGCTTTGAAATAGAATTGGTATACATATGTATTAAAAAATATGCCTGTGGAAGTTAAATAGTAAAGAGTAAAGGCCCATAACCCTTGCAACATGAGGGTCCATAGGACCCTGGGTCGCTCACCTGTCAACAACAGCTCAATGGTTGTAAGAGTTGTGTGCAAGTTTGATAAAATCAAGTGAAAAAATAAAGCTGTGTGGTAAAGTTGGAATTCGGTAACACCAGATTATGTATTATTATGTAATCTATTATGTCATTTCTCAAAATCCCAATTTTAAGTATCTTTCATTTATAATCACATTTCCTATATATCCTTTATTAGTAAAATTGTAGTAATTAAAGCATTGCCAAGGAAAGTAACTGCTACTGTACTTAAATTAAGGCTTAGGCCTATGTGACAATATGACTCATCAATAGTACTTTAACAATGAATGCATTATTTTGTTTTAACTGCATTTTCTCATAACAAGATGATATTTAAATAGTACTGTCTGAGAAGTTAAGTATATTCAGTTAAATTCAGTAATCTTTTAAGGGACTATTTCTTGTACCTGAGGAACTACTTTCCTTTGTTTTATAGAGTAAGGATACAAAATTTGCTTTGTTATATGTGCTAACTTGAAATACCTTGTTGTGTAGATTTAACATTGATTTATGCATCTTATGTGTTATAAAATGTTTTAATGTTATTTATAGTACAAATAAGTGCACAAATATGATTTAATGGATAATTGTTTTATCCAGTTAACTTTGTTTATAGATTATATTATTTGAGTGCATTTTGATTGGTTGATAATGGATTACTCCAGTGGGAGATACCATTATTGCTATAAAACCAGAATTTCTGGTGAAAAACATCATTCTGGCCACACTTTTCTAAAATGTAACAACTTAATCTCGGAGCTTGATCCTTAAGATCAAAGCTATTTAACATGTAATTTCTAAATTCTAAAACTTAGATTAGTAAGGGAATTTAGGGGAATATTTCTAAATTATTGTTTTATTTACATTAAAGCAGAAAACAAGCTTTAATTTTGGCACTTAATTAAATAGATTAATTTATTTATAGACTTTTTGGAACTTTGGCTTTTTAGTAATTATTTATAACTAAATAGACCATTTTTCAACAAAGACTTTGTCTTTGTTTCTATGTTATAGACTGGGTTTTTAATCCCTTTTATATATCATTATATGAGAATTTACGGTTGTTAGATCCTGACTGGTAGACCTGTGAGCTATCCGTTGGTCAACTGTACTTTCTTGAGCGCGTTTAAAGGTCTTTATTTAATTTCACATTTATTTTTTAGGCCAGAATCACTCGATTTAAGTTTAAGGTTATTTTCTTTAAGACTTGGCTGGGACTTTTTTACTAGTGTAAATACTTTGTATCATTTCATGTAATGTAAATAATGTTCATGATTTAGATTTAGTTTATGTTTTACATTACAATTCATCAAAACAGACTGTTGTTTCTTTTCGATGTAGATTAAGTTCAGCTTTTACATTAAAGAAAACCATTATCATTTACTGAGTTTAGTTTCCCGGCTGGGCTTACCAGTATATATTTTACAGCCAGTGGTGTCATCCTGACAATACATTTAAGTGTTACGGGTTCAAAACCTCCCGTGATATTTTAAAACTATCATTTAATTAAATTGACCTTACTTCAAAATACATCAAAATTCTAAATTACATAACTCTACGTAAGGTCACCCCAAAATTACGCAACGACCGTAACCCCAAAAAGTAGCTTCACCACAGCTGCTATCGTCGAGAAAAGGTCAAAATTGCTTACTTTGGCTCTTTCAAGGGCCATAACTCTGGAACCCATTATGGAATGTAGCTGGTTCAAAAAAGGAACCTAAGTCTTATAGTAACTCAAATATTGTACAAGTCTAATTAAATTCAAACAAGGCAGTCTGAATGACAACAATATAGATGTGAATCTGGGAAAGGTTATGGATGGTTAAGAGCAAATTAAACAGGCAACGGGCAGGCAGGTGGAAGCCAATTCAAGTGGAAGGGTATGTCTTGTTCAGATAAGTTTCAGAGTATTGGCCTGCTCTAACACCAGAGGCGGCCTTGACCTTGAGCCAGCCAGGTTGGAACATGGGTTCTGCACATCAGGTTCATGAACTGAACATTTCACTTAAGTTTCATGATATTAATTCCAGGGGTTCAGAAGATATGAACTGGACACGAAACGCATGGTTCAAATCTTCAAACACCACTGTTGACCTTGACATTGAGGCAGATAGTTGGAACATGGGTTCTGCATGTCGTCTTCATGGGGAGAATGTTTGACTAAAGTTTCATGAAATTCCTTCTAAGGGTTGAAAAGTTATGGACCAGACAGGATATATGATCAAACACTACAGGCGGCCTTGGCCTTGAGCCAGCCAGGTTGGAACATAGGTTCAGCACATCATGTTCATGAACTGAACATTTCACTTAAGTTACATGATATTCATTCCAGGGGCTCAGAGACCACCAATTAACTTGCTAACTTGTGTACATGTACACACGCTTTATACAGCCGAGACCTCTCTTAAATTTAGTCTTAACATTTTGAGAATGTGCTACAAATGTGTTAATGTTGTTGTTGTTTTACATAAAAACAGTGAATAAAATATTCAGAAAAGCCTGATTTTCAAAGTGCTATAAAGTATGAAAGTTTATTTGGTCAGTATCCATAGAAAATGACAAAATTTACACTATAAAATCTTCCAGAGCAAAGTTCTTAATATTGCATAACACAGATCTAACCAGCAAAGTTCACTAGGTCATTGACCAGCATCATAACAACATATTAAGACTGAATCTAAATATAGCTGAAGACAGGTAGAAATATTGGAATTATGATACTTGAAATTTTCAATCTGCTACTAAAATTTATGTTTCAAATTATATCACTGAATAACCAGTTAATGAATTGTTCAGAAAAGATTGAATTTTAAGATGGTATCAAGTTTGTGTCAAAATCTGGTTGATAACTGTAAAAAATCAAAGGTTCAAACACAGAATTAACAAGAAAATTCTATTTTTAGTTACAGTAACCTAGTTTTTGGACCCAGATGACCCATATTCAAACTCGTCCTAGAAATCATTTGGACAAACATCCTGACCAAGTTTCATGACAATTGGAGCAAAAATGTGACCGCTAGAGTGTTACCAAGAAAATTCTATTTTTAGTAACAGTGACCTAGTTTTTGGACCCAGATGACCCATATTCGAACTCGTCCGACAAATCATTGGGACAAACATCCTGACCAAGTTTCATGACAATTGGAGCAAAAATGTGACGACTAGAGTGTCAACAAGAAATTTCTATTTTTAGTAACAGTAACCTAGTTTTTGGACCCAAATGACCCATATTGGTACTCGTCCGACAAATCATTGGGACAAACATCCTGACCAAGTTTCATGATAATCGGAGCAAAAGTGTGACCGCTAGAGTGTTAACAAGAAAATTCTATTTTTAGTAACAGTGACCTAGTTTTTGGACCCAGATGACCCATATTCGAACTCGTGCGAGAAATCATTGGGACAAACATCCTGACCAAATTTCATGACAATCGGAGCAAAAATGTTACCTCTAGTATGTTAACAAGAAAATTCTATTTTTAGTAACAGTGACCTAGTTTTTGGACTGAGATGACCCATATTCAAACTCGTCCGAGAAATCATTAGGACAAACATCCTGACCAAATTTCATGATAATCGGTGCAAAAGTGTGACTGCTAGAGTGTTAATAAGAAAATTCTATTTTTAGTAACAGTGACCTAGTTTTTGGACCCAGATGACCAATATTCGAACTCGTCCGAGAAATCATTGGAAAAAACATCCTGACCAAGTTTCATGACAATCGGAGCAAAAATGTGACCTCTAGAATGTTAACAAGAAAATTCTATTTTTAGTAACAGTGACCTAGTTTTTGGACCGAGATGACCCATATTCAAACTTGTCCGAGAAATCATTGGGACAAATCCTGACCAAGTTTCATGACAATCCGAGCATAAATGTGACTGCTATAGTGTAAACAAGAAAATTCTATTTTTAGTAACAGTGACCTAGTTTTTAGACCCAGATGACCCATATTGGAACTCGTCCGAGAAATCATTGGGACAAACATCCTGACCAAATTTCATGACAATCGGACAAAAAATGTAACCTCTATTGCGTTAACAAAATTTACCTTAGGGTTAGGGTTTAGGGTTAGGGTTAGTTAGGGTTAGGTAAAAAGGCCCATAACTCCGCCAAAAATAATCCGATCAGAAATTCCTTAGGATATGCACAACTAGGCTTGTTGACAAACACTCCTGTGAAGTTTCAATGAAATCCATCAAGCGGTTTTAGAGAAGAAGAGAGGACAAGATTTTGCTAAAAAGGGCCATAACTCAGCCAAAAATAGTCCAAGCAGAAATTCCTGACGATATGCACAACTAGGCTTGGTGACAAACACTCCTGTGAAGTTTCAAAGAAATCCCTCAAGCGGTTTTGGAGAAGAAGCGAGGACAAGGTTATTTCGGACGGACGGACAGACGGACGGACGGACAGACGGACGGTCCGATTACTATATGCCTCCCTTTGGGGGCATAAAAAACAATAAAACCACCAAAATGCTGCCCTTAAAAAAATATATACAGCCAAAATACTGACCCAAAAGAATTTCAAAAGGATGTGTTTTAAACAGGTCACTGACAAGCACACAAGCTCCAGATGACTTCTGGAACAACTCACAATATATGCATCTAAATATATCCAAGACCAGGTAACATACATGCCATATTTCTGGAAAGCATTCCAGGGGATTTGGTTCAAAATTCCAGGGGATTCAGATATAATTCCAGGGGATTTTTTAACACGGCTAAACAAGCGGAATTTACTAGAAACTAAACCAAGATGCAATATTAAATATATTTATCCTCATTTAATAAATGATTTATTTAAACATTATTTTTATTATATTTTTTTGTAACAGGGTGTCAGCACATAATAAAACTATATAAAACAAACACTATATGAACTGTCCGACAAACTCTGATGAGCATAGCACAGACTAACATCAGTTAGAACAATTATTTAAGTTAATTAACATGGACTTGGATGTTATTAACTTGCTGCAGATGCTGAGTTCGAACGCTCAACATATGGTCTCTGCAGTCAAACCAGACCAGGAGTCAGTCTGGATCTTTCTAAGTATGCTAAGGGGGTTTGTTAGAAAAGTCTTTGTGTATTTACATTATAATTTCTATTTTCTGTTCAAAATCCCCATGAAAATTAAATATTGCTGCCCAAAAATTGTGTTCGAGCAACACTACTGAAGTCCATCTGGATCTGTCCTTGAATATATCAAATGTTGCAGCTTCAATGGCTATTATATTTTTATTCCAAGGATGCAAGAATCAGCTTGACTGATCATTTCTTCCTACTTTGTAATTAAAAAAAATATTTGCAAACGTGCCAAAACGTTAATTGTTGGTCAAAAGACGAATAATTTGTATCCGAAAGTGTCCCATTATCCGGATACACACATATTTTGGACATCATAAAAAAACCTTCAATCTTTTGACAACTCCGCTAATTGTACATAAAACAGACGGTATACTTGTGATTTCATTCACACCTATGCAAACAATCAATTATCCAATAAACAATCCTGTTAAGTGTCAATTCTCACTAAATAATCGATAATCCTCTCGGTGACACTAATTAGACGAATTCGGAACGTTATGACACAACCGTTAGGAGTCCGAGATACGTAACGGTGTATTCGGCGTATAGACAAATGTCTGATATGAGAGCGACAAAAATGCATTTTTATACCGTTTTCTTAACTTTTGTTAATTCCGGGGGATTTTCGTCTCCCGCCGGGGGGCCAGGGGATGGCTCTAAATTCCGGGGGATTTTTCCCCCCGCCGGAGGATATGAGGTATGAGGTAAAATATTGGACTTTGGACAATAACATTTAACTCTGCTAATACAATTTTTATTTCAAATTATTCAATGAACAACCAGTGAATGAAATGCTCAGAAAAGACTGAATTTTAATATGGTATAAAGTTAGAGCCATTATCTGTTTGACAACTACAGGAAATCGAAGACTAATTACAGAATTTAAAAGAAAACAAAATTAAACCTGCGGATGAGGTTCTGCGCAACAAAAGAATATGATTTTGAATAATTTTGTAGAGATTATCCATGTAAATATTTACACCAGGTTTGATAATGTAAATACAGGTTTTTTTTTTATTTGACCTTGTGACATAGTTTTAGTTTTGATCCCAAATGACCCAGTTTTTTAACCAGAGATATTATTAACACACACATTCTGGAAAAGTTTTATTGTAATCAAGTCTAACAATAAAGATAATTCTTCGATATGACCTACTTTTTGACCCAAGATGACCCAATTTCGCAATGGATCTAGACACTATCAACACAAACATTCTGACAGTCAGATGAAAAATATGACCTCTACCACAATAACAAGATTCGTTATAAATCTGACCCAGTGACCTAGTTTTTGATCCAAGATGACCCAGTTTCAAAACGGACCAAGACACCTTGAAGACAAAAATTTTGTGCAAGTTTTATAACAATCTGATGAAAATTTTGCCTCTGTCACATTAACCCTTTCCTCCATAGATACACCTTTATTGCATGGGTGAACAGTTTAGATCTAGATCAGCTGGCACATTTGTGCAATCTGATCAGGATCTAAACTGCTCACTTTTTAATTCGTAAGGTTATTTCTGACCAAAATGTGACCAGTGCAGATCCTGATCAGATGGCACAGATATGCCTGCTGATCTGGATCTACACTGGTCGCACATGCGTAAAAAGGTGTATATATGGAGGAAAGGGTTAACAAACAAAAGTTGTCATAGGACAACAAACATGCTGACCTACATCTTGATCACAATAGATCACTCTGAGCAAAGCTACACATGGAAATAATATTAAAAGGCTGCAATTTTATGAAAAAGATTAGAATCATGCAACAATTCTAATGCAGCATAGGTTGAACTAACTGTTGTAGATCACCTTTGTGGGTGTAGTTGAAGTTCAAAGGTTCTCTCTTTCTGGTGACAATGCATGTTACAGCCTGAGGTTTAAACTGTGTTTTCAATTATCCTCCTGCCTGCAAGGTCCAATCAGTGAGTGACTGACATTCAATGACCAGGAAGGCAATCATATCATCAGCAAACAGGTGGGAAGTCATGTTGAGATTATTAGACATTATCAATTTTCCAAAACAAACATATTTCATCATGGACAAAGTCTTGTGATAAAGTTTACGATATGCCTATGGTAGGCCTCTAGTCTACTAAAACCCCATTCACACTAGGGCTGCGTTCTCATGGTAATCCTGGGCCCATGATCACAAAACTAAATCTGGATACCAAATTTAAATTTCAAGCATCTGATTGGCTGAAAGGGCAACTGTTCACCATTTCTGCCAATCAGATGCCTGGAATTTGAGACTGGTAATCAATCTTTGTTTTATGATCTTGGGCCCTGGGCAACCAAGAACGCTGAGGTATGAACAGTACACTTGCTAGCATCGCAACAGAAATCAGCAGCATAGCCAGGAGCACCTTGGGTCTCACAGAACGTCAACTGTGGGCACATACTTTGAAAATGCACAACACAAATGCGCCCCTTTGTGTTCTGCATTGAGTGCAGTGGGTCACCATAATGTTGCCACAGCAATGCAGTTAAGTTTGACTTCAATACCACAGGTGCTCCTTGGATGCACACTGAAGTGACAGAAGTCACAGTGTGAACACTGGTTGACAGTGGCCCTAGCTCTGAGATTGTACGCTGATCTCTGAGAAGTCACTGCCTCTCTAGGTAACACTCTTATAAAGCGTGTCACCAATCTGGATCTAAACTGTTCCCCCATAATAAAGGTGTATCTAAGGAGGAAAGGGTTAAACAAGTGTGGCAGATTTGGGTTGGAAAGAGTTGCCTTGACCAGGATTCGAACCTCGGACCTCTGGCTTACCGTGCCGTCGCTCTACCAATTGAGCTAACGAGGCTCCTGGTACGAATCTACTACACAAGTATGTTTCTTCTCATTGTAATTTGTAGTTAAATTCTAGTTTTAGCCTATAAATTATGTTGAGATTCATGCCTTCTACATGATAGACTGATAACGATCTCAATATATAAAAACAAAACAAAAAAGATGTGTTTATGCAGTGTAGACCCTCATTTTTGGGGGTGGGGGAGGGGTAGCCCAACTACTTGTGCGCAATAAGAGCTTTTCTGTATATACGATGGTCGCTCTTCGCGCACAACCCAGTTACTATTCAAATCAATGCGGAAAATTTTCCTTCTATTTCTATATGCCGCCGATCGGAAAATGAATCGCAACTTTTGCCGGCTTCATAAAGCATCTTAAACCATATTTATTTTAAAAACAAATTACATACCTGAGAAGCCACATTCAAGTAGAATCAATATATGTAATCTTTTATAAGAAACGTTTTCGTTTTTTTATGCAAAACTGTTATAAACCTCCACCCATGTCGATTACACCGCATAAAGTTTATCCGACTCGCGTTTATCGATAATTTTCACCGTGTAAACGGTATATGCTGTGGTAGGTTTAACAAGTTATTTTTTGGATTATTCGTTCATTTTATCGTTACTTTATCATTATTTATGTTTTATAACGATATTTGACATACCAGTGTTGAAATTTTCACGTGGGAGTGAAAATAAAAAGAATTTAAATCGGGTCGATTTCCACCACAGTTTTGATCGTAACTGCTTGTGACGTAAAGCACAGACAACGAAAACGTCCGTATGATAATGGGTCTGTGCTTGCAGTCGAATCATTGAGACTAGGGGAGGGGGGGGGGCAGCCAGTTTATACAAATTTTGGAGAAAATGAGGTCCGTCTTCAAATCCCCTGTGCAATTAGTTAGAATAGAATAGTCCGATATACTGTCAGATTTGGAAGATGTTGAATGGTCTGCCACAAAGTGACAAACTGTTATCAGATTCAGTTATTTACGACGGTTATCTTCTTTGTCACCTAAACCTAAGATGTTTAAAGTAAAATCTATTTAACAATTCATCATAAAAATGTACTGTAATTTAAATTGTAAAAGAATACAAGTTTTGTTCACCTGTTTTTTGACTGTCAGTTTGTGTGGTTGGGGGTGTTGTTGTTGTTGTCACCTCTGAATTATTTCCCCTTGAAACTTTATTAAAAAGAAATCGCGTTTTTTTTAAACCAAATTAAGTGGAAAAATGAAGATAAATTTACTACACAGTTAATGTTTTCATCGTGAAGTGTCCCTATCAACGTAATTTTGAGTTCCATCTTAAGTTTACTTTGATATCTCTTCCTGTTTGCATTGTTTCGAATTGTTTTCTGTTTTCGCGAGGAGGATACTAAAATTTTTGCAGCAAAAATCAACAACGAGATGATTTATAGAAATTTACTACAAATGTTGTATATGTGCTATATGTTCCATTCAAATCTTTTAGAAAACGAAATGTTCAGTTCAACATCTGCAAGGAGAATGAACCCAGAGCGACAAAAATTTGATTGACAGCAAAACCTTGTTTGGGTTTTGAGCGCAGCATCTTTGGATTTATTGGAGATCTCTCGCTTGTTCAAAATCTAATTGAAATCGAATTTTTAGTAAATCATGGTGATATTTCATGAACATGTAAAGCATAACAAAAGTTTATTAATCTGTATTTGTGAATTCTTCTAGTTATACCTGTGATTTAATGAAGCTTTATGCTTCAGTTTTTTTTTATTAAACACATGTGATTGGTAGGTAGTTAAGGTAGGTAGCACTATAGCCTATGTATGCAAATTTCATAATATTCAGATTACGTTAGTAATAGAGATGCGTTGATAATACTAATAATAATTTATGTATACACTATTTAAAATTTGTTGATCAGCCTCTAAAGAATATTCAATCAACTTTGCTGATTTAAATTATTTTAGTACAGGAAACAAGAATTCAAAAAGTAGATGAACTGATCATCAATTGCTGCTAGTCATAACTGAAAACAGTTTGAAAATGAAAATACACTGCAACTCCATTATATCGCGATATACAATCGCGCTTGATCCGTGGATCCCAATTTTTGTACATTTACATTGTATAATGTTTATTCAGTCTTCTTGGGAGGTTAAAAAGGTTAAATTATTAAATCAACGTTGGCGACAATTTCACGAAATGCACGTTTTTTCCATGTTGTATTACGTCATTATCAGTGAAGGCTGTTTATTACATTTTGTATTCAGGGATTTTAGAGGCGATGTACATGCTCACCAGCAGATTCAATTTAAAATCAAACGTTTTAAAATAGATGAGAGTTTTTTGTTACAATTATGTTGCTTCTGATTTGACATGAAACCCCCTTTGTGACGAACAATAGGTGCGAAAAACACCAAGCTGATACCGTGCGTACTGGCAGAAATTCGTTCACGAGACAAACCACAAATTGGTGTCAATTAATGCAAGATGCTAACCGTAATAGACATGAGCAGGAAACGTGAAAACAAAGCAGTTTGTTGTTTTGACATTTCCTGCTCGTCGACATATCAAGCTGGTAAACGATGGACGACAACGAACTAACATCGCCGACCATGAGTGACCAGCACCGAAAACAATAAAACAACCGTTGGAAATTTATTACGGCGATCTTTGTTTTGTACATTTATTAATTTCTTTTTAGTAAAAATAAATCTTAATAAATTATTAAAAAAGTTGTTTTAAAACATTTTTCCAGCACGGAATGTACCCTCTGATGTACCCGTAGATTTCACTGCGTGTTCATTGCGCAATGCCGCGATACATGCATCTGAAAACAAATGAATTCTCCTTGTTTTAGCGCAATTATTTACTTATATCGAGCTCCGTTTATATCGCGGTTGGCGGGCTTGGACTCTGAGGTCCGCGATATAATGGAGTTGCAGTGTAACAATTTAGAAGTTACCCTACACATACCTGCCATATTTCTGGAAAGCATTCCAGGGCATTTGGTTCAAAATTCTAGAGAATTCCGATATCATTCCAGAGGATTTTTTAACACGGCTAAACAAGCGGAATTTACTAGAAAATAAATTAAGATATAATATAATATATTTTTATCCTCATTTATTTCAACAATATTTTTATTATGTTTTTTGTAAAAAGGGTGTCAGCACATAATAAAACTATATAAAACAAACACTATATGAACAGTCCGACACTCTGATGTTCACAGCACAGACTAACTTTACAACAATTCTTTAAGTTAACTAACATGGACTTGGATGCTATTAACTTGCTGTAGATGCTGAGTTCGAACGCTCAACCTATGGTCTGAATGGTCTCTGCAGTCAAACCAGAATGGGAGTCAGTCTGGATTTTTCTAAGTATGCTAAGGGGGGTTTGTTTGGGACAGTCTTTGTGTATTTACATGATAATTTCTATTTTCTGTTCAAAATCCCCATGAAAATTAAATATTGCTGCCCTAAAATTGTGTTCGAGCAACACTACTGAAACCCATCTGGATCTGTCCCTGAATACATCAAATGTTGCAGCTTGGCTATTATTTTATTCCAAGGTTGCAAGAATCAGCTTGACTGGTCATTTCTTATGGTATACTTGTGATTTCATTAACAATTACCTATACAAACAATCAATTATCCAATAAACAATCCTGTTAAGTGTCAATTCTCACTAATTAATCGATAATCCTCTCGGGAACATTTTGACACAACCGTAGGATTGTCCGAGATACGTAACGGTGTATTCTTCGATTAGACAAATGTCTGATGAAAGCGACAAAAATGCATTTTATACCGTTTTTCTTAACTTTTGTTAATTCCGGGGGGATTTTCGTCTCCTGCGGTGGGCCAGGGGACGGCTTTAAATGCCAGGGGATTTTTCCCCCCGCTGGAGGATATGGCAGGTATGCCTACATTTGTAGCCAATCAGAAGATATGAAAATTTAAATTCCTCAGCGATTTATTTCAATAGATCGATCTATTTTTACCTTTGTATCATGGCTACAAATGTAGGGCAACTTCAAAGTCAGATAGAGTCAATTAAGACGTTTCTATAGAAAATAGAAGCCTGCACTCGCTGCGCTCATTTCGGCTTCTACTTTCTAAAGAAACATCTTAATAGATTCTATCCTATACATAGACCATTTAACCTATAACTATAAATAGTTCTTTGGCAATTTGAAGCATTTGACAGGATTTGTAAAAGCAGAACGTGGGCTCAGTGTCTATGCTAGTGAAACTTGTTAAAAGCTACATATACTGGTATACCCACCTCAATAATTCGGGGTACTGGAAGAGCTGCATGTACAGATCCGGAGACTGGGTTCGAAACCCACCCTCCAGATCCAGAAACTGCGGGTTTGGAACCCACCAGGGATGAGATTTGTCTGCAGTTTCCCCAATCCACATTCGGCGCGAGCACTGGTGGGTAACCCAGGAAGCAGTCATCAAGCGTGATTAATACATGTATTAAGTTGGAATAACTTGTTTAACAATCAATGTAAAATAAATAAGTTTAAACTAAACTAAACTAAAAGTGGCCTGTGTGTATTTTTAGCTCACCTGAGCTGGCTCAGGGTGAGCTATTAGGATCGATGAATGTCCGTCGTCCGTTGTCTGTCGTCCGTCCACACTTAGTTCGTTAACACTCTAGCAGTCACATTTTTGCTCTGATTGTCATGAAACTTGGACAGGATGTTTATCCTGATGATTTCTCGGACGAGTTCGAATATGTGTCATCTGGGTCCAAAAACTAGGTCACTGTTGCTAAAAATAGAATTTTCTTGTTAACACTCTAGCGGTCACAATTTTGCTCTGATTGTCATGAAACTTGGTCAGGATGTTTGTCCTAATGATTTCTCAGACGAGTTCGAATATGGGTCATCTGGGTCCAAAAACTAGGTCACAGTTACTAAAAATAGAATTTTCTTGTTAACACTCTAGCGGTCACATTTTTGCTCCGATTGTCATGAAACTTGGTCAGGATGATTGTCCCAATGCTTTCTCACATGAGTTCGAAAATGGGTAATTTGGGTCCAAAAACTAGGTCACTGTTACTAAAAATAGAATTTTCTTGTTTACACTCTAGCGGTCACATTTTTGCTCTGATTATCATGAAACTTGGTCAGGATGTTTGTCCCAATGATTTCTCGGAAAAGTTCGGATATGGGTCATCTGGGTCCAAAAACTAGGTCACTGTTACTAAAAATAGAATTTTCTTGTTAACACTCTAGCGGTCACATTTTTTCTCCGATTGTCATGAAACTTGGTCAGGATGTTTGTCCCAATGATTTCTCTGACGAGTTCGAATATGGGTCATCTGGGTCTAAAAACTAAGTCACTGTTACTAAAAATAGAATTTTCTTGTTAACACTCTAGCGATCACATTTTTGGTCCGATTGTCATGAAACTTGGCTAGGATGTTTGTCCCAATGATTTCTTGGACGAGTTCGAATATGGGTCCAAAAACTAGGTCACTGTTACTAAAAATGGGCTCAGTGTCTATGCTAGTGAAACTTGTTAAAAGCTACATATACTGGTATACCCACCTCAATAATTCGGGGTTCTGGAAGAGCTGCATGTACAGATCCGGAGACTGGATTCGAAACCCACCCTCCAGATCCAGAAACTGCGGGTTTGGAACCCACCAGGGATGAGATTTGTCTGCAGTTTCCCCAATCCACATTCGGCGCGAGCACTGGTGGGTAACCCAGGAAGCAGTCATCAAGCGTGATTAATACATGTATTAAGTTGGAATAACTTGTTTAACAATCAATGTAAAATAAATAAGTTTAAACTAAACTAAACTAAAAGTGGCCTGTGTGTATTTTTAGCTCACCTGAGCTGGCTCAGGGTGAGCTATTAGGATCGATGAATGTCCGTCGTCCGTTGTCTGTCGTCCGTCCACACTTAGTTCGTTAACACTCTAGCAGTCACATTTTTGCTCTGATTGTCATGAAACTTTGTCAGAATGTTTGTCCCAATGATTTCTCGGTCGAGTTTGAATATGGGTCATCTGGGTCGAAAAACTAGGTCACTGTTACGAATCAAAGTACTGAAAGTACAGAAAACCAGCGAAGCGATTTTGCTTCTTGAGAATAACCAGTGCCATGATTCTCATACATGTATCCATTTACGAAAAAGCAAAAGAACTTGGTTCACTCGCAAAGACCTTCATCTTGTCTATATGATAGTGAAAATAAGAGTTTCCATGTGTTATCTGGATGAAGGCTTCTGTTAACCCTTTACTCCATAGATACCTTCATAGCTTGGGCGAACAGTTTAGATCCATATCAGCTGGCACATCTTTGCGATCTGATTTGGATTTAAAATGTTCGCTTTTAGAATTATTAATTTTTTTCTGACCAGTAATCACAAATTTTAGATCCAGATCAGATGGCACTATTGTGCCAGCTGACTGGGACCTGAACTGGTCACCTATGTGATGAAAGGTGTATATATTGAGTAAAGGTTTTAAGCAAAAAATTATGATAGTGAAATCTGTGTATTGACATCCCAAAGACAGAATGAACACGAAAAATGATATAAAAAGTGAGACCCGATCGATGGGAATGATTATGCATTTATTTGAAATAAGAAGTATATAATTGTTTCCTTCATTGTGAATAACATGTAAAGGAAATCATAGAATAGTTTTAATATGTAAAATTTTACACATCTCAATAGTTGCTCTGATTGTCATGAAACTTTGTCAGAATGTTTGTCCCAATGATTTCTCGGTCGAGTTCGAATATGGGTCATCTGGGTCGAAAAACTAGGTCACTGTTACTAAATATAGAATTTTCTTGTTAACACTATCGGTCACATTTTGGCTCCGATTGTCATGAAACTTGGTCAGGATGTTTGTCCCAATGATTTCTCGGACAAGTTCGAATATGGGTCATCTGGGTCCAAAAACTAGGTCACTGTTATTAAAAATAGAATTTTCTTGTTAACACTCTAGCGGTCACATTTTTGCTCTGATTGTCATGAAACTTGGTCAGGATGTTTTTCCCAATGATTTCTCGGACGAGTTCAAATATGGGTCATCTGGGTCCAAAAACTAGGTCACTGTTACTAAAAATAGAATTTTCTTGTTAACACTAGCGGTCACATTTTTGCTCCGATTGTTATGAAACTTGGTCAGGATGTTTGTCCCAATGATTTCTCGGACGAGTTTGAATATGGGTCATCTGGGTCCAAAAACTAGGTCACTGTTAGTAAAAATAGAATTTTCTTGTTAACACTCTAGCGATCACATTTTTTCTCCGATATTCATGCAACTTGGTCAGGATGTTTGTCCCAATGATTTCTCGGACGAGTTTGAATATGGGTCATCTGGGTCCAAAAACTAGGTCACTGTTAGTAAAAATAGAATTTTCTTGTTAACACTCTAGCGGTCACATTTTTTCTCCGATATTCATGAAACTTGGTCAGGATGTTTGTCCCAATGATTTCTCGGACGAGTTTGAATATGGGTCATCTGGGTCCAAAAACTAGGTCACTGTTACTAAAAATAGAATTATCTTGTTAACACTCTAGTGGTCACATTTTTGCTCCGATTGTCATGCAACTTGGTCAGGATGTTTGTCCTAATGATTTCTCAGACGAGTTCGAATATGGGTCATCTGGGTCCAAAAACTAGGTCACAGTTACTAAAAATAGAATTTTCTTGTTAACACTCTAGCGGTCACATATTTTCTCCGATTGTCATGAAACTTGGTCAGGATGGTTGTCCCAATGATTTCTCTGACGAGTTCGAATATGGGTCATCTGGGTCCCAATGATTTCTCGGACGAGTTCGAATATGGGTCATCTGGGTCCAAAAACTAGGTCACTGTTAGTAAAAATAGAATTTTCTTGTTAACACTCTAGCGGTCACATTTTTTCTCCGATATTCATGCAACTTGGTCAGGATGTTTGTCCCAATGATTTCTCGGACGAGTTGGAATATGGGTCATCTGGGTCCAAAAACTAGGTCACTGTTACTAAAAGTAGAATTTTCTTGTTAACACTCTAGCGGTCACATATTTTCTCCGATTGTCATGAAACTTGGTCAGGATGGTTGTCCCAATGATTTCTCTGACGAGTTCGAATATGGGTCATCTGGGTCCCAATGATTTCTCGGACGAGTTCGAATATGGGTCATCTGGGTCCAAAAACTAGGTCACTGTTAGTAAAAATAGAATTTTCTTGTTAACACTCTAGCGGTCACATTTTTTCTCCGATATTCATGCAACTTGGTCAGGATGTTTGTCCCAATGTTTTCTCGGACGAGTTTGAATATGGGTCATCTGGGTCCAAAAACTAGGTCACTGTTAGTAAAAATAGAATTTTCTTGTTAACACTCTAGCGGTCACATTTTTTCTCCGATATTCATGCAACTTGGTCAGGATGTTTGTCCAAATGATTTCTCGGACGAGTTTGAATATGGGTCATCTGGGTCCAAAAACTAGGTCACTGTTACTAAAAATAGAATTATCTTGTTAACACTCTAGCGGTCACATATTTGCTCCGATTGTCATGAAACTTGGTCAGGATGTTTGTCCCAATGATTTCTCGGACGAGTTCGAATATGGGTCATCTGGGTCCAAAAACTAGGTCACTGTTTGTAAAAATAGAATTTTCTTGTTAACACTCTAGCGGTCACATTTTTTCTCCGATATTCATGCAACTTGGTCAGGATGTTTGTCCCAATGATTTCTCGGACGAGTTTGAATATGGGTCATCTGGGTCCAAAAACTAGGTCACTGTTACTAAAAATAGAATTATCTTGTTAACACTCTAGCGGTCACATTTTTGCTCCGATTGTCATGAAACTTGGTCAGGATGTTTGTCCCAATGATTTCTCGGACGAGTTCGAATATGGGTCATCTGGGTCCAAAAACTAGGTCACTGTTACTAAAAATAGAATTTTCTTGGTAACACTCTAGCGGTCACATTTTTGCTCTGATTGTCATGAAACTTGGTCAGGATGTTTGTCCCAATGATTTCTTGGACGAGTTCGAATATGGGTCATCTGGGTCCAAAAACTAGGTCACTGTTACTTAAAATAGAATTTTCTTTTTAACACTAGCGGTCACATTTTTGCTCCGATTGTTATGAAACTTGGTCAGGATGTTTGTCCCAATGATTTCTTGGACGAGTTCGAATATGGGTCATCTGGGTCCAAAAAGTAGGTCACTGTTACTAAAAATAGAATTATCTTGTTAACACTCTAGCGGTCACATTTTTGCTCCGATTGTCATGAAACTTGGTCAGGATGTTTGTCCCAATGATTTCTCGGACGAGTTCGAATATGGGTCATCTGGGTCTAAAAACTAAGTCACTGTTACTAAAAATAAAATTTTCTTGTTAACACTCTAGCGGTCACATTTTTGCTCCGATTGTCATGAAACTTGGTCAGGATGTTTGTCCCAATGATTTCTTGGACGAGTTCGAATATGGGTCCAAAAACTTGGTCACTGTTACTAAAAATAGAATTTTCTTGTTAACACTCTAGCGGTCACATTTTTGCTCCGATTGTCATGAAACTTGGTCAGGATGTTTGTCCCAATGATTTCTCGGATGAGTTCGAATATGGGTCATCTGGGTCTTGGTCACTGTTACTAAAAATAACTTTGTTGTACTCAGGTTAGCGATAAAGGGCCATCATGGCCCTCTTGTTTTTCAGGTAGACATTGGTTTAAACAGTATTTATTTCAAATAATACATATAAATCGATGTATAACAGAGTAAGACAATATATATATTATTGAGAGGATGAGAAAACAAGCTATCAGATGATAGCTTATATTAATTCTTCTCCCCGTAGTCATGATGTAATCTTTATGGTGAAGATCAATCAGTAATAACAATATGTTCAGATTCTAATTTGAAATGAATACTTTCAATACTAAATAATAGAAGCGGACATTTTTGAAAGTTGTTTTTTGTGTTAAATAAAAGATAGGAATTACGAGAATTTACAAGTTATAAGATTTAATTAAAAGAAAAAAAGAAGAAACAAAAACCATGTATTGACAATATCCTTGCTATACCAAATGCACACTGATTGTATTGACAATATCCTTGCTATACCAAATGCACACTGATTGTATTGACAATATCCTTGTTATACCAACTGCACACTGATTGTATTGACAATATCCTTGTTATACCAATTGCACACTGATTGTATTGACAATATCCTTGCTATACCAAATGCACACTGATTGTATTGACAATATCCTTGCTATACCAACTGCACAGTGATTGTATTGACAATATCCTTGTTATACCAAATGCACACTGATTGTATTGACAATATCCTTGCTATACCAACTGCACACTGATTGTATTGACAATATCCTTGTTATACCAACTGCACACTGATGTATTGACAATATCCTTGTTATACCAAATGCACACTGATTGTATTGACAATATCCTTGCTATACCAAATGCACACTGATTGTATTGACAATATCCTTGCTATACCAACTGCTCACTGATGTATTGACATTATCCTTGTTATACCAAATGCACACTGATTGTATTGACAATATCCTTGCTACACCAACTGCTCACTGATTGTATTGACAATATCCTTGCTATACCAACTGCACACTGATGTATTGACAATATCCTTGCTATACCAATTTGATAAGGGCCACAGTTGTTCCAGCTTAGATAATTTTACACTCAAGTTTTAGTTCAGTATCTCAAATCATATGACTTATGCATCAGTTTTAGTGATTTCACAATACAAACAAAACTTAATGTATCATAATTTCATCAAAATGTTAACGTAAATAATATTACAGACTACAAAAGTGGCCATTATCAAATGATATTAGGTAGTCATTATCTGGCATAACCAGTGCATTTCCTTGTGAACTGTCATGTACTGGGGGCAGCCAGTGTCCTGGAATATCCTGGCATGAAAATAGGGAATGAAATCATAAAATGAGTAAAAATAAATAATAAGATATTTTTTACATTATTTATTCATTTAATAAACATTACATAGCATTTAAAGAAAATGCAATTAAAAATATATCAGATTTAAAATAATTCCCAATCACCTGATTGTCCAATTGCCTTCTAACAAAAATGCTTAATAATCAAAATAAAAGTAAACTGCAAGTACCAGTAGTAACAGTGCAGCTAAGCATGGACATTAGAACAACAAAACTTAAAGAAAGATTGACAACAGTGAGGTTGAAGGAAGTTTGCCGATGGACAAACACTGACAGACACTGATGTAGCTGATCAATTTTATAATTAAAGCACTGCACTGTCAGAATGCATCAATACTCGAACTAGTTATTATCACCGCATCTCTATTACCGCATCTCTATAACCGACATATTCCAAATATTTCGTAATAATAATATAATAATATAATCATCTAATAATCTTTATTTGTCTGATTTTCCTAAATGGTGAAGGATTTCTAAACTTGTCATCAACCAACAAATTATTTCAGAAGAGGGTGATCAAATAAGGATTTCCTTCAGTGTTGGTTCACAAATACAGTATAAAGTTATAAAATGCCTTAAATGCATGCCCTTGTACATATTTTGATGATGAGATATTAAGCTTTACTAAAATTATAAAGCTAATTACATTACAAAACAGGTCACAAATCACTGTTTAAGTTAAACTCAATTAACCTCAAAATTTCAATCTTCCAAGATAAAATTGTAAAGGCATTATTTTTATAAACTAGATGGGTTTTCAGTTGAACACTTGTGTCGCCCTCTGGGGCTTTGTCCGATATAAATGATAAATTGTTAAAAGGAAAACAACACATGGATTTGTTGTAAAAATTTATACGACGCGTTTCGACATATGTCTTCGTCAGGTATAATAAACAAAATACGTAACGTCCGTTGCACGTAAATAAAACCGCGCAAAGTAGCGTTAAATGCACAATGTTTTATTTAGCGTAAATAACGACGTTACGCGCAAAAACAGACATTTTACATGTGCACAATATAAATAACAAACATGAAATCTTATTTATGTTGAAATAATACAACATCATGACTAAAAAGGACATGGATCATAAGATACAAAATGTTTCAATAGTGTAAGAATATTGTTGTTGAAATTGAAACAAACAATACCCATTTTGTCATGATATAACATAATAGTTTATATAAGTTATTTCATGCTTTACAGTGAATTATAGAATTATAGAATTTTCTCGGTGAAATAAAAGTGGTACCACACTATTTTCCAATTGTGGAATATCACTTTAGGTTTCACTATTTTTGCATACAGGTACCAAAAAAAACACAAAACAATCACATAAAATTCCGAACGATAACGCTTAGAAAACGGGCATAAGTATGGATATATATGAAATAAAGACGTAAAGTCTTAAACAAAAAACATTTCATGCACGGTTTACGCAAAATGTTCACTGAAAACATACAATAAAAAGAAAAATAAAGTTTGCTTCCACCATTGAAAAATAGAAACATATTACACCCACAAACCCCGAAACTATGCACCCTCACAAGTGGCTTAGTCACTTGTGAAAATACGAATCACGGAGCCAACCCGGCAAAACACATCAATATCACACACTGGTAAAAACAAACAACCTTTATAACATTTCAAATTACACTTTATATAAACTATTAGTATTTAAACCTTTGGGATATAATGTCTCTAGTTTAAAATCACTATTGCAACAAGGAATTTCACAGCCAGTTTTTTATGGAGATTTAATTTATAAACTTAAGAAGATAAAAGGCGATAGTAATTTCTCCCAGTTATTCGTAAAAACCATCTGTAAATTTAAAAAGAAAGGTTACCAACATGATATTTTACAGCGCTCTGCAGGCCTGGTGATTAACCCATCTACAGTTGATCATTATGCTTACCTCTTTGGTTGCACGACGGTGGCAGGGGTGTAAGAGTTTATGAAGGTTTATGGGGAAATCTTTTCTTTAAAGAACCTAGAAGCTCGATTTGTTTCTTGTATCCCTGTCATCGTGTTCTTGCTGATTTTACTCCAGGTGCTCTGGTCTCGGAAAGATCATTGAGTACCCGCCCTTTGGCTTTACAATGCGATTAATTCTTATGTTTATATGTTTGTATGCTTTTGCATGCAACATTGTTGAGCTGATAGGTGGGTTGGAGTTATTTCACCAAGACAATTTGTACTTGTTTTGTGATACGAGAACCTGTTGGGGCAAGTGTGAGGTTGGTGCACCCTAGAACCTGGTTTAAACCCCCAGTGGCAATTTGTTTTGCCACTGACCGTTCCAAGGCGGTATCCCCAAAGGTTCTCTTCTTCGTTAATTGTTTGTGGCGTCCTATTTTAATTGACATACGTATATAAAACATGCGCTCTCTCTCTTCCTCTCTTCTTTTTCGCTGCGTGGGGAGGCTGTGTATTTTGAGTGTGGCGATTCCTGATATGCATATATTACTTTTTTATGAATCCAAAAAGTTTCACGAAGTAATCTTTCCATGTTATCACTAATAATTTCGATTGGTAAGAAACTAAAATCGTCAAAGCAATGATTTTCATCATTGAAATGTACAGCTATGCTAGTAGCAAAAGAAGGAGCTGTGAAATTTTTTATGTCAAATTTGTGACTATTCATTCTTTGTGAAACTTTTTGCCGTGTCTGGCCAACATATTGTTTTGCGCATTTTTTACATGTTATAAGATATATTACATCTTTAGTACTACAATCAGCATTACACTTAAGTTTAAACCTATTCGAGTTTACCGAACTTTTAAATTCGTCCGTAATAACAATTTTAGAACAATGAGAACAACGAGGTCTGTTACACTTTTTAGATGTGTATGGCAGAGGTGAATCTAATCTAGACTTAACTCAAAAATCTTTGAGATTCTTAGGTCTTTTATAAGCCATTATAGGATTGAAACTATGCATATATTTTACCGATGTCTTTGGTGAAAGTTTTAGTAAGTCCCAATATTTGTGTAAAATTTGTCCAATATTAGGCAAAGATGTATTATACTCAACAACAAAAGGAATAACATTCTTTTTTTCTTTCACGGTATTGCATAATAAAGCATCATCTTGTGTCATATTTTTTATTTCACTAATAGCGTTATTAACTACAAAATCAGGGTAATTTCTTTCCTTAAAAAAGAGCCGTAATTTTTCAAGTGACTTATCAAACGTTTCATTGTCAGATATGATCCTCCTATACCGCTTAGCCTGGCTAAGTGGTATTCCATTTTTACATGACACAGGATGGCATGATGAATACTCAACAAACTGATGAATGTTAGTATTCTTTACATGTACATCTGTAACAATTTGATTTAAATCATTTTTTATAACATCAACATCTAAAAACGAAACATTAGTTTTGGAAATAGTATAAGTGAATTTTATATTATTGTGACAATTATTCAAGCGATCTATAAAGTCATGCAGATTCTCCAAAGAATGATTCCATATTACAAAAATATCATCTAAGAATCTAAGCCAAAGAGCCAGTTTTAAGACACATTTTTCCAAAAAGATGTGTTCAAGCTTACCCATGAAAAGAGAAGCATAGCTAGGTGCCATAGCACTTCCCATAGCAGTTCCCATTTTTTGGAGATAATGTTCACCGTTAAATTGAAAGTGGTTATTTTCTAAAACAACTTTTATTAGATCACATATGCTGTCAACAGATAAATTATCCGGTCTATTATTCTCCAAAAAATATCTACAAGCATTAATGCCATCTTCGTGAGGTATATTTGTATACAGAGAAGAAACATCTAAGGTAACTAGATAACTGTTATTATTAATATTGCATTCTTTTAGTTTAGACAAAAAATCAGTACTGTC
This sequence comes from Corbicula japonica, assembly GCA_038501625.1. Classification (NCBI taxonomy): domain Eukaryota; kingdom Metazoa; phylum Mollusca; class Bivalvia; order Venerida; family Cyrenidae; genus Corbicula; species Corbicula japonica. Next base: position 942,969 of record JAZAYU010000068.1, on the reverse strand, counting down.
CCTTAAATATGAGGGTAAGGATTGCATATACGGCTTTAATAAGAAATCCAAGTATTTTGAAATATTGTCAGTATAAGAATTGTAAGCTGATACTATTGGTCGTCCGGGATAACCCAGTGGTAATTTTTTGTCAAAACATTTGTGAATTTTTGGGAGAATATAAAAGGTAGGAATCCTTACATTTTCAGGAAATATATCAAACTTGTCTTCGATAGACTCATCCAACCTGGAGATGTTGTCTATACAGTCGCTGATATGCTTGCGTACTGATTCAGAAATATCATGATCAAGCTTAACGTAATAGTTTTCATCACATAAATGTCGGTTCACCTCTTCAATATAGTCCGTTTTATTCATTAAAACAATAGTTGCTGATTTATCAGCCTTTTTAATTACAATAGAACTGTCTTTTGCAAGAGCATTTAAACTATGCAATTCTTCTTTAGAAATATTGTTATAACGTTTTTTAGGGTTTGAAGAGTTAAGTATTTCCTGATTTATTGCCTCTAAATAAAAATCTAGATAAATATCACGCCCGTGTTTTGGTGTAAATATAGAAAACTTTTTATTAAAGAATTTCTTATCAGAAATACCTTCATTTGTTGCGGGTTCATCTATATTTGAAGAATCTTGTTCAGCAAAAAATTCTTTAAGGCGCATTCTTCTTGAAAAATTAAAAGCTTCTTGAGCAAGTTTCACTTTATCATGGCTTTTTAATTCTGGGCAAAAAGACAAACCTTTACCAAGAAGAATGTAATCAGAATCAGAAAGTTTTCTATGCGATAAATTCAATACTGTCTTCTTCCCCCTCTGTATTTGTTGTGTCCTTTTCTTAGATTTTCTCCATGCATTTCGGTTCGCCATTCTGACGAACCGCCTGTTCCGCCTTCCGCCATTGCTTGAAGAATTGTTGTTAGATTCTTCACCGCCTGCTGCAGTTCGATATATTGGAAGTTCGCCCCTGTCTGCACGGCCTCTGCATAGGTTTTCTTCGTGCCTGGGGCTGTCGCATTTTTTGATGATGAATCTGTCACGCGATTATTGTCGGCATAACAAGATTTATTGGGTATGTTATTGTTATGTGTATTGTCATTTTTCTTGTTTTTACTTCGATTTTGGTTTTTCTTGTTTTCACTGCTATTTTGGTTTTTATTGTTTTCACTTCTATTTTGGTTTTTCTTGTTTTCACTGCTATTTTGGGTTTTCTTGTTTTCACTGCTATATTGGTTTTTATTGTTTTCATTGCTATTTTGGTTTTTCTTCTTTTCACTGCTATTTTGGTCTTTATTGTTTTCACTGCTATTTTGGTTTTTCTTCTTTTCACTGCTATTTTGGTTTTGTTGAATTTCATCATTGTCTCGAGTCACTCTATTACAATCACGGGGCTGTCTATGTTTCTTAAAACTCTTATTTCCACGTCTACGTTGACGACTTGGTGCACTTGTACGCTGACGGGTGTTTTCTTCACAGACACTCTTATTTCCTTCTGACTTTTGTTCACTTAAAAGTATTTTAAATTTCTTTTCATGTCGGGACATAATTTCTTCTTTACTCCTTTCTGTTTTCTCACTGATATCACATTCAATTTCAAATAATTTTTCATGAGAAATTTGACCTGTAATTGCATTACGCGTTTTTTCGATGTCACATGAGAGCTCCGTCATATAACGTTTTTACTCTTCAATCATGCGCTGCATAATATCTAAGGACACCCTTTTCAATAATTCATCCACAGAAGATTGTAAAGAGGACTTACGTGAGCTGCCGATGTTGATTCTGAGCTTAAGCCGATATAAATGCAAGTACAAGAAAGGGCATAACTCCATCAAATATGATCCTGACCTTAAGAATTTGGCTTCACCTTGAGCATGTTGTCATAAGCAATATAATTTGAAAGTTTGATGAAGAAATATTAAGAAATGGCAGTTATAGCCAATGCTAAGTTTTCGTGACAAAATCAAAGTACAAAAAGGGGCATAACTCCATCAAATGTGATCTTGACCTTAAGAATTTGGCATTATATCGAGCGTATTGTCATACATGTCATAAGCAATATAATTTTAAAGTTTTATGAAGAAATTTTAAGAAATTACAAAGTTATAGCCAATGTTAAGTTTTCGTGACGGACGGACGAAGTGATCCCTATGTATTGCCTTTTTTTTGAAAGGGCGACACAAAAATCACACTTTGAAAATAATACTGTATTAATATGTAGGAGTACACAACACATTCAGGATGTTCATGTTTTGATACAACTAGTCTCATCCTGTAACTACTCGACCATACATATAGAACAATGTGATCAGTACACATACAACCTTTAACTCTTGTTTACAAACAATACATGATAAACCTCTGCCAATCTTACAAACCCAGTATCCTACTGAATATACCAGAATCTCAACATCACAAGAAATGAGCACCTTAACTACGAAGTTTACAATCCAACCTGTACTGTTTTTACGTCGTATCCGAAACAAGAGTTTCACTTTAAAATTTGCATATCTCAAGTTAAAGCTGGTAAAAGTTGTCTAAAATTTATTCTTATATGTCTTATAGTATGCTTAACGAGAAATGATAAACAAGAGGGTCCAAGGGACCCTGGGTCGCTCACCTGCGAACATCTGTTCAATGGTTCGGACAAAAATTAAGACCACTAGAGTGCGTACAAACTTTTTCTATAATTTGACCTAGTGACCTAGATTTCAAGGTCACATGACCCAGTTTCGAACTTGACCAAGATATCATCGAGATAAACATTCTGACCAAGTTTGAAGAAGATCACATCAAAATTAAGACCGCTAGAGTGCGGACAAGCTTTTTCTACAATTAGACCTAGTGACCTAAATTTCAAGGTTACATGACTCAGTTTCGAACATGACCTAGATATTATTGGAATAAACATTCTGACCAAGTTTGAAGAAGATCTGACAATAATTACGACCACTAGAGTGCTAACAAGCTTTTTCTATAATTTGACCTAGTGACCTAAATTTCAAAGTCACATGACCCAGTTTCGAACTTGACCTAGATATCATTGGGATAAACATTCTGACCAAGTTTGAAGAAGATTAGACTAAAATTACGACCACTTGAGTGCGGACAAGCTTTTTCTATAATTTGACCTAGTGACCTAGATTTCAAGGTCACATGATCCAGTTTCAAACTAGACCTAGATATCATAGGAATAAACATTCTGACCAAGTTTAAAAAAGAACGGACCAAAATTACAACCGCTAGAGTGCAGACTAGCTTTCTTTTAATTTGACCTAGTGACCTAGTTCTAAGGGTCACATGACCCAGTTACGAACTTGACCTAGATATCATTAAGACAAACATTCTGTTCAAGTTTAAAGAAGATTGCACTAAAATTAAGACTGCTAGATTGCGGACAAGCTTTTTCTATAATTTGACCCAGTGACCTAGATTTCAAGGTCATATGACCCAGTTTCGAACTTGATTTAGATATCATTGAGATAAACATTCTGACCAAGTTTGAAGAAGATCGCATCAAAATTTAGACCGCTTGAGTGCAGACAAGCTTTTTCTATAATTTGACCTAGTGACCTAATTTTTTAGGTTACATGACCCAGTTTCGAACAAGACCTAGATATTATTGGGATAAACATTCTGACCAAGTTTGAAGAAGATCTGACCAAAATTACGACCACTAGAGTGCGGACAAGCTTTTTCTATAATTTGAACTAGTGACCTAGATTTCAAGGTCACATGACCCAGTTTCGAACTTGACCTAGATATTATTGGGATAAACATTCTGACCAAGTTTGAAGAAGATCGGACCAAAATTACGACCACTAGAGTGCGGACAAGCTTTTTCTATAATTTGACCTAGTGACCTAGATTTCAAGGTCACATGACCCAGTTTCCAACTTGACCTAGATATCATTGGGATTAACATTCTGACCAAGTTTAAAGAAGAACGGACCAAAATTACAACCGCTAGAGTGCAGACAAGCTTTTCCTTTAATTTGACCTAGTGACCTAGTTTTAAGGGTCACATGACCCAGTAACGAACTTGACCTAGATATCATTAAGATAAACATTCTGACCAAGTTTAAAGAAGATTGCACCAAAATTACGACCACTAGAGTGCGGACAAGCTTTTTCTATAATTTGACCTATTGACCTAGATTTCAAGGTCACATGACCCAGTTTTGAACTTGACCTAGATATTATTGGGATAAACATTCTGACCAAGTTTGAAGAAGATCGGACCAAAATTACGACCACTAGAGTGCGGACAAGCTTTTTCTATAATTTGACCTAGTGACCTAGATTTCAAAGTCACATGACCCAGTTTCGAACTTGACCTAGATATCATTGGGATAAACATTCTGACCAAGTTTAAAGAAGAACGGATCAAAATTACAACCACTAGAGTGCAGACAAGCTTTTTCTTTAATTTGACCTAGTGACCTAGTTTTAAGGGTCACATGACCCAGTTTCGAACTTGACCTAGATATCATTGAGATAAACATTCTGACCAAGTTTGAAGAAGATTGGACCAAAATTCTGTCCGCTAGAGTGCAGACAACAATTGTGAACGGACGGACGGACGGACGGACGGACGGACGGACGGACGGACGACGGACGAACCCCCCTCACAAAAGCTCACCCTGTCACTACGTGACAGGTGAGCTAAAAAGATTACCAATTTCAAACATGCATTTCAGATTGTGTAACCCTTAAGTGCTTCATGTATAATTAATTATGTACTCGTACATTTGTCATTTAATATTCTGCTTAAGCATTTTTGCATTTTATTTTCTGCATTTTGATTCATCAAGAATGACGGTGTGCAGTTTGAAGTGTAATTTGTAGGCTCCTTTACCAAACGTGTGTTAGAATTTATTGACAGAAGGATGTTTACAGCAAGACATGGTTAGCACAGGTTGGACTGTATTCCTGAAGCACAAGTGTAGAGTGGTTATAGATTGAACATGTTTCTCCAGGTCTCCAGTTGTTTCAGCGTGACAGAGCTTCCCCCACAGACGATGACGAGGGCGGACTTGATGGGTCCCAGCTTTCCGCTGGACTGAAGGTCACGGATAACTGAACCATACACTGCTGCCAGGCTGGCTCCACACGCGGGCTCCACCAGGAACCGGTGATCATCTGTCAACAATCAGATCACAAGAAGTTTAGTTGGCATACATGTAATATCTAAGAATAATGTTAAAATTATACAGTAGACAATCAGAAGAAAAATGTGGCCTTTTATGTGTTTTAGGGTGTTTTTTTGATTTGATGCAGTGAACTAGTCTGCCCGCCCCCCCCCCACCCCACCCCAAAAAACCCACAACAGATTAAGACTGAACCAAGACACTAACAACATCAACATTCTCAGCGAGTTTGATAACAGTTGAAAGAAAAATTTGACCTCAACTGTGTTAGCAAGGCTGTTTTAATCTGACCCAGTGACTGGTTTATCCAACCGGACATATAAAATATTAACATAACATTCTGATAATGTTTTATAGAAATCAGATGAAAAAGACGTTATGGTAAACAAATAAACTTTGATAACAGACGATGGTCAATGCTGGTCGACAGACACCATGGATAATGCTGAATCACATTAGCTAACTCTGAGCGGTAGAATCAGGTGACTCGTGTAACTGAGCCTTTGACTCGGGTGAGCTTATATAAGGATAGCTGAATACCATTTTTTTTTATATATTGCTTGGTAAACTTAACCCTTTCCTCCATATATACATCTTTTATCACATGATAAATCGTTTAGATCGAATCCAGCTGGCACATCTGTGCTGTCTGATCAGGATCTACAATGTATGCATTTTGGTCAGAAATAACCAAATTAATAAAAATGCCAACAGTGCAGATCCCGATCAGATGGTATGCATGTGCTCATCTGAATCTAAACTGTTCACCTATGCCATAAAGGAGTGTATATGGAGGAAAGAGGTCACAGTCGAAAAATGGATAAATAGGAATGCCAACTAGAACATAATATCATCATTTTATAAAGATTCATAAAAAGCAAGCTATTACAAACTAATTGAAAATGGGATTTTGTAGCAAAACATGAGAGTTATTCTGAAACCATTATATTGTTTTAGGATATTTACCAGCAAACTTGAGGCATGCTGATACGGCCTCAGCATCTTCAACCAGCACAGAGAAGAAGTGTTTGTGTTCCTTTGACATCTCAAATGTCTTTGTTGAAGGAGTGAGAGCACCTAAACACTTCGCCACACTGAAGGAAACAGCAGTTTGTTATCGATATCAGCCCACCTAAGTACATTTTAGTTGGCTGTGCTGTTACTATAGCACTGAAGAAATATTTATACTTGTTTTGCTTGCACTGCTATGAACTATTTCCTTGCAAAATCATTGGCTCCTGTTTTGTTTTCTACACTCCAACAGAGAATGTTCAAATCTGTTAACTAGGCCTGTCCTTTGTTCTGTCTAATCGAGGTTGTTTCAGAGTCATTATTTACAACACTGTCTTTCCAAACCGCTCAAGGTTGTTTCAGAGTCATTATTTACAACACTGTCTTTCCAAACAGCCTATCTAGTTTTAACCCCTTATTTGTTCATTACATGTTTATTGTCAACCCTTTCCTCCATATATATGGATTTTTATGCATGTGCCAACAGTGTAGATCCAGATCAGCCGGCACAACCGTGCTGTTGTGCCGTCTGATCAGGATCTGCACTGGATGCATTTTGGTCAGAAATAACCTAATGAATCAAAAAGCAAACAGTTTAAATCCTGATCAGATGGCACGAATGTGCTGGCTGATCTGGATCTAAACTGTTCGCCCTCACAATTAAGGTGTATCTATGAAGGAAGGATTAAACATTAATTTCATATGTTTAATCCAGCCAAGAAGACGATCAAGACATCCAGATTTATGGAAAGTCATTCAATTCAAACACAGAAATACATTGGTAAAAACAGAGTATATTTAATCATCATTAAAAGCATCATTAAAATAGAGAACCTCTCTGGTAATTGTTACCAGCTTAAACTGAGTGATAAATTATAAATGATATCACATGAACAGTTCCATCAAAGTTAACCCTTTCCTCCATATTTACACATTTTTACCCATGTGCGACTAGTGTAGATCCAGATCAACCAGCACATCCATGTCATCTGATCAGGATCTGCACTGGTTGCATTTTTATCAGAGATTACCTAACAAAATCAAAAAGCGAAAAGTTTAGATCCTGATCAGATGTGCCGGCTGATCTGGATCTAAACTGTTCGACAATGCAATAAAGGTGTGTCTATAGGAAAGGGTTAAACATACTGTAAGAGTGGTTATCTTTCTGTTGACAAGTCAGTTTATATATGGTACTCAAGTTTGTCATTTCATGTCCGGTTTGCTCAGCAGAATACATAGGTTTCGTGTGCATCTGGTTACAGCAAACATTACCTAAAGTATTGATTGTGGAGCCAAAGATTCTGTTCAAGAAACAATAAAGAGCCACCGGTAGTATGGCAAAAAGAGTACTAGGGAATTACTTTTCCTTAGTGTTATGATTGACATTCATGCATAAATTCTGTATGATTTCAACATACCTCACCTAGTGATGTCTGGAAGGGTGACAACTCTTCCTGCTTTTATTGATGCATTCAGACAATCTGCTCCAACTGTTTCCATGGCAATACAGGGGACATCACTCCAGCCCACTTTGTTCATACCAAGCAGAATACCATTGATCAACCCACCGCCGCCCACAGAAACAACAACAACATCTGGTCGGCATGGTAACTGCTGAGCAGCCTCTTCTACAAGGGTGGAATGTCCCTCCCTGACAAATGTAAACACATGAAGAAAATGGAATCAATGGCACAAAGTTCAAACATAAATTCAATTTATATGTAGGATACCGTACTGATTTTCAGGAATTTTCTTGGTTGGTCAATCCACAAATTAAAACCCCCGCAATTCACAGTTTCAAAGAAAAAGTAATTTATAAAATAAAAATCTACAAGTTTAAGAACCCATGGAAATGGCATTTGTTAAACGCAATGACATGTTTGGCTAACACATTTCAATAATTTTGCATTTTTGCACTGTTTAATAATAATATAAGTGTCTCCAAAATCAATATCTGTGATGTTACTTTTATTGTATAAATGTTTTTATTATTAAAGAGCTATTTTGTATCCTGTTACAAATCAGAAAATGTTTCATACATCTCTAATCTACAATGTTTTATAAAGAACATTTCATTTAGCATCCATCTTAATTTACACAAATCTGATGCAGGAAACGAAATTCCAAAATCGAGATATAAAATGTATGTATTTTTACCATGTCCTGATTGATAAAAAATGTCATAAGTGCTTTGTCGAAAGTAACAGTTGTTTTTGCTTCATAAATCATCCAATATGCCTGACAAAGATGAACTTTCAAGTTGTTTTCACTGACATACCATATTTCATAGGGGCTTTTTGTCAGAATTCCAGGTGGATCCTAGCATAAGCTCAGTCAGAAGATTTTTAATGCAGCTAAATATGCAAAAAACTTGAGTTGTCACTGAAAGTGATTAAAACCCGATAATTCTGTCTTGTCACCTTAAAGGAAATGAAAAGTGATATGTATATGCTGTAATTTTTTTAACGTATCTATTAGTTTAACCCTTTCCTGGATATATACGCATTTTTACGCATGTGCGACCAGTGTAGATCCAGATCAGCCGGCACATCCGTGCCGTCTGATCAGGATCTGCACTGGTCGCATTTTGGTCAGAAATAACCTAATGAATCAAAAAGCGAACAGTTTAGATCCTGATCAGACGGCACGGATGTGCTGGCTGATCTGGATCTAAACTGTTCGCCCTAGCAATAAAGGTGTATCTGTACTGGAAAGGGTTAATCCTGCTATAAGGACCAATCTTAGGACTGCATAAAAGTGGTCTTACTAGTTGGCGGTTGTCCATTTAGGGCTTAAACATTTGGGCTGATCTTAAGGTCTTCATTTGTTTTAAAACCATTCATGCAGCATTTTCATTATCATAACTATCCACATCATCATCATCATCAGCAGCACCAGCAGCATTGACAAGCCTAATTGAATACTGTAATATTATCAGCAGCAGCAGCAGCAGCAGCAGCAGCAGTATTGACATGCCTTATCGAATAATGTAATATTATCATCATCATCAGCAGCAGCAGCAGCAGCAGTATTGACAAGCCTTATCGAATAATGTAATATTATCATCATCATCATCAGCAGCAGCAGCTCCAACACCATAAAATGGTTTTGCAGTTATTTTGTGTTTTTTTTTTTTAATGAACTGATGATGCTCAATCAGTGGCATGATCATACATGAACAATGATAAGGACTTGACATAGTACCGGGTAGATCTATTTTCATAAATATTTATGATGCTCTTTACAATACTCATCAATTTTTGACATTCTACAAGCTTTCAGTATTTGGTGCATTTTTCCTTAATTGCCTTTTAATTTTTTTCAATAATAATTGTCTCTTATTTTTCCCTATTTTCTCAGTCACAGTCACAAATAAAAGCCGAGTTGTTTATAAATGGCTAGGGTATTACTGTACTTGTATTCTTACCATATGTCTGGATGGTCGAATGGATGCACATACAAACAATCTGCAGTGGAAAAATAGAAATTTAGTGTTGTTCATGCATGACATGCAAATATATGCATATCAATTACTTTCACCACATTTAACCCTTTCCTCCATAAATATGCATTTTTATGCATATGCGACCAGTGTAGATTCAGATCAGCCAGCACATCCGTGACGTCTGATTAGGATCTGCACTGGTCGCATTTTGGTCAGAAATAACCTAATGAATAAAGCGACCAGTTTCGATCCTGATCAGGTGGCACTGATGTGCCGGCTGATCTGGATTTTAACTGTTGGCCCATGCAATAACATATATGGCTTATTTATGAGTAATTTTCATATCTATGCAATAAAGGTGTTTCTATGGTGGAAATGGTTAAGGTCCTGAAGTTTGATCAGTGTAATATCTAAAGCCTGAGCTAGATAAATAAATCTTGAAAGTTCTATTGCTGCCTATAATCAGATGGCTAGTTCAATTCTACACTAGACAGCCAGAGTGCTCTGCAGTTACTCTGAGGTTCTCTGTTGTTTTTTTTAATGTAACAGATGTTTAATCTTACATTTAACAATAACTATGAAACAAGTTCTTTAAACTATTATAAGATTTAAAGGTTTTTAAGAGTATAAAGAATAATACAAAGTAAAAGAAATGCATCATCATTTTGTTGTGTTCATCAATTTACAAAACAAGTCTTGGTTGTTTAACCCTTTCCTCCGTAGATACACCTTTATTGGCCATTCCTTATATGCATATTTCACTTTTTTTACAATAGTAACGAGAATGTGTCCTTGGACACTGATGCCCCCACTGCCGCAACAAAATTTGTAATAACAAAGGGCCATAACTCTGGTGTAAATGGTCTCAGGAAAAAATCCTTTCTTTGCGATCATCTACACATCCTGCTTGATAATCTGCGCAAGTTTGAAAGAAATCCGCCTGATAGTTTAGGAGGAGTTGATGCAACAAGATTTGGGGACGTACGGACAGACTGACGGACGAGTGCAACTCTATATGCCACCCACTTTTCGGGGGCATAAAAACACTTATTCTCTTTGTGACAAGAAGGTACACACCTGAATCTTTTGCCAACTCCAAAGCATGTCTGTTAGCATCGTCCCAAACCTTACCAAAAATAATCACCTCGGCTCCATACTGTAAATCATCAAGTCAAATATAAATAAGATGCCAATATCTGATAACTTCAAGTTCCATTCAGATATGAAGCTTGATATATCATTTTCATCTCTTTTAATAAATGCCTTTTATATCAGGCTCTTTTTTCAACTTGCAAGTTTATTAAAGAACACATATATGAATTTTACTACTTAACATTCACATTAATAAGGTGAATTCAGTGTGTAATATAGCAACATCTTAATATTATAAAAGCTCTGTTTAGTTTCACTCCACAAGACAAAGATGTGTATGCCACATGCATTATCATGTAATTTATTATTTTATTATTTATTGATTGATCAATAAAATTAGTAACATGAAAGACAAATGAATGTTGAGTTAACCCTTTCCTCCATATACACACTTTTATGGTATGGGCGAAAAGTGTAGATCCAGATCAGCCCGCACATCTGTGCCATCTGATCAGGATCTGAACTGTTCGCTTTTTGATTTATAAGGTTTTTTCTGACAAAAAAGTGAACAGTGCAGATCCTGATCAGATGGCACAGATGTGCCAGCTGATCTAAATCTACACTGGTCGCACAAGCGTAAAAATGTGTATAAATGGAGGAAAGGGTTAAAAGACTGTCCTTTGCCCAAGGTTATAAAGTTGAGCATGAAAACCAGTCTCAAATCTCAAGCATCTGATTGACCAGTCGCCATTTCAGCCAATCAGATGCTTGAGATTTGAGACTGGTTTCCATGCTCAGCTTTATAACCTTCAGCCCTGGTCTATAACTGATTATGGATCAGTAGACAGTCAGGTCACACTCTCATTATATATTACCAAGGATGATAAAGGCAAATTAAATATTGCTCTAGTCAATAATAACCGTCGAAAGAATATGAATGTGTCAAATTTGTAAAACTGTTCGTTATTAACCCTTTCCTCCAAATACCGTATAGTAGGTTATGTCTGCGGTCATAAATTTCTGCGTTTTGCCCTCTAAAATGGATGCAAAAATTTCTGCGTTTTTTTTTCTGCGTTTTCAATTCCCATGAAGGAAAAATTTCTGCGGTTCATATTGGGTAAGGTGTCAGAATAACACACATACTGTATATTCCCTATTAAACGCCCCTCCCCTAATAAACGCCCCCCAGTCTTTTTTCAAAAGTAAACGAGTGACTTACCATGACATGACGATCTTTAAACTCTCAGCATTAATCCAAATACAGTGGAGCTCCGCTATATCGCGATCTGCTATATCGTGAAATCCAATATAACGCCGTCGACCCTTGGATCCCGTTTTTTTTTTCATAAAAGACAGTAAAATTCTGTCAATGGCCATTTTTTGTAAATTTGGAAAGGGAAAAAAAGGGAAGTAACAACGTTAATACCGCGTTAATCGATAAAGACAATGACGCCCGTTTATTAACGTACCGAGAATCGTTGAAACAATTGTAAAATGTTTCTTTATGAACTGTTGATTGTTTCCTACGTTTATTAAAATATCAAACTGTCATAAAATTGTTAAGTAATAAATTGTTGTACAAACACTGGGGCACCTAATCATGTACGCGAAATGGTTACTGAATGGTTGTTTTTCGCACCTACTGCAGATAGCATGACAAAGGTGTTTGATGTTGTTAATTGGCTTTTAATTTGAGAAGCTCATGCCTACATTATGTTTTACAATATTATTTTAGTAATGATGATTGAAGATTAAAACAATAAAGATTAAAACTGCAAGCGTATTGTTTTCATTCAAAACAGCGTGCAGGTCAAACAAATACATGAGTTCCGCATTAGACTAACGCCCGCAGTATAAACTTTTGTGAGTTAAATTCACAAAGTAATAATTTTATAGCATCTGTTAGATAATAACAAAACAACATGCAAACAAAGGATTTATTTTCAATAAACCGATAAATTTCGTAATCATTTCGGTGTGAAAAATTTCAGTTCAGGTTAAGTTTTTTAAAAATAAGTTCTAGGAAAATGACAAAATTGTTTCCTACGGTTATTTATTTTAAAAAAACCACTATTATTGAAAACTACATTTTGTCAATAGTTGGTCTCTATTAAACGCCCCCCCTTTGCAAAATGTAACGCCCCCGGGGGTGTTTAATAGGGAATATACGGTATATATACAAAAACTACGTTTAATAGGGAATATACGGTATATATACAAAAACTATTTGTTTTTCACAAATATTTTATTCATGGGTAATACCTGTTACTCAATTTATTTTATCAAAAAATACAAATATACGATGAATAACAACTCTCAAACAACTATTCAATTGAATTGAATTTTTGAGAAATGTTTGAGCAAATCTTGTGTTTATACTATGCCTATACGTTAACAATGTGCGGTAATTGATCGTAATTATTTTACCCTGTCCGTGTTGTGAAACGGATTATCTCGGGCATGGCCACTCCAGCGATTTTCGCTTGAAAATGAAATAATATTTTGCGATTTAAATTTCTGCTGTTTTTTTTTCTGCTGGATATATTTCTGCAATTTCATCCAAAGACCGCAGAAACGCAGAATTTGGCACCGGCAGAAATTACTCGCTACACGGTATACACATTTTTACGCCTGTGCGATCAGTGTAGGTCCTGATCAGCCGTGCGATCAGTGTAGGTCCTGATCAGCCGGTTACGCCTGTGCGATCAGTGTAGGTCCTGATCAGCCGGTTACGCCTGTGCGATCAGTGTAGGTCCTGATCAGCCGGTTACGCCTGTGCGATCAGTGTAGGTCCTGATCAGCCGGTTACGCCTGTGCGATCAGTGTAGGTCCTGATCAGCCGGTTACGCCTGTGCGATCAGTGTAGGTCCTGATCAGCCGGTTACGCCTGTGCGATCAGTGTAGGTCCTGATCAGCCGGTTACGCCTGTGCGATCAGTGTAGGTCCTGATCAGCCGGTTACGCCTGTGCGATCAGTGTAGGTCCTGATCAGCCGGTTACGCCTGTGCGATCAGTGTAGGTCCTGATCAGCCGGTTACGCCTGTGTGATCAGTGTAGGTCCTGATCAGCCGGTCAGAATCTGAACTACATTGTTTTCACTTTTTGGTCAGAAATAACCTAATAAATCAAATAGGGAAATAAAGGTGTATATATGGAGGAAAGGGTTAAACATATAAAATTTGACTGTCAAATGAGTGTCCTGTAATCATTCATCTACTACATACCTCTTGTCTTAGTTTATCAGCAACAAATGCCGGTGTTGTCTCAGGTAGTACTATGACAGCCGGAACCTTCAGTGTTAGAGCAGCATAAGCAGTAGCTAGACCAGCGTTTCCACCTGAAGCACACACTATCTTCTTACAGCCATGCTCAGACGCCTGAAATGTGAACACTGTTGATAACTTTATATACTGAATGTGGATCAATGCATCAGTATTGATCTGTGGATATAAAAATTTTGGTTTGGGGTAAAATGGAATTTTGCTAGTTCTAAAATTTGTGGTTTTTTTTCATTTTCTATAACATGTTTATGTATCATTTGGTATTTAGGATGGTTTAAAACTCAGGGGTTGATCATTCCACAAATTTCTCTGAAGTTAGAAACCCAAAAAATGTTTATGAATTCACGGTAACTGCATTTATGATTATCACTTTATATATGTTGCTATTTTCTTGTTGTTGTTTTTTGTATCAGATAAATACTCCAATGTTTTATATCTAAAGTTGTCTTATCTAGGTAATGTGTTGCATTAAGTACCTTCTTTATAAGGTTTCCAATGCCTCGGATTTTGAAGGAACCAGGTATCTGCAAGTTGTCTAACTTGAGGTACACATCGTAGCCAGTGAGTCTGCTGATGGGAAGACTGTGTATTGTTGGTGTGACCATGTGCAAAGCTTGACTCTCCACCTTGCCAGGCTCTCCACCCTCCACTGTACTGTGCGTCTGCATTGTTCTTCACCACTGTTACTGTTCTCTCTACAAAATGTATCTGTGTGACTCGCTAGCTCACCTGTATGATTCGAATAACCATCGATTTATCCCTTTCCTTCTAAAATACACCTTTATTGCATGGGCGAACAGTTTAGATCCAGATCAGCCAGCACATCCATGCCTTCTGATTAGGATCTAAACCGTTCGCTTTTTGATTTGTTAGGTTATCTCTGACCAAAAGAAGACCAGTGCAGATCCTGATCAGGCGGCACGGATGTGCCGCCTGATCTGGATCTACACTGGTCACACATGTGTAAGAATGTGTATTTATGGAGGAAAGGGTTATAAATGTAAGTGTGAACTATAGATAAGTTTTTATGCGGCAATTACCTTTGCTGTAGTATCCCAGGAACATACTTCATTAACAACATCTTTACACAAGTCATGATGTTGAGCTTTGAAATAGCAAGACTACCAGGGCTCAAGATCATAAAACTAAGTTTTGAGATCAGTCTCAAATCTCAAGGATCTGATTGGCTGAAATGGCGACTGGTCGCCAGTTCAGCCAATCAGATGCTTGAAATTTGAGACTGATCTCCAGATTTAGTTTTATGATCTGCGGCACAGTTCTCAAGCTTCAAGACTGAATGGCTGCTAGTTTCTGGCCTTAAGCTTTGAGAAAAGGTTGACATAAACATAAAACTGAACAAAAACAGAACAGATGATGACATATTAACAGTGTAGGTTCCTCATAGGACATACTCCCTGATCAGTCACTCAGTGGTGGTTCCATAAAGAATATACCCTCAGGGATACACAGTGCAACTTGTAGTTTGCAAGTTATAATGCTGCAGCACTTTAACTTCAACCAGATGTGTGACACCATCGCAACAGGTGGCACGATATAAAACTGAATAAAACAGCTCAACATATTGTTTAGTATGTCAATCATAGATAAAAGGTGAACATTCTCTTGTAACAGCCATTTTCTATAACTTAATTTTTTTCTATTTATGGAAAGTCAATCTAATATTGAATTATTTGTAACACATGTGAACCAGACAATCTAAAACAACAGGTATGAATGGTGTATTTGTGTCCCGCTAATGATACTGGTACAAACATTGTGTGTGTAAAGTGTACATTACTGTACTAACTATGGAAAGCCGTTTTTTGTTACTTTAGGTTTGTAACATCTGTTGATTGTACCCCGTGAACATGATATGTTTCCAAGTTACTGTCTAACAAATGAGATAAGAACCAATCAGAATGATGAGGATAATGAAGGGCACTAGACAACTCTCCAGGACAGGTACCCATACCCTTATAAAGGGGAATTTTGCATCGCTTTAAGACAAAAAGGGGAATTTTAAGTCATATACACATGTTTTCACTTTGTGTCACACTTACTCATAACACTGTGTTCTAACTAATAACACTGTGTTCTACCATTGATTTTAATAACTAGTACATTTTTGTGACTTTAGACTTAAAGTACAAATAAAACAATTTTTTAAATTACACATGCATTTTAGGGAGTCCCTTTCAATTGGGTTTTTGATTTGCAAGGGGAATTTTTTTCTGAGATAAACATACTACTTTGAGAGGGGAATGGGGACCATCATGGGCCCCAAAAATGGCCAAACAAGTGCCCTGTAATGTGATTGAGGGTGCAAAACTATTCACTTGAATGTGTTTGATTATAAGTATCATGCATGAGTGTGAGGTGAAGATGGAAAAATCTGTCACTGAGGGTTAACTGTTTTGCAGGAACGAGGCTCTGCCGAGTTCCCGCCAAAACAGTTCACCCGAGGTGACAGATTTTTCTATCTTTACCAAATGTCTCATGCAAGATACTTTTTCTTGCATACCTTTTATTATTTATAACATTTCTGTGTAAGTATACAAACGTATTTGTTTTCATTATGCTGAAAAATTGACGTTAACGCAAACTTTTTTTATAAATGACGTCACTAACTTGAATATGTTACGTCAGATACTTGAAGACGTGACGTCACTCACGTGACTCATTCTACATGGGGGGTGTAGGATCAAAATTTCCTACACGGGTGAAAACACTGTATGACCTGATCTGGTATGCAAGAAAGTAATGTCACTAGCAAGCTATCATGTAAGCAAGAAGAACCAACTTCAGGCACGGATTCAAATAGTCTCAATAATTCGACTGCAAGCACAGACCCATTATCATACTGACTTTTTACAGATGTCTGTCCTTTACATCTCAAGCAGTTACGATCAAAACTGTGGTGGAAATGGACCCAATTTAAATTCTGTTATTTATCGATAAACGTGAGTCAGGTAAACTTTAAGCGCCGTAATCGAAATTTGTTGACATGGGTGGAGGTTTAAAAGAGTTTTGCATAAAAAACGAAACCGTTTAATTAAGGATTACATATATTGATTCTACTTGAATGTGGCTTTTCAGGTATGTAAACTTTTTAAAGATACATATGGTTTAAGATGCTTTATGGAGCCGCCAAGGTTGCGATTCAAATTACGATCGGCGGCATATAGAAATAGAAGAAAAATTTTCCGCATTGATTTGAATAGTAACTGGGTTGTGCGATCATCACATATATAGAAAAGTCATTGTCGCGCACAAATAGTTGTGCTAGGATTCAAACAAACCTATAGATCCCAATGCCTATCAGTGTAAGCTGTCTGATCAGGATCTAAACTGCTCACTTTTTAATTTGTCAGGTTATTTCCGATTAAAATGCAACCTGTGCACGGATGTGCCGGCTGATCTGGATCTACACTGGTAGCACATGCGTAAAAATGAGTTTATATGGAGGAAAGGGTTAACAACAAATGAATAAAATATTCAGGAAAGCCTGCATTTTAAAGTGGTATAAAGTTTGTTTATTTGGTGGATAGTTACAAAAAATATTTAAAATACACACTATTAAGAAGAAAAACAATAAAACCACCAAAATGCTGCTCTTAAAAAAATATATACAGCCAAAATACTGACCCCAAAGAATTCCAAAAGGATGTGTTTTAAACAGGTCACTGACAAGCACACAAGCTCCAGATGACTTCTGGAACAACTCACAATATATGCATCTAAATATATCCAAGACCAGGTAAAATATTGGACTTTGGACAATAACATTTTACTCTGCTAATACAGTTTTTATTTCAAATTATTCAATGAACAACCAGTGAATGAAATGTTCAGAAAAGACTGAATTTTAATATGGTATAAAGTTAGAGCCATTATCTGTTTGACAACTACAGGAAATCGAAGACTAATTACAGGATTTAAAAGAAAACAAAATTAAACCTGCGGATGAGGTTCTGCGCAACAAAAGAATATGATTTTGAATAATTTTGTAGAGATTATCCATGTAAATATTTATACCAGGTTTGATAATGTAAATACAGGTTTTCTTTCATTTGACCTTGTGACATAGTTTTAGTTTTGATCCCAAATGACCCAGTTTTTTAACCAGAGATATTATTAACACACACATTCTGTAAAAGTTTTATTGTAATCAAGTCTAATAATAAAGATAATTCTTCGATATGACCTACTTTTTGACCCAAGATGACCCAATTTCGCAATGGATCTAGACACTATCAACACAAACATTCTGACAGTCAGATGAAAAATATGACCTCTACCACAATAACAAGATTTGTTATAAATCTGACCCAGTGACCTAGTTTTTGATCCAAGATGACCCAGTTTCAAAATGGACCAAGACACCTTGAAGACAATCTGATGAAAATTTTGCCTCTGTCACATTAACCCTTTCCTCCATAGATACACCTTTATTGCATGGGTGAACAGATTAGATCTAGATCAGCTGGCACATTTATGCCATCTGATCAGGATCTAAACTGTTCACTTTTTAATTTGTAAGGTTATTTCTGACCAAAATGTGACCAGTGCAGATCCTGATCAGATGGCACAGATATGTCTGCTGATCTGGATCTACACTGGTCGCACACGCGTAAAAAGGTATATATATGGAGGAAAGGGTTAACAAACAAAAGTTGTCATAGGACAATAAACATGCTGACCTACATCTTGATCACAATAGATCACTCTGAGCAAAGCTACACATGGAAATAATACTAAAAGGCTGCAATTTTATGAAAAAGATTAGAATCATGCAACAATTCTGGTGCAGCATAGGTTGAACTAACTGTTGTAGATCACCTTTGTGGGTGTAGTTGATGTTCAAAGGTTCTCTCTTTCTGGTGACAATGCATGTTACAGCCTGACGTTTAAACTGTGTTTCCAATTATCCTCCTGCAAGGTCCAATCAGTGAGTGACTGACATTCAATGACCAGGAAGGCAATCATATCATCAGCAAACAGGTGGGAAGTCATGTTGAGATTATTAGACATTATCAATTTTCCAAAACAAAGATATTTCATCCTGGACAAAGTCTTGTGTTAAAGTCTATGATATGCCTATGGTAGGCCTCTAGCCTACTAAAACCCCATTCAAACTAGGGCTGCGTTCTCATGGTAATCCTGGGCTCATGATCACAAAACTAAATCTGGAATCCAAATTTAAATTTCAAGCATCTGATTGGCTGAAAGGGCAACTGTTCACCATTTCTGCCAATCAGATGCCTGGAATTTGAGATTGGTCATCAATCTTTGTTTTATGATCTTGGGCCCTGGGCAACCAAGAATGCTGAGGTATGAACAGTACACTTGCTAGCATCGCGACAGAAATCAGCAGCATAGCCAGGGGCACCTTGGGTCTCACAGAACGTCAACTGTGGGCACATACTTTGAAAATGCACAACACAAATGCGCCCCTTTGTGTTCTGAATTGAGTGCAGTGGGTCGCCATAATGTTGCCACAGCAATGCAGTTATGTCTGACTTCAATACCACAGGTGCTCCGTGGATGCACACTGAAGTCACAGTGTGAACACTGGTTGACAGTGGCCCTAGCTCTGAGATTGTACGCTGATCTCTGAGAAGTCACTGCCTCTCTAGGTAACACTCTTATAAAGCGTGTCACCAATCTGGATCTAAACTGTTCCCCCATAAAAAAGGTGTATCTAAGGATAAAAGGGTTAAACAAGTGTGGCAGATTTGGGTTGGAAAGAGTTGCCTCGACCAGGATTCGAACCTCGGACCTCCGGCTTACCGTGCCGTCGCTCTACCAATTGAGCTACCGAGGCCGCTGGTATGAAATCTACTACATTTCCTCCCCATTTATACGAGACATTTCCAACTTACTTGGAAATGTGCACGTTTCTGCCCAAGTTCGAGGCGAATACCCCAGCCAAACATGCTTCGCCCAAAAGAGCTACAAGGGTAATCGCCCTGCTCGCAGCGCCAATGTGGTAAATTTGCGTTGAAAAGAGTAGCCTCTACCAGGATTCGAACCACGGACCTCTGGCTTACCGTGCCGTCGCTCTACCAATTGAGCCAACGAGGCCCCTGGTACGAATCTACTACACAAGTATGTTTCTTCATATTTGTAATTTGTAGTTAAATTCTAGTTTTTGCGTATAAATTTTGTTGAGATTCATGCCTTCTACATGATAGACTGATAACGATCTCAATATATAACAAGAGCTGTCACTGGAAATTGACATATGCCCCCGAAAAGAAGCTTTGAAATAAAAGTGCGCTGACGAGAAAGTGAGTGCAATAGCTTGACTAAAGTTTCATGATATTCATTCCAAGGGTTCAGAAAATTTACCCTATAAAATCTTCCAGAGCAAAGTTCTTAATATTGCATAACACAGATCTAAGCAGCAAAGTTCATCAGGTCTTTGTCCAGCAACTGGAGCAATAAACTGGTAAACATAAAAACATTGAACCCACAGGTAGAAATATTGGATTTTGACACTTGTAATTTTCACCCTGCTACTAAATTTTTTCTTTCAAATTTTATCATTGAACAACCAGTGAATGAATTGTTCAGGAAAGATTGAATTTTAAGATGGTATAAAGGCTGTGAAAAAATCTGATTGATAACTGTAGAAAATCAAAGGATAAAAACAGATTTTTAAAGAGAAATAATTAAAATCCTAAGGGCGGGGCCCCTGGTCAATCTAACAATATGATTTTAATCATTTGTGTAGGAATCATCAATATCAATATTCATACCAAATTTCATGACAATTGGACAAAAAATGTAACCTCTATTGCATTAACAAAATTTACCTTAGGGTTAGGGTTAGGTAAAAAGGCCCATAACTCCGCCATTAATAGTCCGATCCGAAATTCCTTCAGATATGCACAACTAAGCTTGGTGACAAACACTCCAGTGAAGTTTCAATGAAATCCTTCAAGCAGTTTCAAAAAGGGTTAGGGTTTAGGGTAAGGGTTAGGGTTAGGTAAAAAGGTCCATAACTCGGCCAAAAATAATCCGATCAGAAATTCCTTCGGATATGCACATCTATGCTTGGTGACAAACACTCCTATGAAGTTTCAATGAAATCCCTCAAGCGGTTTGGGAGAAGAAGCAAAGACAAGATTTTGCTTTAAAGGGCCATAACTCAGCCAAAAATAATCCGAGCAGAAATTCCTGACGATATGCACAACTAGGCTTGGTGACAAACATTCCTGTGAAGTTTCAAAGAAATCCCTCAAGCGGTTTCGGAGGAGAAGCGAGGACAAGATTATTTCGGACGGACGGAAAGACGGACGGTGCGATTACTATATGCCTCCCTTCGGGGGCATAAAACAAAACAAAAGAAAAAAAGATGTGTTTATGCAGTGTAGACCCTCATTTTTTGGGGGTGGGGGGGGGGGGACAGCCAGTTTATACAAATTTTGGAGAAAATGAGGTCCGTCTTCAAAGCCCCTGTGCAATTAGTTAGAATAGAATAGTCCGATGTACTGTCAGATTAGGAAGATGTTGAATGGTCTGCCACAAAGTGACAAACTGTGATCAGATTCAGTTATTTACTACGGTTATCTTCTTTGTCACCTAAACCTAAGATGTTTAAAGTAAAATCTATTTAACAATTCATCATAAAAATGTACTGTAATTTAAATTCTAAAAGAAGACTCGTTTTGTTCACCTGTTTTTTGACTGTCAGTTTGTGTGGTTGGGGGTGTTGTTGTTGTCACCTCTGAATTATTTCCCCTTGAAACTCTTTATTAAAAAGATATCGCGGTTTTTGTAAAAACGAAAGTAAGTGGAAAAATGAAGATAAATTTACTACACCGTTAATGTTTTCAACGTGAAGTGTCCCTATCAACGTAATTTTGAGTTCCATCTTAAGTTTACTTTGATATCTCTTTCTTGTTTGCATTGTTTCGAATTGTTTTCTGTTTTCGCGAGGAGGATACTAAAATTTTTGTAGCACAAATTTCTTTTAAACTTGACTGTTGATTTTTTTTATCAAATTCATGTCTACTTTGTTTGTATTGATTAAAAATGAATCTCTTTTTTGAGTGAATATCTTTTTTTTTTCAATTATGTCATGCAGCAAAAATCAACAACGAGATGATTTATAGACATTTACTACAAATTTTGATTTCAGTTAGATTTTAACTTGCAACCAAAACATCAAACACCTGACGCTGCAACTTATGTTTGAGAGGTAGCGGAAAAGTTTTATTGACAAAGCTGTTCATAGTTTATCATGCCTTCAGGTTGCTTTACTTTTTTTGTTGCTTCGGTGCTATATGTTCCATTCAAATCTTTAGAAAACGAAATGTTCAGTTCAACATCTGCAAGGAGAATGAACCCAGAGCGACAAAAATTTGATTGACAGCAAAACCTTGTTTGGGTTTTGAGCTAGGCATCTTCGGATTTATTGGAGATCTCTCACTTGTTCAAAATCTAATTGAAATCGAAATTTTAGTAAATTATGGTGATATTTCATGAATATGTAAAGCATAACAAAGTTTATTAATCTGTATTTGTGAATTCTTCTAGTTATACCTGTGATTTAATGTAGCTTTATGCTTCAGTTTTTTTTTTATTAAACACGTGATTGGTAGGTAGTTAAGGTAGGTAGCACTATAGCCTATGTATGCAAATTTCATAATATTTAGATTATGTTAGTAATAGAGATGCGTTGATAATACCGAGTTTGTGTATACACTATTTAAAATTTGTTGATCAGCCTCTAAAGAATATTCAATCAACTTTGCTGATTTAAATTATTTTAGTACAGGAAACAAGAATTCAAAAAGTAGATGAACTGATCATCAATTGCTGCTAGTCATAACTGAAAACAGTTTGAAAATGAAAATACACTGCAACTCCGTTATATCGCGATATCCAATATATTGCGCTTGATCCCTGGATCCCAATTTTTGTACATTTACATTGTATAATGTTTATTCATTCTTCTTGGGAGGTTAAAGAGGTTAAATTAATAAATCAACGTTGGCGACAATTTCACGAAATACACGTTTTTTCCGTGTTGTATTACGTCATTATCGGCGAAGGCTGTTTATTACATTTTGTATTCAGGGATTTTAGAGGCGATGTACATGTTCACCAGCAGATACAATTTAAAATCAAACGTATTAAAATAGATGAGTTTTTTTTACAATTATGTTGCTTCTGATTTGACATGAAACCCCCTTTGTGACGAACAATAGGTGCGAAAAACACCAAGCTGATAACATGCGTACTGGCAGAAATTCGCTCACGAGACAAACCACAAATTGGTGTCAATTAATGCAAGTTGCTAACCGTAATAGACATGGGCAGGAAACGTGAAAACAAAGCAGTTTGTTGTTTTGACATTACCTGCTCGTCGACATATCAAGCTGGTAAACAATGGACGACAACGAACTAACATTGCCGACCATGACCGACCAGCAGATCGACGATCAGTTGAAAGTACCGAAAACAATAAAACCACCATTGGAAATTTATTACGGCGATCTTTGTTTTGTACATTTATTAATTTCTTTTTAGTAAAAATAAATATTAATAAATTATAAAAAAGTTGTTTTAAAACATTTTTCCAGCACGGAATGTACCCTCTGATGTACCCGTAGATTTCACGGCGTGTTAATTACGCAATGCTGCGAACATGCATCTGAAAACAAATGAATCCTCCTTGTTTTAGCGCAATTATTTACTTTAATCGAGCTCCGTTTATATCGCGGTTGGCGGGCTTGGACTCCGAGGTCCTTGATATAATGGAGTTGCAGTGTAACAATTTAGAAGTTACCCTACACATGCCTGCCATATTTCTGGAAAGCATTCCAGGACCCAAAATCATAAAACTAAGTTTTGAGATCAGTCTCAAATCTCAAGAATCTGATTGGCTGAAATGGCGACTGGTCGCCATTTCAGCCAATCAGATGCTTGAGATTTGAGACTGATCTCCAGATTTAGTTTTATGATCTTGGGCACAGGGCATTTGGTTCAAAATTCTAGAGAATTCCGATATCATTCCAGGGGATTTTTTAACGCGGCTAATCAACCAGAATTTACTATAAAATAAATTAAGATACAATATAATATATTTTTATCCTCATTTATTTCAACAATATTTTTATTTTATTACACCTCACGTGATTAGTTTACTATATAGCGTAATGTGACGTCACAGGGAGATAATCGCTACTGTCACATATGCGACAGCATAATGTCACCCTCGCGTGGATCTAAAAATAAATATCTTGGAAATCCGATTACAAATTAACTTCTACGCATGCGTAATTGACCATGGGAGATAAACGCATTTTGATCATTATTTGTAGCCGCTTATTGAGCATTATTGATTTTGGACTTCCGGCGCTTGATTTTGTTCCCAAACGAAATTTGGTCATAGTCAAGATCTCTAAAAAAACAAATGTTCGGTGTAATAAAATAAATATCACATCCCATTGGGGGAAACAGTACGAAATGTTAACCCTTGAGAAGGTAATGTCAACCTCGGCTAACGCCTCGGTTGACATTACTTCTCTCGGGTTAACATTTCGTACTGTTTCCCCCAATGGGATGTGATATTTATATAATGTTTTTTTGTAACAGGGTGTCAGCACATAATAAAACTATATAAAACAAACACTATATGAAAAGTCCAACAAACTCTGATGTTCACAGCACAGACTAACTTTACAACAATTCTTTAAGTTAACTAACATGGACTTGGATGCTATTAACTTGCTGTAGATGCTGAGTTCGAACGCTCAACCTATGGTCTGAATGGTCTCTGCAGTCAAACCAGAATGGGAGTCAGTCTGGATCTTTCTAAGTATGCTAAGGGGGATTGTTTGGGACAGTCTTTGTGTATTTACATGATAATTTCTATTTTCTGTTCAAAATCCCCATGAAAATTAAATATTGCTGCCCTAAAATTGTGTTCGAGCAACGCTACTGAAACCCATCTGGATCCGTCCCTGAATACATCAAATGTTGCAGCTTAGCTATTATTTTATTCCAAGGTTGCAAGAATCAGCTTGACTGGTCATTTCTTATGGTATACTTGTGATTTCATTAACAATTACCTATACAAACAATCAATTATCCAATAAACAATCCTGTTAAGTGTCAATTCTCACTAATTAATCGATAATCCTCTTGGGAACATTTTGACACAACCGTAGGATTGTCCGAGATACGTAACGGTGTATTCTTTGATTAGACAAATGTCTGATGAAAGCGACAAAATTGCATTTTTATACCGTTTTTCTTAACTTTTGTTAATTCCGGGGGGATTTTCGTCTCCTGCGGGGGGCCAGGGGACGGCTCTAAATGCCGGGGGATTTTTCCCCCCGCTGGGGGATATGGCAGGTATGCCTACATTTGTAGCCAATCAGAAGATATGAAAATTTAAATTCCTCAGCGATTTATTTCAATAGATCGATCTTTATTTACATTTGTATCATGGCTACAAATGTAGGGCAACTTCAAAGTCGGATAGAGTCAATTAAGACGTTTCTATAGAAAATAGAAGCCTGCACTTGCTGCGCTCATTTCGGCTTCTACTTTCTAAAGAAACATCTTAATAGATTCTATCCTATACATAGACCATTTAACCTATTACTACAAATCGTTCTTTGGCAATTTGAAGCATTTGACAGGATTTGTAAAAGCAGAACGTGGGCTCAGTGTCTATGCTAGTGAAACTTGTTAAAAGCTTCATATACTGGTATACCCACCTCAATAATTCGGGGTACTGGAAGAGCTGAATGTACAGATCCGGAGACTGTGGGTTGGAAACCCACCCTCCAGATCCGGAAACTGCGGGTTTGGAACCCACCAGGGATGAGATTTGTCTGCAGTTTCCCCAATCCATATTTGGCGCGAGCACTGGTGGGTAACCCAGGAAGCAGTCATCAAGCGTGATTAATACATGTATTAAGTTGGAATAACTTGTTTAACAATCAATGTAAAATAAATAAGTTTAAACTAAACTAAACTAAAAGTGGCCTGTGTGTATTTTTTTTCAGGTAGACATTGGTTTAAACAGTATTTATTTCAAATAATACATATAAATCGATGTATAACAGAGTAAGACAATACATATATATTTGAGAGGATGAGAAAACAAGCTATCAGATGATAGCTTATATTAATTCTTCTCCCCGTAGTCATGATGTAATCTTTATGGTGAAGATCAATCAGTAATAACAATATGTTCAGATTCTAATTTGAAATGAATACTTCCAATACTAAATAATAGAAGTGGACATTTTTGAAAGTTGTTTTTTTGTGTTAAATAAAAGATAGGAATTACGAGAATTTACAAGTTATAAGATTTAATTTAAAAAAAAAGAAACAAAAACCACCATTTTGTTTCAACACATGCTGTGCCTTATCCCGTGCATGCCCATCACCGGACCACGAACCCACCCACGCTCACGCAGAGAACCGCTTCGAGGCCCTCAAGTATTGTTGAACTTTATAGAACACGTACTTGTTTTGTTCGACTGTTAGATTATCATTACCATAAATAAGATTATTGAGCAATAAAGGGCATGGTAGATTGGACAAGTAACGCAGTCGTTGTGTGTGGTATAATGGACAAAGAAGTAAGTAGTGAGTAGGAGTCTCGATAGCACCGCATGGGCACAGAGGACTATTTATAATCGATTTTCGATGTAGATCGAAGTTTAGAGTGCTACACCCTAATCTAATACGAGCGTGAAGAACTTGTCCTTCTCTACTTCCTATGTTAAAATACAGAGGTGGTTTTGGTAGATGTAAGTAGAGTTTGTGCTTGAAAATGGATAGAGATTGGCTTGTCTTTACATCCACAGATAGTTGATTCCATTCATTTATGACCGATGGTAAAAATGAATTTCTGTAAAGTTCACTTCGACATTGGATAGATGGAATAGTGGTATTTCGAAACTGGTACCTATTGTTAGGGTTGTTTGGTATTAAGTTGTTGAGATATGCTGGACATAGTTCATTTTTCATCTTATAGAATAAGATTAATTTATGTTTGCGTCTTCGCATTGAGAGTAATTCCCATTTTAATTCGTTATAAAGGTTGTTTATGCTACATAGTTTGGTCGCGCCAGTAACAATACGAGCGGCTTCGATTTGAATACTTTCTAATTCCCGTTTTAGTTCATCAGAGCAATTGTCCCATAATGAGTCGCTGTATTCCAACAGAGGTCTAATAAAAGAGAAGTACATCTTTTCTAGTGATTTTCTACCAAGTTTGAATTTAAAGAATCTCAAGATTCCAATGTGCTTCCAGGCTCTGCTCACAATGGAAGATATATGCGGTCCCCATTTGCCATCGTTAGAGAAAATGATACCCAAATGCTTGTGTTCTTGTACGTTTTTGATGACAGTATTATCCATGATAAGATTTGGATGATTTGGTCTATTTCGTTTACGAGAGAAAAGAATAGTTTCTGTTTTATTTGGATTAAAGTCAACGAGCCATGTCTTGGCCCATGAATGAATTTTTTCTAGGTCATTGTTTAGAATAGTAGAGCAAGATTGAGGATCCTCAAATACAAGGTAGAGACTAGTGTCATCAGCGAAAAGCCGTATATTTGACCTTATTTCTTTCACAGGTAGACATTGAGACAGCCTTTGAAGTATGTCCCAATCACAGAAACATGTGAGCATGGAGAAAGGCCTGCTGGAGAGACTTACCAACGATACTGTGAAATTCTTACTTATTTTAGACCAAAAGAAGCTTCCAATAAAAAAAGCAGGTAATTAGAAACCTGTAGTGTCATCCGTTTCTAGTTTACCATTATCCTGAAAGATTAAATGTTATAATAATTCTGTTTTTCACTTTTACATGTAGCCAGTGGCAGATATCAGTAGAAATTGTTTATATACCAATTGTTCATTTGTCATTATTACATAAGATCCACTTATTAGTACATATAGAGGATATTTGTTTTTACCAATGTAAGATAGAAATATATTTCACCGAGTGAGCTCCGGAATTCGTATTTTCACTAGTGGCGAAGCCACGAGTTATACATAATTACGGAGTTCACGAGTGAAATATATTTCTATATCCTTCACTGGAAAAAACAAATGTTCTTTTTATTTTATGCTTTTAGTGCTAAATTTGTGTGAAATTGACAGAAAAGTTGTCAGAAATGGCACCAAAACCGCTTGTTAATGATGTGACGTCAAATATAAAAATTTGAGCCTGTTTTCTAAACGTTTTCATTTGGTATGTAATGTGCATTTGGGTACCAGCGTGAAAAAATCATTGAAAATAAAAATGATATTCCACTGTCTGAAAACAGTGAAATACCAATTTTATTTCACTGGGAATATTCTATAATTCACTGAAAAGCATAAAATAAACGTAGATCTACCTTATGTTTTCTTTAAATCAGAACTTTGTCATCGTGTATATTACATTTTCAGACATCAACAAACATGTTTTAAAGGAGCATTCCAAAGCCTTCCCACAGATCCTGTCCGAGGCATCAAACAGGCTCAGCAAGGTATACAGTCTGTCAGTTGATATCATAAAATAGGACTTAACATCCTTACTATGATAACTGTTTAGAAAACGGGCTCAAATTTGTATATTTTTGTATTTTGCAAAACTTTGGCACAAATAGATAAATGGCAATAAATTGGATGACCACCACAAACATTACTGTTGATGGATAAGTTATGCAACTTATGTATCATTATTAACATATTATAGCTATGACAGTATCAGTATTTCCAATAGACTTTAAAACATGCCAGATATTTTTCATGAAATTTATCTAGCTGTTCTATATAGAACTCAGTGTACTTTATCTAGCTTGCAGAACATGTATTATTTCTTGTTCTGTTTTTTTTTCTTCACCACTTTAGGACATGAGCCAGGGCCTTTCAGATTGGGAAAATGCATTTTTCATTATTAGAAATTTCAGAAATCCTTTTGGCCTGTTCTTTCTATAAAATATGGATGAAATAAATAAACTTGAAAATTTGGATGTATTTTTATAATAAAAATATTAGTATCATTTTATCATAATAGAGAAATTGGGAATTACAAATCCTTATGTGTGCGGGCTTTATGTCAGCCCCATTGGCCTTAAAAACACTATTTCTCTCCCAATATACATGTACTTTGAATGATTTTGTTTGAATCCTAGTTCACAACCTAAGTTTTGATTTTTTGCTAAAAGTAGAATTTCCCAATTTCTGCTAAAAGAACATGTTCCCCCCCCCCCAGCCAATCAGATGCTTGAGATTTGAGACTGGTTTCCAGGACTGTGTTGCTTATTTTTATGAACTGATTTAACCCTTTCTCCATAAATATGCATTTTTACGCATGTGCAACCAGTGTAGATCCAGATCAGTAGGCACATCCTTGCTGTCTGATCAGGATCTGCACTGGTTGCATTTTGGTCAGAATTAACCTAATGAATCTAAAAGGGAACAGTTAAGATCCTGATCAGATGGGGTGCTTTCTGATCTGGATCTAAACTGTTCGCCCACGCAATAAAGGTCTATCTAATCTATGGAGGAAAGGGATAAGTGAGAGAATTTTACTTGTCAGGTGTTTGGGATGGAGGTGAAGGAGCTTGAGGACAAACACAAAGGCAGCTTTATCCTGGTTAATCAGATAGAAACAGACTCCAACTGCAATCATCTTGAATGGTGAGTTTTTGTTCTTACATGCATGGGGTACATCAACTTGATACATTGCTAAAGTTACTGCACTTAATATTGGCTGGGAAGTAAAAGGGAAAGCAGATCAGCAATAAACTTGCTGCTGGAGATCAACATAAACTGGCTGCAGGGAAAGGAAAGGCATTTGATATAAACTTGCTGCAGGTAAAGGAAAGGCATTCAATATAAACTTGCTGCAGGTAAAGGAAAGGCAATCAATATAAACTTGCTGCAGGTAAAGGAAAGGCATTCAATATAAACTTGCTGCAGGTAAAGGAAAGGCATTCAATATAAACTTGCTGCAGGTTAAGGAAAGGCATTCAATATAAACTTGCTGCAGGTAAAGGAAAGGCATTCAATATAAACTAGCTGCAGGTAAAAGAAAGGCATTCGATATAAACTTGCTGCAGGTAAAGGAGAGACATTCGATATAAACTTGCTGCCGGGAAAGGAAAGGCATTTGATATAAACTTGCTGCAGGTAAAGGAAAGGCATTTGATATAAACTTGCTGCAGGTAAAGGAAAGGCATTTGATATAAACTTGCTGCAGGTAAAGGAAAGGCATTCGATGTAAATAGCTGCAGGTTAAGGAAAGGCATTATATATAAACTTGCTGCGGGTAAAGCATTCTATATATACTTGCTGCAGGTAAAGGAAAAGCATTCAATATAAACTTGCTGCAGGTAAAGGAAAGGCATTCAATATACAGTACAGCTCGGGTGTCTTTTACATTTTTCACCCGTCCACCGCGTTAATAAATCAGTCCGGGTGGAAATTCACCGCGAATATGTCCTTCCGACGCGGCGATTTCCGGGTGATTTGCCGTGATTCGCGGCGATAATTCTGCAGTCCTTCTCGCTCTTCTCGTGTTCATCGTCAGCAGTTTAGCTTCAGGGTCGATCGCGGGGGATCGCGGTGAAAAATCTTTCAAGAAACGAGTGTTAATTAACAATTAAAATGTAGTTTTTTTAAATGTAAAACATTCTATCTTTAACCAATTTGACCGTAATATTTATCAAAATAATGTAAAAATTTTAGTCGCGTAATCGGACGTGCCGATTCGTCAGCATTAAACAAAAAAAAATTGTTTGCGTATCTTCTGTGAAAATATCAAGTTTCTTAATAAATGTAATAACTTTTTAATATAACAGAGCTTGGTTTTATCACCGACGCCCGATTTTTGCAAACTGACATAAATTAGTCAATAACTATTTCGAAAGTGCTTACCTGTCAACGTAAGAAGCTTGGGGTTAATTAATCCATATAAAACACAAATTATCAACAGCTTTGTTGATTGCCAAACTAAAGTGACACACTACTCAACGACAAATCAACTCTTCAACGAACATTTTGAATGCAATGAGTAAGTCGTGAACACAAACATCGTTTATTTAAATAACATTTGTCACAGGCATATGCTATTAATTTCCAGCATGTTTTGATTATACAATGTACAACTCTAATTTGTTTCGAGCAATCTTAATTTTTTGTTGAGAGTTGACAAATGAGTCAATCTGTTAAGAATAAAGAACGCCGACGTTTGATCAATAGTTTTTTTACCCAACACGGCACCTTTGATCTCGGAAAATCAGTATTACTCGTCGGCGTTCTTTTTGAAGTTAATAAACAGACGTGATGATGAAATATACAATGCTGATCACACAGGTGTTCAAACAGGTGTTGATTGCTCATAAATAAAGATGTTTTAGGAAGGGATTGGGGAAAAATACTGACGAGATGGATTTTATACATGTAGCTAATGTACTTGGCTGTTATATTTTCACCGTTATTTATTTTCTCAGCATGTTCGGAGTAATTATTAAAAAGAATATTATACATTTATCTTTCATCAAAATAACAAGTAAGGAAACGATAAGGTAAGAACGACACATTTTTTTTTCACTTTTCTCTCTCGATAATGATCTATTATTTCCAGTTTACTGTGTGTTTCAACCGCATTTATACTCGTATTTTAAATGAAGTTGAGCTCCGATCTGAGGCATAAATACTCTACTTGTCGATGAATTCTTATAATTTGCCGTAAAATAATTAACAATTTAATAACTGTTGTTCACTTTTTAAATGAGTTTACTCATTCTAAAAGATTTTTTTTGTAATGTTTGCAAGCTAGTTATTTTGCAATGACCGTGACAATATACCGCTTAGAAGCATAATTGGCAACAATTTACGGGGCATGCACAAAGGTGTTAATGTCAACACGGAAGGTGTGAAAACTCCATTTTTTCAAATAATGGACAATATATTTGTGCATTGATCAAGTTTAAGTCTTTTCTTTGATACGAAAATACGAACAACATATTTCTTTTTACATTTGTAAATAAATAAATTTGGAAGAACGTCTTTAAATCGCAGGTAAATCTTCACCGCGATTCGCGCTGATAAATCACGGCAAATCACCGTGATTTTCTTGTCTAGTGATCGCGGTGGCAAGATCGACGATCACCCGTGATCACCCGAAAAAAATTGGATGTCGCGTTGACCCTGAAACGCGGTGATGGGTGAAAAATGTAAATGACACCCGACCTGTACTGTAAACTTGCTGCAGGTAAAGGAAAGGCATTCAATATAAACTTGCTGCAGGTAAAGGAAAGGCATTCAATATAAACTTGCTGCAGGTAAAGGAAAGGCATTCAATATAAACTTGCTGCAGGTAAAGAGGAGGCATTCGATATAAATTTGCTGCAGGTAAAGGAAAGGCATTCAATATAAACTTGCTGCGAGTAAAGGAAAGGCATTCGATATAAATTTGCTGCAGGTAAAGGAAAGGCATTTGATGTAAACTTGCTGCAGGTAATGGAAGACAGATCAACATTCTTTGTATACTGGTAGAAGGTAAATGGTGAGGGAAGATCAACATATGCAGGCTGCAGGTTAAGGCAGATCACCCTATTCTGAGGGCAAGTAAATGGGATTATCCATCCAGTTTATGTGCTGCCCGTTATATCAGAATAACTTAATGACACAACAATAACTTGTTGATGCTACATAAATGTACTGGTACTAAACTCAAAAATATTTGACAATACCTTCAGCAAATAGGATGTATGCACATTGATCCTTTTTGTCATAAGAGTGTTTGTTGTTGTTGTAGGGGAGAATGTATGCAGATTGATTGTTTTTGTCATGAACATGTTTGTTGTTGTTGTAGGGGAGAATGTATGCAGATTGATCGTTTTTGTCATGAACATGTTTGTTGTTGTTGTAGGGGAGAATGTATGCAGATTGATTGTTTTTGTCATGAACATGTTTGTTGTTGTTGTAGGGGAGAAGGTATGCAGATTGATCGTTTTTGTCATGAACATGTTTGTTGTTGTTGTAGGGGAGAATGTATGCACATTGATCGTTTTTGTTATGAACATGTTTGTTGTTGTTGTAGGGGAGAATGTATGCACATTGATCGTTTTTGTCATGAACATGTTGTTGTTGTTGTAGGGGAGAATGTATGCACATTGATCCTATTTGTCATGAGGGTGTTGTTGTTGTTGTAGGGGAGAAGAAGATGATGGGAAGCGGGGATTGTTGATGATCGTGCTAAGTCTGATCTTCATGTCGGGGAATGTCCTCACAGATGGTAACCACTTTACTTAGATTGTAGCAGCTGCTGTTTTTCATGGATATATTATCACACTTTTAACCCTTTCCTTCATAGACACACATTTATTGCATGGGCGAACAGTGTAGATCCAGATAAGCCGGCACATCCGTGCCGTCTGATCAGGATCTGCACTGTTTGCTTTTTGATCAGAAATAACCTTACAAGTCATAAAGCGAACAGTGCAGATCCTGATCAGATGGCACTGATGTGCTGGCTGATCTGGATCTACACTGGTCGCACATGCGTAAAAATGCATATACATGTATATGGAGAAAAGGGTTAAATGCCAAATAAATGCTACACCTATGTTTTTGTTGCACCCCCATCTCTTTTAACAATAAAATCATGTTAAAAAGTGCGGCCAATACATGAGCGGTTATGGTACACAATTAGACATGGCGAGAAAAAAATTAAATCTTCCAAATGCTGATTTTGCCAATAGTATCCAAAGCAAAGATGAAAATCTTTCTTCAGTCCTCTGACGTTATGTCTTGAGCTATGATATTATGACCGATCGGTATGTTAACCCTTTCCTCCATAAATACGCATTTTTAGCTCACCTGTCACATAGTGACAAGGTGAGCTTTTGTGATCGCAATTTGTCCGGCGTCCGGCATCCGTGCGTGAACTTTTTATTTAAACGACATCTCCTCTTAAACCCCTGGGCCAAAGTTGATGAAACTTGCCACGGATGTTCCTTGCATGGAGCTCTTCCAAAGTTGTTCAAAGAAATCAATTCCATGCAGAACTCTGGTTGCCATGGCAACCTAAAGGAAAAACTTTTAAAATCTTCTTGTCTGAAACCTCAAGGCTTAGAGCTTAGATATTTAGCATTTATCACCCTCTAGTGGAACTCTACAAAGATTATATAAATTATTTCCCTGGGGTCAAAAAATCTTCTTGTCTGAAACCTCAAGGCTTAGAGCTTAGATATTTGGCATTTAGCACCCTCTAGTGGAACTCTACAAAGATTATATAAATTATTTCCCTGGGGTCAAAATTGGCCCCGCCCCAGGGGTCACTTCATTTTACATAGACTTATATAGGAAATCTTTAAAAATCTTCTTCTCACAAACCACAATGCGTACAGCTTAGGTATTTGGTAAGTAGCATTGTCTTATGGATGTCTACTAAATTTGTTCAAATTATGTCCCCTGGGCCAAAATCGGCCACGCCCTAGGGTTCTCTTGCTTTAAATAAAGTTATATAGGAAAAATATGAAAAATCATTTTTCTCCGAAACTAATAGGACTAGATTTTAGATATTTGGTGCTGAGTATTGTGTAAAGACCCTTTATCAACTTTGTTTAAAAGTTGGCCCTGGGGTCAAAATTGTCATCGCCCCGGGGGCCCTTAATCATTTGTTAATATGTGAAAAAGGCAAACTTTAAAAATCTTCCTACTGGAAACCTCAATGCCTAAAGCTTAGATATTTGGTATGTAGCATTGTCTAGTGGATGTCTACCAAGTTTGTTCAAATAATGTCCCCTGGGCCAAAATTGGCCACGCCCCAGGGTTCTCTTAGTTTACATTGATTTATATAGGAAAACATGAAAAATGATTTTTCTCCGAAACTAATAGGGCTAGACCTTAGATATTTGGTGTTGAGTATTGTGAAGAGACCCTTTACCAACATTGTTTAAATGTTGGCCCTGGGGTCAAAATTGGCCCCGTCCGGGGGGCCCTTAATATGTAAAAAAGGAAAACTTTAAAAATCTTCCTACTGGAAACCTCAATGCCTAAAGCTTAGATATTTGGTATGTAGCATTGTCTCTTGCAAGCATTGAGCAGTTGTTGACAGGTGAGCGACCCAGGGTCCTATGGACCCTCTTGTTAAACATGTGCCACCAGTGTAGGTCCAGATCAGCCGGCACGTCCGTGCGATCTGATCGGGATCTGCGCTGGTCGCATTTTGGTCAGAAATAACCTAACAAATCAAAAAGCAAACAGTTTAGATCCTGAACAGACTGCACGGATGTGCCGGCTGATCTGGATCTACACTGTTTGCCCATGCAATAAAGGTGTATCTATGGAGGAAAGGGTGAAAGATGTTCCTTGCTGCGAAACTTGGCTTTTCAGTAAAACTAGGATTAAAAGAATGATTTCTTAGTAATGACAACTCAATCTCATTTTTAGCTCACCTGAGCACTTGTGCTCATGGTGAGCTTTTAGGATCACTCTGTGTCCGTTGTGCGTCGTGCGTCGTCAATTTTTGCTTTAAACAACATCTCCTCTTAAACCCCTGGGCCAAACTTGATGAAACTTGCCACAAATGTTCCTTGCATGAAGCTCTTCCAAAGTTGTTCAAAGAAATCAATTCCATGCAGAACTCTGGTTGCCATGGCAACCGAAAGGAAAAACTTTAAAAATCTTCTTCTCTGAAACCACAAGGCCTAGAGCTTAGATATTTGGCATTTAGCACCCTCTAGTGGAACTCTACAAAGATTGTTCAAATTATTTTCCTGGGGTCAAAATTGGCCCCGCCCTGGGGTTTTTCGTTTTTCTTCTTTTAAATTCTGTTTTTAACCTTTGATTTTCTACAGTTATCAACCAGATTTTGACACAAACTTTATACCATCTTAAAATTCAATTTTTCCTGAACAATTCATACACTGGTTGTTCAGTGATAAAATTAAAAACAAAAATTTTAGTAGCAGAGTGAAAATTTCAAGTGACAAAATTCCAATATTTCTACCAGTCTTAAACTACAGTTGAGTCGCCAATAACGAATCGTCGCCAGTAACGGATCAAAATCGCATTTTTGGTTCTGTAAAATTACTATAGACAAAGAATGTGTAATTTAAACCTTACTCACTATAAAAGCCATCTTTGGCAGATATGAATACCCATATTTTACTTTCGATAGTGACCTTTGACCTTTCCCATGATGCATTGTAAAGTAACAGGTTCCCGACATGTACACAACCGAAGCCTCGTTGTGAAATGGTAAATTGATAAACGTCATCCTGCGCGAATTTAACTCGTTATTTATTTCCAAAAGTTTCACACCATATGAAAGGTTAGTTATCACTTATTAAATTAAAATGAAATCCAATTACTTTCAATTTTGTTTAGCATCTTTTTTATGCACTTATGTAAGCCCATGTGTAGTCGCCAGTAGCGGTTAACATTAAATACGTGTGACGCAAAATGGCGGGTAATGCAGGCAAACACGGGGTCATCTCAAATACGATTTTAACTGTCAAACACTGTACCGGTGCTTCATTTTTGGTAGGTCGTGCTCAGAAAATGTTAACTTAACATTCATTAGCATATTACAAAATAATGTGTGTAGACAGAGTTCTAGTTATAATAAATAAATGCTCCTTAGTAGTGTTTCAAGATTTTTACCTGACTCTCAATCTGCATGTATAATTTTATTTTAAGTGTATAAATAATAAAATTGTGTACATGAACTAATCAAGTTATTTCATTTTTATGCTCCCCCCGAAATTCGGGGGAGCATATAGTTGTCGCTTTGTCCGTCCGTCCGTCCCGTCCGTTCGTCCGTTCGTTCGTTCGTCCGTTCGTCCGTCCGTCATAATATTGTCCGGACAATTACATAAAAACTATGAGAGGTATCAAGACTAAACTTCATAGGTAGTTAGATCTCGTTGAGGAGCAGTGCAGTGCACAAGAACTATAACTCTTGCTTTATTCATTTCTCATACTTACTTTTTGTCCGGGGCATATTTCACAAAGTATAAGAGTTATGAAGTTGAAACTTCATAAGAAGATAGATCTCAATGAGGAGCAGTGCAGTGCACAAGAACCATAACTCTTGCTTTATTCATTTTTGAGTTATTGCCCTTTGAAATTTCTCATACTTACTTTTTGTCCGGGGCATATC
The DNA here is from genome assembly GCA_038501625.1 of Corbicula japonica. Lineage (NCBI taxonomy): Eukaryota > Metazoa > Mollusca > Bivalvia > Venerida > Cyrenidae > Corbicula > Corbicula japonica. The sequence continues at coordinate 905,851 of JAZAYU010000068.1, read as the reverse complement.
TCACAAAGTATAAGAGTTATGAAGTTGAAACTTCATAAGTAGATAGATCTCAATGAGGAGCAGTGCAGTGCACAAGAACCATAACTCTTGCTTTATTCCTTTTTGAGTTATTGCCCTTTGAAATTTCTCATACTTACTTTTTGTCCGGGGCATATCTCACAAAGTATAAGAGTTATGAAGTTGAAACTTCATAAGTAGATAGATCTCAATGAGGAGCAGTGCATTGCACAAGAAACATAACTCTTGCTTTATTCATTTTTGATTTATTGCCCTTTGAAATTTCTCATACTTACTTTTTGTCCGGGGCATATTTCACAAAGTATAAGAGTTATGAAGTTGAAACTTCATAAGTAGATAGATCTCAATGAGGAGCAGTGCATTGCACAAGAACCATAACTCTTGCTTTATTCATTTTTGAGTTATTGCCCTTTGAAATTTCTCATACTTACTTTTTGTCCGGGGCATATCTCCCAAAGTCTAAGAGTTATGAAGTTGAAACTTCATAAGTAGATAGATCTCAATGAGGAGCAGTGCAGTGCACAAGAACCATAACTCTTGCTTTATTCATTTTTGAGTTATTGCCCTTTGAAATTTCTCATACTTACTTTTTGTCCGGGGCATATTTCACAAAGTATAAGAGTTATGAAGTTGAAACTTCATAAGTAGATAGATCTCAATGAGGAGCAGTGCAGTGCATAAGAACCATAACTCTTGCTTTATTCATTTTTGAGTTATTGCCCTTTCAAATTTCTCATACTTACTTTTTGTCTGGGGCATATCTCACAAAGTATAAGAGTTATGAAGTTGAACCTTCATAACTAGATAGATCTCAGGGAGAAGCAGTGCAGTGCACAAGAACCATAACTCTTGCTTTATTCATTTTTGAGTTATTGCCCTTTGAAATTTTTCATACTTCCTTTTTGTCCGGGGCATATCTCACAAAGTATAAGAGTTATGAAGTTGAAACTTCATAAGTAGATAGATCTCAATGATGAGCAGTGCAGTGCATAAGAACCATAACTCTTGCTTTTATTGATTTTTGATTTATTGCCCTTTGAAATTTCTCTTACTTATTTTTTGTCCAGGGCATATCACACAAAGTATAAGAGTTATGAACTTGAAACTTCATAAGTAGAATGAATTCGTTGAGGAGCAGTGCAGCACACAAGAACCATAACTCTTGCTTTATTCATTATAGAGTTAATGCCCTTTGAAATTTACCATACTTACTTTTTGTCCGGGGCATATCTCACAAAGTATAAGAGTTAGGAAGTTGAAACTTCATAAGTAGATAGATCTCAATGAGGAGCAGTGCAGTGCACAAGAACCATAAATCTTGCTTTATTGATTTTTTATTTATTTCCCTTTGAAATTTCTCTTACTTAGTTTTATCTGGTGCATATCTCACAAAGTATAAAAGTTTCTGAACTTGAAACTTCATAAGTAGAATGATCTCAATGCGGAGCAGTGCAATGCACAAGAACCATAACTCTTGCTTTATTCATTTTTGAGTTAGTGCCCTTTGAAATTTCTCATTTTTTTGTCTTATTTTTGTACAATATTGTAAAATGCTTTCTTTTTTGAATCGTAAAGGAAACTTTCAAATACAATATCTTTCTTATAAATTCTTCCTGTTCTAACAAAAAAGTATTTGTGACAAAGCGGCGTTGGGGAGCATAACCCGTCTCTGACGGCTCTTGTATAGGATTAAAATCACAGGTGCTAGTATTAAATTGGGTAAGAAACATGAAAACATGACATAGAAAACATGAAATGACAAAAAAAATTTTTGTATTTTTACTAATATATCCACAAGGTAAAAATCCAAAAATGTTTTTGGTCATTTCATGTTTTCTATGTCAAATTTCATGTTTCTGACCCAGTTTGATACTAGCACCTGTGATTAAAATATTGTTGTTGTTTTTTCATAGCATGGGTCCAAAACGTAAAAAACCAGCTGCAGCAACACCTACCCAGAAAAAGGCAAATACTATCAAGAAGAAATATGGGAAAAGAATGACACCCGACAAGAAAGAAAGACTGAGGAAGGCATTATTCAGTGTAAGTAAGGAAGGGAAATCATTAAGGAAAGCAGCTGAGGATAACTCGCTTACATATTCCTTTCTGTATAGACGTCATTCAGGAGAAGTAGATTTGTTTAAGTGTAAGGGTCCAAATTCTGTGTTTACTGAAGCTGAGGAAGAAAAAATGGCTGAGTGGTTGAATGAAATGGCCCAGCGTGGGTTTGGTTTAAAACCATGTGAGTTTCTTGACTTTGTACAAGACATTGTGAAGAGGGAAAAGAGAAAGACGCCCTTCAAGGCAGGTCGGCCTGGTAAGAAATGGTATTATGCATTCCTCAACAGAAACAAGCACATTATCAGTTCGCGGACAGAAACAGACTTAGAAATGAAAAGGTCAAAAGTAACCAAGGAGATAACAGATGCATGGTACAACAGGTTTCGCGATTTCCTTGTTAATAAGGAGTTGATCAACCATCCAGGAAGAATTTGGAATGCCGATGAAGCAGGATTCAACATGGGGGCCAACAAAAGCAAGGTGATTGGGCCTGCACGAAGAGATGTTGCTGTTCCTCACATCACAAGTGGAAAACATAGATTGACTGTTATGTTTTGTGGTAATGCTGCAGGTCAGATGCTTCCACCATACTTTGTGTACCCTGAGCCCAAACCAAAGGGGTACAACCCACTTAGTGGTGCGATGGAGGGTGCAGACATAGCTTATACCCAGAAGGGGTGGATGAATAATGTGTCATTCAGTAAATTCATTGACCATTTTGAGAAGTTTTCGGGACCAGAGCGGCCTGTTGTGTTGCTTTTTGACAGTGTGAGTAGTCACATTGACCCAGACCTTTTCCTCAGTGCAAAAGCAAAAGGCATAGAGTTGTATCGGATTGTGCCAAATGCCACTCACCTTATGCAGCCCATGGATAAGGGTGTGTTTGGGCCGTTGAAAGTGAAGTGGCATGCGGTGTGTAGAAAATACACAAGGGAACATCCAGGCAAATGCATTGGAAAAGAAAACTTCGCAGAGAAACTCACAGAAGCGTTCCTACAGTTCTACAAACCATTGACAGTAATGAATTCATTCAAAGCATCCGGCATCTACCCCGTTGATAGCACTGTAATCACCAGTGACATGTTGAAGCCATCATTGACTTTTAGTGACAATGTGACTGATGAAACAGAAACACCTCAGGCTGAACAACATGCTCCTGCCACTGAGGAACAGACAAAGGCCCTTGGTGCTCTAGAAATGCTTAAAGAGAGCCTTTCAACTCCTGCCAAGACCAGATATGATGCACGCCTGCAGGAAGGTTACAATGTGGAAGGGGTGTCTCCCTGCTTTGATGTTTACAAAAAACTGTACAAGAAAGCATTCCCAGATTCACAAGCAAGCAGTGGCCTTGACCTTCTTGCAGAAGCAGCCATGATGCAGGTAGACCAAGAACAGCCTGGTCCAAGTTCGAGCCGTTCTTCTGTGTCTCCAATACTGTTTGAAAGTTTGAAGTTACCAACGGCTGTAGAACCTCCAAAGCCTGTAAGAAAAACTTTGACAAATATCCTTCCAGATAACTTAACATCCGAAGACAGTATTAGAACCTTTTCCCTGAAACAGATAGAGAAAGTGAAGGCATTTGCTGAGAAAGAAAGAAAAGCAAAAGAGAAATTCATTAAGCAAAAGAGTAAACAGCAATGTCCTAGCAAGAAGAAGGGTTCAAGATCACAGTCGGCAAAGGGGAAAATGCCAAAGACTGCTGGTGAAAAACTCAAGGAAGACATCCAAAGCCATGATAACAAGGATGTGTGTTGTGAGGCTTGTCACATGACCTATAAGGAAGACGAGCAACTGGGTTTGGGTCGAGTGTGGGTTGAATGTGATCTGTGCCAGAAATGGATGCACACGGAGTGTCTCAATTATGAAATTGATGATAATGAACCATTCCTGTGCCCTAAATGCTACAAAGACTGACACTAGGTGGCTAAATAAAACTGTGAACTTGGAACTGTGTCTTGCTAACTAGTCACTAAGTTAAATTAAGTTGTGTTCTGTTCACGTTAAATATATTATATGTATTCACAAACAATGTGTGTGTTTATCTCTGCATCTGAAAAGTTCTATGTGCCAAATTAATGACAATGTTTTGAATAGCATTAAAGATGCAAAAACTGAAATAATTATGTGTTGTAACCCATACTATTTGTGTATTTGTTAGTTGTTTGAATATACTTACATGCAGTATTTCTTCCTCATTTTGATACAATAATACATAATTAATGCTACATCGTTTTGTATTATTAATGTACAAGCTGTATTACTTATGACAATGCTTAAAAGGAATATTTTATCTTTCAGTCTTCTGAAAAAGATGGGTCATCATCAGCAATATCTACAAAAAGCAGATGTTTACTAAACAACTCTGTAATTAAAGGCTATCATGTGTTTCAAATCCGTCCTCCTACAACAAATCCTCCAACACAATTAACTATTGATAGGGAGTATACTAATACCCACGATGCAAATGCTTGCCTTGTGTGGCTACCACCTTTGGAGAATTTCCCAGAAGATATCCATGACAAGTTTACTGATGAAAAAAGGCAGTTATTGTTAAGTGACGTAGCAGGTTTGCCTGTTGGGCATGTGCCTAAATGCCTCAGTGAGTTATTTTGTGATATCATGGAAACTGGTGGCAAGATATTTGCTGTAGTCACAGGGGATCCAGTACCTAGTTTTCCACCATGGCCTTCAAAAGAAGAAGAAGGTGGTGGAATTGTTCTTCCTTGCAATTACATATTTACAGATATAAATACTGAACTTTGTTATAATAAACTGAAGGAATGTTTAGAAAGAGTAAATGAGGGCAAAAGTATGGAACTTGTGAAAGAGTATTGAGAAACTTGAACAGTGTAAGCAATCACAAACTCATGTCTTTAGAAATGATAAGCTATTATAGAAGGACGATAACTATCTGTTATTAAATATGTAAAACCAACATTTTTATTATGTGTTATGGCCAAATGTGCATGTGTATTTGACTGTGCAAGTTTGTTTTAATAAAAACAGCTGTTTTCTGTCAATTATGTATGTTTTGAGAAAGTCCCTACATCCCAATGTCACGTGATTCTTTACTGGAGAAATTGATCCGCTATTGGGGAATCAGCGATGGTTTTAAATGAGACTGGAAGTTTTTCAAAAGAAAGCCTTTTGGGTTATTGAAGTATTTATTGACTAAAGGTACTTATAACAATTATAAATATATATAAACATATTAAATATCTTTCATTAATATAAAGAAATCAGACATTGTTACGTAAGTGATTCGTTACTGGCGACTCGACTGTATATTTAGGTTCAATGTAAGGTGTTATTATATTGCAGTACCACAGTATAGCTCTAGATGCTTGACAATGACCTAGTGAATATTGCTATTTAGATCTGTGTTATGCAATATTTAGAACTTTGCTCTGGAAGATTTTATACTGTAAATGTTGTCATTTTCTATGGATATTGACCAAATAAACTTTCATACTTTATAGCTCTTTGAAAATCAGGCTTTTCTGAATATTTTATTCACTGTTTGTAAAACATATTTGTAGCACATTCTCAAAATGTTCAGACTATATTAGACACATTTTTTGCATGGGCAAACAGTGTGATCCAGATCGTCCAAGAACTAGGTCACTGTTACTAAAAATAGAATTTTCTTGTGAACACCCTAGTGGTCACAATTTTGCTTCGATTGTCATGAAACTTAGTCAGGACACATTTTGTTGCATGGGCAAACAGTGTAGATCCAGATCGTCCAAAAACTAGGTCACTGTTACTAAAAATAGAATTTTCTTGTGAACACCCTAGCGGACACAATTTTGCTTCGATTGTCATGAAACTTAGTCAGGACACATTTTGTTGCATGGGCGAACAGTGTAGATCCAGATCGTCCAAAAACTAGGTCACTGTTACTAAAAATAGAATTTTCTTGTGAACACCCTAGCAGACACAATTTTGCTTCGATTGTCATGAAACTTAGTGAGGATGTTTGTCCCAATGATTTCTCGGATGAGTTCGAATATGGGTCATCTGGGTCCAAAAACTAGGTCACTGTAACTAAAAATACGATTTTCTTGTGAACACTCTAGCTGTCACATTTTTTCTCCGATTGTCATAAAACTTGGTAAGGATGTTTTTCTGAATGATATCTCGGAGGAGTTTGAATATGGGTCATCTGGGTCCAAAAACAAGGTCACTGTTACTAAAAATATAATTTTCTTGTTAACACTCCAAGGGTCTCATTTTTGCTCTGATTGTCATGAGAGTTCATCAGGATGTTTGCTCCAATGATTTCTCAGAGGAGTTTGAATATGGGTCATCTAGGTCCAAAAACAAGGTCACTGTTACTAAAAATAGAATTTTCTTGTAAACACTCTAGGGATCACATTTTTCCTTCTATTGTCATGAAACTTTTGTCAGGATAGTTGTCCCAATGATTTTTCGGACAAGTTTGAATATGGGTAATCTGGGTCCAAAAACTAGGTCACTGTTACTAAAAAAAGAATTTTCTTGTGAACACTCTAGGGGTCACATTTTTGCTGCGATTGTCATGAAATTTGGTCAAAATGTATTTCCCAATGATTTCTCTGACAAGTTTAAATATGAGTCATCTGGGTCCAAAAACTAGGTCATTGTTACTAAAAATAGAATTTTTCTTGTTAACACTAGGGGTCACATTTTTGCTCAGATTGTCATGAAACTTAGTCAGGATGTTTGTCGCAATGATATCTCAGTTGAGTTTGAATATGAGTCATCTGGGTCCAAAAACTAGGTCACTGTTGCAAGAGACTATTGACTAAACTCAGGTGAGCGCTTTTAGGGCCATCATGGCCCTCTTGTTTGATCTTGTGTCCTGTACAGGTTATAACATTGTAAGTATTTGTTTGTAGCATTGTGCCTTAAATTTTGAAAGATATGACTGGCCATGATATTGTTATCTCTTGCAACAAGAGAAATAACTTATTTTCTGTTATATATCTTTTTCAGATAGTCTTTGGTCAAGCCTGAAGAAGTTTGGAATTGATACAGAGTAGGAACGGTTTAATTTACTGTGGTTTTTTAGCTCACCTGAGCACGAAGTGCTCATGGTGAGCGTTTGTGATCGCCTGATGTCCGTCGTCCATGCGTGCGTGCATCCGTTGTCAACTTTTTCTTCAAACGACTTCTTCTCCTGAACTCCTGGGCCAATCTTGCTGAAACTTGGCAGGAATGTTACTTGCATGAAGCTTTACCAAAATTGTTCAAATGGTTCCAGTCCATTACCTATCTAGGTCACCGAGGTTAAAAATAGATTTTGAACATGAAATTTTTAAAAATCTTCTCTGAAACCGTAAGGCCTAGAACTTTGATATTTGCTGTGTAGCATCACCTAGTGGTCCTCAACCAAGATTGTTCAAATTATAGCCCTGGGGTTAAAATTGGCCCCGCCCCAGGGGTCACTTCATTTTACATAGACTTATATAGGAAAAACTTTAAAAATCTTCTTGTCTGAAACCACAAGGCCTAGAGCTTAGATATTTGGCATTTAGCACCCTCTAGTGGAACTCTACAAAGTTTGTTCAAATTATTTCCCTGGGGTCAAAATTTGCCCCACCCCAGGGGTCACTTCATTTGACATAGACTTATATAGGAAAAACTTTGTAAAATCTTCTTGTCTGAAACCCCAAGGCCTAGAGCTTAGATATTTGGCATTTAGCATCCTCTAGTGGAACTCTACAAAGTTTGTTCAAATTATTTCCCTGGGGTCAAAATTGGCCCCGCCCCAGGGGTCACTTCATTTTGCATAGACTTATATAGGAAAAACTTAAAAAATCTTCTTGTCTGAAACCACAAGGCCTAGAGCTTAGATATTTGGCATTTAGCACCCTCTAGTGGAACTCTACAAAGATTGTTCAAATTATTTCCCTGGGGTCAAAATTGGCCCCGCCCCAGGGGTCTCTTCATTTTACATAGACTTATATAGGAAAAACTTTAAAAATCTTCTTGTCTGAAACCACAAGGCCTAGAGCTTAGATATTTGGCATTTAGCATCCTCTAGTGGAACTCTACAAAGTTTGTTCAAATTATTTCCCTGGGGTCAAAATTGGCCCTGCCCTAGGGGTCACTTCATTTTGCATAGACTTATATAGGAAAAACTTTAAAAATCTTCTTGTCTGAAACCACAAGGCCTAGAGCTTAGATATTTGGCATTTAGCACCTTCTAGTGGAACTCTACAAAGATTGTTCAAATTATTTCCCAGGGGTCAAAATTGGCCCCGCCCTAAGGGTCACTTCATTTTACATAGACTTATATAGGAAAAACTTTAAAAATCTTCTTGTCTGAAACCACAAGGCCTAGAGCTTAGATATTTGGCATTTAGCATCCTCTAGTGGAACTCTACAAAGTTTGTTCAAATTATTTCCCTGGGGTCAAAATTGGCCCCGCCCTAGGGGTCACTTCATTTTGCATAGACTTATATAGGAAAAACTTTAAAAATCTTCTTGTCTAAAACCACAAGGCCTAGAGCTTAGATATTTGGCATTTAGCATCCTCTAGTAGAACTCTACAAAGAATGTTTAAATTCTTTCACAGGGGTCAAAATTGGCCCCGCCCCAGGGGTCACTTCATTTTATATAGACTTGTATAGGAAAAACTTTAAAAATCTTCTTGTCTGAAACCACAAGCTGAGAGTACTCTTGTACTCAGGTGAGCGATATAGGGCCATCATGGCCCTCTTGTTTGAAGAATATGTTAGAAGATTTTATTTAAGTATTAGTTAACCCTTTCCTCCATAGATACACCTTAACTGCTTGGGCGAACAGTTTAGATCCAGATCAGCCGGCACATCCGTGCCATGATCCAGTTCAGCCGGCACATCTGTGCCATCTGATCAGGATCTAAACTGTTCGCTTTTTGATTTGTTATCTCTGACCAAAAGAAGACCAGTGCAGATCCTGATCAGACAGCAGGGATGTGCCGGCTGATCTGGATCTACACTGGTCGCACATGCGTAAAAAGGCGTATACTGTGGTATCATTTAATTTTACTGGCACGAAATTTCACGCAATCGCCCAAAAAGACTGTTTTGCGCGGAGGTAAATTCGCGCAAAACCAATATTAAAAAAATAAAAAAATTAACCAAAATCATTTTTATAATCTAAAAGACTGTTTCGCGCGGAGGTAATTCGCGCAAAACCAATTTTCAAAAAATAAAAATTAACCAAAATCATTTTTATAATCTATATTTGACATATCCGTTATTGCTACCTATTGTTTATTTGAACATGCGAGCTAATCATGTGTCCGTTGGCCCCTGTCAACTACCACTTCCTTTGTTAGTCAATAATCGGACCGCTGTTTATTCGGCGCCGCTAATTGACACGGGATCCGTATGATCCATCTCTCTGAACCTTTAATAACATAATTGGATTCTTAAATTGCGCAGCCGTTTTATATTCGCAAGTGTCAATGAATTATAAAACAATTACTTAAAAAGTGTTTATTAATTAAAAAAAGGTTTTAAACGATGCTGTGTGGTAAAACGTGACTTATTCTGACCTAAATGCACGGACTTAATTGTCGTTACAGTTTTGAAGTAACATTTAAAAATATTCCAAACGAAATTCGACAGTAATAACTCATTTTATTTCCTATATGAATATAATTATTCATTACCTCAAATTTATTTATATAAAATAACGCTACTGGCAACTAAATACAAAGTGTAGCTAAATTCGGACATTACCACGTTTCGGATACGTATGTGGAACTATATGATTAAAATTTAGCTTAGGTTTTAAATTCGTCCACTGGCCCGAGCGCGAAATACGCAAAAATTAAGCCATCGCTAAATAAAATGATACCACAGTATATGGAGGAAAGGGTCATGGTTTCAAGATGAGATATTGTGATTGGTTGGCTCATACAACTTCACACTTCTGTGATGCCAGACTATAAGCCTTAGTTTTTTGGCTGATGAGGATCTTACTTCTACATGATACAGAGGATTTTTGTTGTTTACCAGTGTAAGATAGAAATATATTTCACCGAGTGAGCTCTCTAATTTGTATTTTCACAAGTGGCGAAGCCACGAGTGAAAATACATGATTCCGGAGTTCATGAGTGAAATACATTTCTATCTTTCACTGGTAAAAACAAATTTTCTTTTTATTTAATGCTTTTAGTGCACAATTTTTGTGAAATTGACAGAAAAATTGCATGAAATGGAGCCAAAAATGTTTATGACGTAACGTCATGAGGTCATATACTTAAATTTGAGCCTGTTTTCAAAACGTTCTCATTCGGAATGATATATGTGTTTGGGTACCAACGAGAAAAACCAGTGAAAATAAAAATGATATTCCACTGTTTGAAACCAGTGAAATACCACTTTTATTCACTGGAATACTATAATTCACCGGAAAGCATAAAATAAAATTGTCTAGTTGATAATTAGGTCATATGAACTGGTTCATTTTTCATATAAAACAGAGGTCACTAGTTCTTAAGCATGATATTTTGGTGTTTCCAGTAATTGGCATTCTTGTGGTGTCTTAAATTCAATTGCCTGACATGACAGTTTGTATTTATGATTTTATAGTATATATTAATTGATGGATCAACTGACTATACGACTTTGTACCTCAAAAGTGAACCCTTTCCTCCATATATACACATTTTTACACATGTGCGACCAGTGTAGATCCAGATCAGCTGGCACATCTGTGCCATCTGATCAGGATCTGCACTTGTCACATTTTATTCAGAAATGACCTAACAAGTCATAAAGCTAACAGTGCAGATCCTGATCAGACAGCACAGATGTGCCGGCTGTTCTGGATCTACACTGTTCGCCCTTGCAATAAAGATGTGTCTGTGGAGGAAAGGGTTAAAGTGACTTTGGTCTTGTGTAAGAAGATTACATTTTAAAGGAACATCTCATGTTTGATGCAATGTAAAAAGTTTAAATAAAGTCATACAAGAGAAATGAAAACTTTTTATTTACATAACTTTTACTCAGAAAAATTGAGTCATTCAGTACTTGAACTTTTGTAACATCATTGGGTGTTTCTCAACCCAAGTTGTTTGAACCATTTCCTCCATAGACACACCTTTGTGTGGGCTAACAGTTTAGATCCAGATCAGCCGGCACATCCGTGCCTTCTGATCAGGATCTGCACTGTTCGCTTTTGATTTGTTAGGTTATTTCTGACCAAAAAGCAACCATTGCAGATCCTGATCAGACGGCACTGAAGTGCCGGCTGATCTGGATATACACTGGTCCCACATTTGTAAAAATGCGTATTTAAGGAGGAAAGGGTTAAACCATATCCTTGGAATTCATCATATTTGATTTTTTATTTGTATTGGGTATTTCAGAGTGCCACATGAAGTGTTCGGCGACGTGAAGAAGTTGATCACACAGGAATGGGTGCGTCAGTGTTACCTGGAGATCACGCGGCTGCCCAACACCGACCCTCCGCTCTCTGAAGTCAGGTGGGGTCAAAGGTCACATCTGGAAACATCCAAGAGAAACGTTCTCAGCTTTGTGAGCAAGGTATATTCATCAGTGATGGCAGGAGAATTTTTCGTTCAACTTTTCGAAGAATAGTGGAGCTCACTTATGAAGTCGGTGTTGATACGAAGGCAAAACTCTGAATTTACGTTCTTTATATTTTAACGCAAAAATTAACCCGAAGACACCCATTTTTTATTTCATATTTCAAAAATTTAAACATCTGGCAATAACATATTAAAAAATAACAATAGTTCATTGTCTGCTTTCACGCTTATATTAAATTGAAGACAGTATGGGTACTCTAAAAATGGTGCACAAAAAGCATAGAATGTCTCAATTCAAATATTTTACTAAAATCATATTAAACTTGTACGGGTGCATGTTCAATGCAAATTTCGTATCATTTTGGTGTAAACTACATAGTTAAATCTCTACGTTTAGGGAAAAATGGAGGAAATCCTAGTGCCTTCATAGATGGCGTTTTTCAATAACCATCGTTGGCAATTGAAAAAAGTTTGCATATTTCAATAAAGTGATCCTCACACATTATTCTGACCAAATTTCATAAGATTTGGACAATATTTAATTTTTGACGTCAAAACTGGGTGAGCAACGTGTCCATCCACCTAAAATATTTATGGTACATTAAAGTATTACTTCTGTTATTTGATATCAATTTTCTGCCTTACGATTCACTTGTTAATATTATTCCTGATTCCAGACATAAATATTTCCCCATAGTTGTTGTTCTTTAACCCATTCCTCCATAAATACGCCTTTTTACACATGTGTGACTAGTGTAGATCCAGATCAGCTGGCACACCCGTGCTGTCTGATCAGGATCTGCACTGGTCGCATTTTGGTGAGAAATAACCTAACGAATCAACAAGTGAAAAGTGCAGATCCTGATAAGACAGCAAGGATGTGCCGGCTGATCTGGATCTGCACTGTTTGCCCACGCATTAAAGGTGTGTCTATGGAGGAAAGGGTTAATCTTCAAATTGCATTTGTTTCAAATGAATTAAATAGGGCATTTATTTATATATTTTCAACTCTAAAACTGTTGGCCGGATGCTCTTAAATCGTTTTGCACCAGCTTGATGTTTACCCTTAGTTTTTCTGCTTGTCTCCAGATATATGGTGTATCGGAACTGTCTCAGTGGACAAGCCAGTGGCAGGATGTGATGACATCAGAAGGGGAGATCACTCCAGAGACATCTGCCACAACGCAAGAAATCTACTCACGAAAACAGAGTTCAAAGAAATCCTCTACTTCGACACAAGAGAACCCTTCCCGAACACAGAGCTCTAGAAAATGAGCTTGTCAAAAGTTTAGAACAGGCTAGTGACAGTGAAGCTTATAAGTCTACTCTAGTCAGTGTACAGTTTACAAAATATGACTGGTGGTGTACCTGAAGTTATATCCAGTGTTTGATGCTAAACAGCAAGACTAGCATTACATGAGGTTAACTAAATGTGACTTACTTTGGTGAAAAGATTTAAATATGAATTGTCATTTTGAAATATTAACGCAAAGTGAATAATGCTAAGCAGACAAAATTGATACAACATGCCCACAATCTTTGCAAGTCCTTCAGATTTTACTATGATTACTACACAATTTCTTCTAATTTTTATGGATTGTGTGGACAGAATAGATGCATGAATTTAAAACTCCCACCAAATATTGAATTGTTCATAAATGTGATTTCAGAGGAAAAAAACATCACAAAATGAAGAACCCACAAAAATGACATTTTACCGAAAGCCTTATTATTATTAACCAAGACTTGAGATGCATTTACAGAAGAAAAGGAAGACACAATACAGAACAACAACATTTCATGACCTGTGTTCTCAGGCAGATGGTAGTCACACATAGGGACATTTTTTTCAGGTGTTTCAGGTCGTCCATCCATCTATGTCTGTTCATACTCAAACAATATGTTGCTGTTTACGTATTGCTTTAAGTTTTAAGGAATATGAACTATCAACAGGAAACTTAATGAATCATCGATGTTAACAAATCAGTGTAGACTGGCAAAAGTGTGAAACATGTGCATATGGCCCTATCAAACTTGAGAGCTTCTTCGTGTTGATATTAAATATGAAAATGTGAGAATGTATGAAAAATAATGACTTTTCATGAAGGTTTACATTGTAAGAAATAAAAATGTAAGTTTGAATATTTGATGTTAAATATGCATCCTTCATTTGCAGATAATAGGAGGTGGGCTTATAACTGAAATAATATTTAAAAATAACAAAGAAATAATGACACATTTATATCACTTTTTGGTTTAAATAATATTTATTCAGATGAATGCACATATAATGATATTATACAATGAGAAAATGACATGCTATGGATTAAAGAAAAACTCTTCTCCATGGGTAGTTAAAGACTATAAATACATTAGTTGTGCCTGCATTTGTCTGGTAAGTATGTCATTTTAGAAGTAGGATAATAGAGAGCAAAGTTAGCACTTTTTGAATGTGGTTGTCTAGTTCCTTTGGCAGGGGACAGATTATAAGTATCATTCATGTGTGTTGGGTAAAGATCGCGTGATCCAGCCCGAGTGAAATATGCACAAGGGTGGTAACGAGGCTGCCGAGTTACCGCCTAAGTGCATATTTCACGAGGGCTGGATCACGCGATGTTAACCCAACATAAGTGAATGATACTTTTTCTTGCATACCGTATTTATTTTGCACAATACAATTTGGGGTATTTTCCTGTAAATTATTCTTTGCACTACTTTTTTTTGTAGCGGAGTGATATACGAGACATTCCATCGTTCATTCATAAATGCGTCAGACGTCGTGATGTCATATAAGGCGCGCGACTCATTCTACATCCCCCGTGTAGAATCAAAATTTCCTACACGGGTGAAAACACCGGATGACCTGATCTGGTATGCAAGAAAATGCTTGCAAGAAATCTACCAACCAAGTTTTAAGAAGTAGGATAAACTCAGTAGTGGTCTTAAATGTCCATGAGCAATCTACAAACTAAAGAAAATGAAAATGAGTAAGCGAGAATTGTAGTGATTTTCAGTGGCTAAGATATATTTGCGAAATTGATGATAATTCTGGATAATATGAGTAAGGAATGATTTGAAATAATAACTTTGTATATCATAAGTGGAATATACTGTAAAAGCAGGCAATTTAGTTACATTTCTTAACACAAAATGATACATTAACTACAATGCCTAGAAAAAAACAACACAACTTGATGCCCAATCTTCGCAAAATTTTCAAAAAAATAGAAGTTATTGTAATACTATTTTTCATACCCAAAGTTCTGTTTCTGAAATCCAATTTTCAAGTAAAATATTAAAACAAAAACTGATGATGACAAAACATTCTGTCTTTTTACCATTGCAGAAGATTTCGTGTCTCAAACAGTTTGTATTGGATGTACCTTAGGTTATTAATTTCATTCTCACAATACTGATGTTTAGCTTTGATTGATAATATTTCACTGTCAATTCTATATTTGAAAAAATAAAATGCTCAGTCACTGGAGGGAACAAGTGGATATTTTAATTTATTGTCTTTGATTCATTTAAGTGGAAAGTGTTTTGTTTCTACACCACAAATACAGGTAATACCAGGTACCGTAATTTTTAAATTAATAAAAAGTATGAATCTTTTCCACCATTGCTTTTATACTCTTACCAGCATACACTAATCGTGTTATTCTTTTAAAGAAAATGCAGTACATGCTTTGGTTTGTCACAAAAACTTAATGTTGACTAAGTTTGACATTTCTTAATATTACTTCATCAAACATTCAAATTATATTTTGACAAAGTACCCAAGGGCTAAACAAGTGTTAAACTGAAAGCCCAAATCATGTTTCTTAAATCTTGATGGCTTTATTCCACTTGAAAGAAAAAAAATATTTTGAAACATTGTACTTGTCTCAAGCGTTAACCTGGGACAGTGTCTGGACCCTGGCGGAGCGTAGTGAGGTCGGAGTGACGGATCAGTGCCTCGTGGAGAGGGTTCCTGTTGCGAGTGTCGTTCACTGTGCAGCGCGGTGTTTAACGAGATTGGACTGTCTCTCTTTCTTCTTTACACACACTGCAAACTTGTGCCATTTACATTCAACCATCTTTGATTCCACGCCAGGAGTGAGCTATTCCGAAAACTCGACAAGCTGGCCAGAAACAAGTTACTTCTTTTGAAACATTGTACTTGTCTCAACAAGATGGCTCTCACATTGAATGTACCTTAAACTGTTTACTCCATAAGATAAGGCTGTTATACCCGGAACCAGTTTTGATCCAGATCAGCTGGCACATTTTTATACTCCCACAAAGCGGGAAGCATAGAGTTGCACTCGTCTGTCCGTACCTACATCCGTTCCTACCCCAAATCTTATGGCATCAACTCCTCTTAAACAAGGTGGATTTCTTTTTAACATGCACAGATGTTCAAGCAAGGTGTGTAGATGATTGTAAAGAAAGGATTTTTTCCTGCGATCATTTTTACCAGAGTTATGGCCCTTGGTTATTACAAATGTTGATGCAGCAGTGGGGGCATCAGTGTCCTAGGACACATTCTAGTTGTCATCTGATAAGGATCTACACTGTTTACTTTTTGATTCATTAGGTTACTTCCGATGTATTAAAACTATTGTCCATTGTAGATTTATGGGAAAGAGCAGGAAATGGTGATACTGACCAGTTAGCAATAATAAACCTAAACCACACGCCTCTGAACTTAACCATCTGGTGGCACATGTTCAACCGTCAACCCAAACCTAAACCACCCGCCTCTGAACTTAACCATCTGGTGGCACATGTTCAACCGTTAACCCAAACCTAAACCACCCGCCCCTGAACTTAACCATCTGGTCGCACATGTTCAACCATCAACCCAAACCTAAACCACACGCCCCTGATCTTAACCATCTAGTCGCACATGTTCAACCGTCAACCCAAACCTAAAACACCCGCCCCTGAACTTAACCATCTGGTCCCACATGTTCCACCGTCAAACAAAACCTAAACCATCTGCCCATGAACTTAACCATCTGGTCGCACATGTTCAACCCAAACCTAAACCACCTGCACCTGAACTTAACCATCTGGTCGCACATGTTCAACCGTCAACCCAAACCTAAACCACCCGCCCCTGAACTTAACCATCTGGTCGCACATGTTCAACCGTCGACCCAAACCTAAACCACCCGCCCCTGAACTTAACCATCTGGTTGCACATGTTTAACCATCAACCCAAACCTAAACCACCCGCCCCTGAACTTAACCATCTGGTCGCACATGTTAAACCCAAACCTAAACCACCCGCCCCTGAACTTAACCATCTGGTCGCACATGTTAAACCCAAACCTAAACCACCCGCCCCTGAACTTAACCATCTGGTCGCACATGTTCAACCATCAAACCAAACCTAAACAACCCGCCCCAGAACTTAACCATCTGGTTGCACATGTTCAACCATCAAACCAAACCTAAACAACCCGCCCCTGAACTTAATCATCTGGTCGCACATGTTCAACCATCAAACCAAACCTAAACAACCCGCCCCTGAACTTAATCATCTGGTCGCA
The DNA here is from genome assembly GCA_038501625.1 of Corbicula japonica. NCBI lineage: Eukaryota > Metazoa > Mollusca > Bivalvia > Venerida > Cyrenidae > Corbicula > Corbicula japonica. Next base: position 888,700 of record JAZAYU010000068.1, on the reverse strand, counting down.
CATGTTCAACCATCAAACCAAACCTAAACAACCCGCCCCTGAACTTAATCATCTGGTCGCACATGTTCAACCATCAAACCAAACCTAAACCACCCGCCCCTGAACTTAACCATCTGGTCGCACATGTTCAACCGTCAACCCAAACCTAAACCACCCGCCCCTGAACTTAACCATCTGGTTGCACATGTTTAACCTTCAACCCAAACCTAAACCACCTGCCCCTGAACTTAACCATCTGGTCCCACATTTTCAAACGTCAACCATGACCTAAACAACCCACCCCTGAACTTAATCATCTGTTCGCACATGTTCAACCATCAAACCAAACCTAAACAACCCGTCCCTGAACTTAACCATCTGGATGCACATGTTCAACTGTCAACCCAAACCTAAACCACCCACCCCTTAACTTAACCATCTGGTCGCACATGTTTAACCGTCAACTCAAACCTAAACCATCTGCCACTGAACTCAACCATTAGACTCAACCGCCCATCCTAGAAAAAACTGGGTTAAAATATTAGATATTTTAACCATCAAAAACCATCCGACCGGACAGGCTCAGTCAGCTGCCAACACTGTTTTTTCTGCTAATTTATATCAGAAAAAAAAACAAAGTTGTTGTTCGTATGCTCAAGCTCTTCTTACATGTCTGGTATCTGATAAAAGCCGATAAAATCCGTAATAACATTGTAAATTTAGAAAATTAATTCACGACGCTTAAAGCTGAGCCTTAATATCCTGCTTTAAATGAGAGTGTACTGCCGAATGACAGGGTTTTAAGTGAGACGTTTATCGAACGTAGTCAAAAATGGGGACGTTAAGGCAAAATGGATAGATTTTTTCAAAAAGTAAGTTTTTTTCTCTGCTTCAGTTTGCTTTAAAAGTATGCGCATTCTGTGATCAGTTCTATTAGAATCGCTCGTAAAACAAAATGTTATTAAATAAAATACGTTTACAGGTGGCCAAGCAACTAAGAATCGTATATCCTCATTTCTAATTTGTGTAAAATGTGTACATTCATTCCATCAAATTTGTGTAATGCATCTTGCAGATAAGTCCTTGAAATTCCATGCCTCTTTTTAAAGTTTTGGACAAATTTGATTGTGTACAGGGTAGATGAAGACGTTTTCGTTGCCTGTCGGGGGAACGGATCCGCGTCTCGTTGCCTGTCGGGGGAACGGATCCGTGTCTCGTTGTCTGTCAGTGGAGCGGATCCGTGTCCCGTTGTCTGTCAGTGGAAGGGATCCGTGTCTCGTAGTCTGTCGAGGGAACGGATCCGTGTCTCGTTGCCTGTCGAGGAAACAGGTCCGTATCTCCATGCCTGTCGGGTGAGCGGATCCGTTTCTCATTGCCTGACGGGGAAATGGATCCGTGTCTCGTTTCCTGTCGGTCGAGCGGAACCGTGTCTCGTTGCCTGTCGCTCTTTAGTTGCTTGTCGGGGTAACGGATCCATGTCTCGTTGCCTGTCGGGAGAACGGATAAGCGTCTTGGTGGTTGTCGGAGGAACGGAAATGCGTCTTGGTGCCTGTCGGCGGAACGAAACTGCGTCTTTTTGCCTGTCGGGGGAACGGATTTGTGTCTCGCTACCTGTTGAGGGAATGAACTTGCTAAGTTGTCTATCGGGGTGAAAGAATCACTGTCTCGTTGCCGGACGGGGACACGAATTTGTGGAAGGAGCAGAAACTTTTGATTGAAAATGTTATGTACTGTTCATGCCATTTCGAGCAAAAAAACTTTCTTTTTTTGAAAATATCCAGCGATATTTACAAAATGTCATAACGCAGACATTTGTTTATCCACTTTCGGTATTCGTCTCGCTTTAATCGCTCTCCACCAAAAACTTGAATGGTTAAATCAAAGTCTATATGCATGATATTACATTTTGTCGTTCAATTCGAGCAACACATACAAATTAGAAATAACAATTTGCTGTAAACAGATGAATACATAGCGATGTGTAAGTGTTGTCGGCGAGATAAGCAGCCGTAGATTATGTTAAGGCATCAATATCCGGTCGTGGATCAGAAAGTATTGACATGCCACAGTACGGGTAGCGTTACCCATGCCAAAAGTTTGTCTATCAATGTTCTACATTTAGTCAGCACTTCGCCAGAATTTACGAAGCTGAAAACAACAAGTGATTCTTTTATTTTTTAAAAGTGGTACTGGTTTAATTCCACAATAATGAAGTTGTTGACATTGAAAGTGAGGTTAGGTCTTGGCTTGGCTGTTTGGGTGGCTTTATGTTCCCAAGCGTTAACCTGGGACAGTGTCTGGACCCTGGCGGAGCGTAGTGAGGTCGGAGTGACGGATCAGTGCCTCGTGGAGAGGGTTCCTGTTGCGAGTGTCGTTCACTGTGCAGCGCGGTGTTTAACGAGATTGGACTGTCTCTCGTTCTTCTTTACACACACTGCAAACTTGTGCCATTTACATTCAACCATCTTTGATTCCACGCCAGGAGTGAGCTATTCCGAAAACTCGACAAGCTGGCCAGAAACAAGTTACTTCTTCAACATCCATTGGAAAGTGTCGAACTTTTCTAACAGACAGAGCGGGCACTGCATGCCGAGCAGATGCAATGGATACCAGTATGTTGAGTCCACAGGGCGATACTGGAAGCTCATTAAGGATGACGTCACAAGTTGGGACGCTGCTTCCGCTGCATGTCAGAAAGATGGCGGCCAGTTGGCGTCTCCCAGAAATCAAGCAATGTTAAATGCCATAGAAGTAATAGTGCATGCTAACCTTGGTGGCAACGTATCAGTCCAGGGGTTTTATGTGTTTGCTAAGTATAAACCGGAAGTTAATGGCTACGTTTGGATGGAGGATGGATCGTTAATGGATTCAACTCTTTGGGTTTCAGGACAGCCGATACGATCGTCAGGCCTGGTAGAACCGAATGACTGTGTGGTGACCTTACCTCTGCACAAGTTCAAGTTTTACACTTACCAGTGCAATGTCACAGGATGGAAAGTTCTCCCTCTGTGTGACTGCCATTAATCGATGGGTGCGACATTTTTCCATAGGTCACATAGTTACTGTGGCCATAGCTTTAAATTTTTTCTTGTCGAATAAATAAAACAATACGATGTAGCATGTTAAGCTTTTGCGGCAAAGATAAATATCTTATTAATTTAAGCATATTAAAGTGCTAAAAGAAAGAAGTACGGAATGAATCTAAAATTCGTAACGGGACAGTCTTTATCCAAAATCGAAATTTAGCCTAGTTTATGGCCTAAAAATATGGGAAAGAGTGTTTTATACCCAAAGAAAAATAGAAACTCAACTTTAAAATACATGTATGGCATACGTTTTGACCTAAAATTTATATGAAAACGATACATGTTTTTTTATATAAAATACGCTATTTAATTTTTTGTAAGTGTAAAATTAATTCAGTCTCTTTAAGTCTATTTTGTCTGTCAATCGTTTTATATTATATATTCATTGAGTACAACGGATTTTCATTTTGTAGGTCTATCTGTTATGGAGAAATGACAATTAAAGTATTTTTTTATACTTTGGAGTACAATTACAACATCTTCTATATGTACATTTTCACCCTGGCTAACCTGGTACGCTTCGCGAACGGCACTACGCCGCTATCACGGCATATGCAACGCTTTTAACCGGCATAACCGGTGTCAATGTAGGAGATTTTATGGGGTAAGGTTGGAAAATCGCCGAGTCTTTGGTTCGATATTTAAATAATACTCAAACCAAAAGGCCTATACGGCTGTCAGATCATGGCTATTTATGATTCTAGTCTTCTCTTTGTCCAGAATACAGTAGTTTGCTCATTCGTGAAAATGGACCTCTCTGTGCTGCAAAAGTTGTAAATTTCCTGTTCAAACGTATTTTTTCTTGATCTAAACTGAAGTCTAGTGAAGAATTATGACTGCATAAATTGTTTTTGAACTGGAGGGCACTGCAGTATAAAATGTGTGTGTGTTTTATCTATATTTTACCTGCTTCTTGCAAAAAATGAGAGGCCACGCACCGTACACCGGCACTTGATTTTTGCTACGCTGCGTATCACGGCATTTTATGCGATGCTGGTATTAAAATATACTTTGGTTGTCAAAATCTTTTACTGTTTCTTCACATTTAATTGAGCCGTAGTTTGATGTGTTGGTGTACATTGCAAAAAAGATTTTGATATACTTACAAATTCTTCCATCAACAAGCAGGAGCGAATCCGGAGGGTATTCTTTGGGGTTGCTCAAGCCCCCTTTTGGCGCATCAGTATTCCGTTTTAATGGTGATTATGGCCAGAAAGTTGGAATTATCACATAACTGCCCTGTGACTGACCCAAACGAACTTCTTTTGTGGAAATCTTTGATTCGACCAAGAACAGAGCTAGCAGAGTATTTCACGCAATACCCGAGTCCGCTACCGATGAAAACCCCAATCAATAATTTGTGAAAGATAGATTTATCTGACGTTGATTGTTTCAATAAAAGTTAAATTGAATATAAAAATCTACCCTTTGTTAAGAAGCAGTAGGGTGTGGGTGGGGCAAATCAACATTAAGCATTGTTTCAAACTTTGTCTATTACATGTAAAATGTAATATATTATTGTTTAACAAACTTAATGTTTATTGGCAAAAATCATTTATAGAAGTCGGATGAAAGACTTATTTTGAAAGATCGTATTGAAAAGAAAAGAAATTGATTTATGTTATATTTTTGCGTTCAACTTGTCTTATTTTTAAAATACTAATTAAGGGAGTATTCGTGGTCCGATTTTGTCCAATTTTGGATATGTTGTTGTTTATATTAAGTGTGACGGGTATCGAACATTTCATTTCTTTTGCAATTTTGCATAGGTTTGACGTATTTTTTCGTAATGTGACTGTGCTAATTATGTTTACTGCAAGTAATTGACTTGACCTTTGACATGTGGTGACAAATGAAATGTTGTACATTATGCTGTAGTCACTTTAACCTGATCTGTGTACAAAGAGCATGATATGCAGAATCATTTTTCACTAAAGGTCTAAGGTCAGGAACACATAAATAAGAAAAAAATACTTTTATAACTTTAGAAGTAGTCAAGATCATTCATAATTATGCACGGCCTTTTTTCACCAATGGTCTACGGTAGATGTCTGTTATTAAAATAGAGAAAACTTAATATTTCAATAACTTATAAAGTTAAGTGAACATGATACAGTGATGACACTTGGTATACATATTTGATGTAAAGTGGTTACAGCATTATGTACGTTATTTCATTTTTAACCACAGGCCAAAGGCCAAGTCAGTTATTTAAAATAAACATAAACTATCTTTCACAAATTATTGATTGGGTTTTCACCCCTGTTTTGCGTGCAATACTAGTACTATGATAGCCTTGTTCAGAGTTGGATGAAACAATTTCAAAAGAAATGGGTTCGATTGGGTCAGCCTTATTGTAGTTATGTGATAATTCCAACTCTCTGGCTATAATCCCCATGAAAATATTAATATAATTGTTATTAAGTAAACATAATCACAAATCTTTCACAAATTATTGATTGGGGTTTTCATCGGTAGCGGAATCATGTATTACATGAAATACCCTCAGACTGATAGCTTTGTTCAGGGTTAGATCAAAGATTTCCACAAAAGAAGTTCGTTTGGGTAATTCTTGACGTGTATGCCGTGATCGCGACGTAGTGCCGTTCGCGAAGCGTACCAGGTTAGCCAGGGTGATTTTAATGTTCACTTATAAAACTTGAACATCTACATACGTGGCCGAGAACAAGACAGACAATATATATATATTATAGTAAGGTCATTTAAATTATTTGAATTTGAACTGGGGTAACCGATTGTAATCTCGGACGAGTGTCAATATTACGTGAAAGAAGTTTTTTTCCGATGATGATGATGATGATGATGATGAATAATAATAATAATAATAATAATAATAATAATAATAATAATAATAATAATATTGGTTGAAATACTACTTGTTTCCGTTCATTTTCTAGTCGCAATTTCTTTCATGAGTTAGCCACGCGAGCTTTTTAAAAGATCTTACGCCAAATTATTTCGATTGCAGGTTACTTTTAACTAGAGAGATACCCAGTAAGAATGTTATTTGTATCGGGGATGGATTCAATTTTTTGTAAAAATATTGGGAATTAAAGTTGCAGAAGCATTTAAAAAATAATGCATTAAAATAGTACTATATTGAAGTTTCTTTACAGGAAAAAATCTTCCTTAACCTAACATAGCAGGAAACTTCTGTCTAATTCAATGTCATTTTGACTTATTTTCTGGTTTCAAAGAATCTTAAAAAAAAGTGTAGACTACACGCCAAAATAAAACATGTTAAGTCCAGTTGTTTGCTTTTTCTTCAAAGGAACTAGAACTGAAATAGTTCTCATTTTCGTAAACACTTCATCTGTTTTCTTGAAAAAAATGTGAAATATGCATATCAGAAATTGCCACATTCAGGAAAAAAACAGTCTTCCCACACAGCCAAGAAGAAGAGAGAGAGAGAGAGCATAGTTTACAAAATGATCAGTTTAAAAAAGGACAACTCATTGTATTGATTGTGTTACTAAGTCGCCTTATTGCGATACTGAGTCGCCCTTATAGCTAAGGCGGACAAAAAACATAAAGTAACATCGGTATGTACCTTATTCTTGTCAGGATTTTTCGTTGTTCGATTTATGTATGAATATACGAAAAAGGAACTTTGAAATCAAGCGAACACGACAAAAATCAAAATATTGCAGGCTCGGTTCGATTGAACCTGTTATGAGCAGTAATGGAAATTGCACGGGGTTAAGCGCACCTTGGTTATTGTTATTTTAACAAATATAAATATCGCACTCAACGGTCTTCAAATGGCGTCATTGATAAAAGCACTGATTGAATGTACGTGGCGACGTTTTTACGGCCGCTATAATAGCGTTTTAAACTGACCGATATAAAATAATGACCCCCGCTCATTATTTTATTTAGAAAAATGACTGGAAAATACTGACCCCCCCATAAAAATTACCCCCACCCCAGTTTTATCTATATTGACCTTAACTAACCTTTGACTAACATAATTTATATTAATTCAAGTTTCTTTCGAGTTTTTATTGCTGAAACTGATGTTTTTGTTGTTATTGAATGTTGTCGTTTTTGCTGCTGCTTTGTCTACATCTGCTGACTCAACAGCAACAGTATAAATGAGAAGTCCCGCCTAGAAATAACCGTGCATCTATTGAAAATAATATTTAAAATGGTTTTTATTTGAACATTCATTATTGTATTTAAAGCGAATTATTTCAATAATAGAAGATATACATAGCTAGTTGTTTAACGTTAATAATATAATAGAAGAAAACCGATATTTTGGCTGATAGACTGGATCATTATTTGGTTTTGTTTACAACCAATGTGCTATCATATTTTATCAGTCATCTGAAGTGATCCTGTTCATATTTCCTTGATAGAAATTATGGAGATTTTCCTATAGAAATAAGGTTTTAACAAATTTTCTACTTCCAGGAGAGTCCTAAAAGTATGACCGGAGAGCCACTATCCTATATAAAATATCTACCTAGTCGTGCGAACGATCGCACGGACGGTTTCCATTACCATATTCTCCTCCGATGCCTATCGGTGGGGGATAATGTTATTTATTAATAAAGTTAACCTTAGATGGGTTATGTTAAGGGTCGTTAAAGTAATGACCAGGGTCATTATATCTATGGGGTCAGTTTTCAACGTTACACTTCCGCACGGCACAAAAACGCTACTGTGATGACCGATTCACAAATGATTTCTGCATACAACACTTTCGCCTTTTTGTTGAAAATTTCTCCGATACGTTGCCAAAATACCATAACTGCACGCCTTCCTGCTCCTTTGCTGAATTGTCGGATTTGGACTGATCGATGCACCCAACACCCCTCTCGCCTTATTTTTTTGTTGAAAATGCTCACATACCATCTTGATTAAAAACAAACTTGGATGAGTTTCGAAACAAAAAATCTAGTTCGAGCAACCGTGTGTATTTTGCTTGAAATTTTGCTCGAGATCTAGCTTTTTTCTTATCTGTTCTAACTTGTCTTAACATAGCAAATTAAAGATACATTAATAACATTAAACTTTATTTGTGCAAAGTTTTATTAAACTGCATTTTGCTGTATGAAAGATTTTGACTTCTTTTTTAATCGGTAAGCGTGACATAATGATTGCATACGGCCCTTAATGCGTTACTTCTTTCGTCATTGCACTGTCATCGAAGACTCTTCAAACTTGAAACCTAAAAAGCTAAATCACTAAATATATGCAATTAGCATTTAAATCTATGCGGATCTGAAATCATGCGATTGATTAGCTGTAACACAAAACTGTTTCAGCAGTTTTTGGCAATTTCGATATATCCTCTTTACAAAAGCTACTGTCAATTTTGTGACTTAAAAGTTTACCCCACCTCGATTAAATGTCATACACGAAGGCATTTTAACGGCAATTGCATGGAAAGAAGTACAAATTTCTGTTTCAATATTGAAGAGTGTACTCCATTTCCATGCAGACAACTTAAAGTCATATGATCGGCGTAGTTAAACATTGGTTAAGTATATTTGTTTACTAAAATTGTATTTTAAAGCACAAAGAATTTAATCGATTTTAAAAGGTGAAGTTTGAGTGAATTGTATTTATAATTTCGTTGGTGGATGATTTGAACCCGGAGTTGCCTCATCAAGAGTCCAAATCTTTACCATTGGATCACAGCCTTTCTTGCTCCGAAATTACTATAATTTTTATAATGTGATTAATGTCAGTTTGAAACTTTATCTTTTGGTTTGATAAACTGTATTGTTCGTTAATAATTATCGCTTAAGACATTACTCTATGAGCCAATAAACGTGTAATCAAATTACAAAAGCCAAATGGAATGCTTTTCTGGGCTGTTGTTGTAGTTTACTAACACTTACAATAAATAATATTATTCCATGAATTACCTACCTTTATAACAAAAAATACATAAGGTAAACGAAAGAGGTATAAAAAAGGGGCCAATTTTATTTTCGTTTAAAATTTTTCAAATATATTATTGACAAAATTATTTTTTTAGATAAAGATCAAGAGAAGTTATAAAGTAAAAATATAAATGTACAAACAAATTGTTTTGATATAAAATGTCATATCATTCGTTCGTTCTTCAGGAATGCTGTCCCATCAAGGGACAGTATTGGTCCCTTTCGTGGGACATTTTTGGTCCCTTTCGAGGGACATTTGGGCTTGGCGCATGTATGTGGTCGCATGGCTAAGCACCCTTTCCTTAAATTTAAATACTTTTCTCGTTGAGTCGTTTTCATAAAATGGCCTACAATTTTTCTCATTCATTCCTCTCATTTCCGCCATATTTTTCAATCGACTACAAACACTTCTATCCTTTTATCATTCCCTGTTATTGTCCCTCTATTTCCTCATTCACTCACTTGCATTTTCCCTTTATCTCCCCCATTCACTCCATTGCACTTTTATCTCATTTTTACCTCCTTTTTCATTTATTCGTCCTATCTTCTTTTGTTCCATTTTTTCTCCTCAAAATTCTTGTTCCTTCCTTTCCGTTCTTCCTCGTCTTGTTACTTATTTTGCCTTCTACTATCCCACCTTCCTCTTCCCTGTTTTGTCCTTTCTTTCACAAATTCTTACCTCGTCTTATTCCTCCCCTTTTAATTCCCTCTTTGTCTCTCTCCTTTTCCTCTACCCATTGTTCCACTTCATTTCACTTTTCCCCTCACTTTTCTCGCTCCTTTCCATATTCTCTACTATTCCTCCCTTCTTCCATTTGTTTTTTCATTTTCGCCTTCTTCCCTATTTTTTTCTCGTTTCTCATCTCTCTCCCTCCTTTTTTTCCCTTTTCCTTTCCTGTTCACCCCCATTCCTTTTCTCTTCTCCATCCCTCCTCCTTTGTCTTCACCTTTCTCCCACCATCCGCCCCTTCACCCCTTTCATTCTTTGCCTCCCTTTCTTATTGTCCCTCGTTCCCCTTAACCCAATTTCCCTTCTCACTTTTGCTCTCCCCTTTTCCACCCTCTTGGTACTCTCTTCAATCTTCCATCCTTGTCTTCCTCCCTTCCTTTATCTCCTCCTCTTGTCCATCGTTTCCCTCCCATTTCTCGTGTTCTCCTTTTTTCCCCTTTTCTCCTGTCCTAACGTTCCCTTCTTCCTCATATCCCTCCTTCTTCTTCTTGTTCATTCTTTCTCCTTTTACCAATCACTCCTCTTGTCCCTCCTTTTTTCACACACTTCTCTTATTTCTCCTTTTATCCCACATTTTCCATATCCATTCTCTTTTTCTCCTCTTGTCCATCATCTCTTCTTCCTACCTTCTTTCTCATTCTTTTTCTCGTTTCTATTATTCCTCCATCCTTCCATTTTAACTTTTCTTTCCTTCTTCCTTTCCTGTTCATCTCCATTCCTTTCCCCTCCTCTATCCCTCCTCCTTTGTCTTCTCCTTTCTCCCACCATCCGCCCCTTCATTCCCTTCTCTCTTTCCCTCCCTCTCTTCTTGTCCCTCGTTCCCCTTACTCCCATTTCCCTCCTCACTTTTGCTCTTCCCTTTTCCACCCTCTTCTTGTTACGCTTAATTTCAATTTTCCATCCCCTTCTTCCTCCCTTTCTTTCTTCCTCCTCATGTAACACTTCTTTTATCCTCTTTTGTTTCACATTTCCCACCTCCATTCTCTTCTTCTTCTCCTTTTGCCCATCATTTCTCTTCTTCCTCCCTTCTTTTCTTTCTTCCTCCAACTTTTTCTCGTTTCTCTTTCCATCCATCCTTCCATTTCTCATATTCTTTCCTTCTTCCTTTCCTGTTTACCTCCATTCATTTCCCCTTCTCTTTCCATCCTCCTTTGTCTTCTCCTTTCTCCCACCATCCGCCCCTTCACCCCTTTCATTCTTTGCCTCCCTCTTTTCTTGTCTCTCGTTCCCCGTAACCCGTTTCCCTCCTCACTTTTGCTCTCCCTTTTTCCACCCTTCTCTTGCTACTCTTAATTTCAATTTTCCATCCCCTTTTTCTTCTCCTCTTGTCCATCTTTTCCCCCAATTCTCCTGTTCTCCTTTTTTCCTTTTTCTTCCATCTCTCTCTCTCTCTTCTTCTGTCCTACCGTTCCCTTCTTCCGCATATCCCTCCTTCTTCTTCTTATTCCCCCTTTCTCCTCCTAATGTTCCTCCTTTTAATTATCCTTCCTGTTGACCCACCTTTTTTACACTTATCTCTTATTTCTCCTCTTGTCCGAATTTTCCCATCTCCATTCTCTTCTTCTTCTCCTTATGTCCATCATTTCTCTTCGTCCTCCCTCCTTCCTAAACTTTTTTTCATCAAATTTTCCCTGTTCTTCTAACTACTGCTCCTCTTCCCCATTTCTCTTTTCCCTTCACATCTCAACTCGTTTCGAAAAATAGTCTTACTTTGCACACAAATGCTATCTTAATCATGACTGACTCTAACTATTGTAAACACGGAAAAAGGTGTCTTAAACGTTGACAATGGGTGACATAAAATATCACTAAACTTTAGATTTATTACTTAATTACTAATATTTTTATGAAAACAAGACAGTCTGAAGGGCATAAATGAGGCACGCCACAGGAAAAGGTACCTTCGGGCATGTAACATTGTCTGGTTGCGAGTGGTGACATTCAAGTCTAGAAGTCTAGTTAATAATACTACTAACACAAGGTGTGTCTTGACTCCTTTATTTACAAGCAACAAGTGTTTTGTATCAAGTGGTCAGTGTATGCTTTGGGCGAATGTTTTATCTATTAGATCTACTAGGAATTCTGGGAAGATAGACTTTCTTTAGATAAGCAATACATTTACTAATGTTACATCTCCCTTGTTTAGAAATTAAATGTAGAGATGCATTTTATAAAATTGAAACGTCTAATTGTTTTCTTCCAGAGTGTTTTTAAATTCATTATTAAAATAAAACCTGAAAGAAATTAAACATTTCTAACTATGCATATAAATTGCAAATCATCTTAAATAATAACACAATTAATTGCTACCAATCATGTTCAAATAATTGAAGCATATATTTAAAGTGATGCACTTAAACGTCTTAAGTGTTTGTTTGCATATAGTATCAAGTGCAAACAGATATATTCATTATCTCACACATCAGTTTACTTTTGCCACATGGGGTCATTGAGAAATTTGTTGGGAATTACAGATCGACCTGACCTGGTAATATAAACGTTCTCACGAGGTTGTGCAGATGGAAGGGCTTGATCATTTCCTGAAACTTGGGGTACCTGAGGAGTATTATCAGCAGTTTCTTTGGGAATAAAGCAGTTAAGATTTTCTAATGGTAATTGAGGGTCATTCTGATCTTTGGTCTTATGTAAGAATTTTCTGTTGCGGCGGTAAATTCCACCTTCATTTGTTCTCACGATGTAAGATCGGTGGAATGTGTGTTAATCACAGTTCCCGGTTTCCACTGCTTGTCAAATTGAACTCGGACCTTATCTCCAACTTGTAGAGATTTTAATGGTTTAGATTGTCTGTCATAATATTTCTCTTGTGTTTCGTGATTTTCTGTTAACTTCCGTCTGATGTCTTTTATGTCAATTGGTTGTGGCAAAAGTTGTTCGTTAGTTGATGGTATAACTGATCTTAATCGTCTGCCCATCAGTAACTGAGATGGTGATTTACCACACTTTAAGGGTGTTGTTCTGTATTCAAGAATATCAATATATGGGTCGGTTTTTAATGTCCTTTGCTTTCTTGAATATGCGTTTAACTGTCTGTACAGTCTTTTCAACAAGTCCATTGCTTTGACTGAACAAAGGACTGCTTGTCACATGTTCTACATTCCAGTCTTTTGCAAAGTTTGCGAAAGTTTCACTCTCGTAGTATTTAGCATTATCTGAAATTAGTTTTTCAGGAATGCTATGTCTGGAAAATATCACTTTGAGTTTCCTTATGATGGAAATGCTCTTGCAGTCTGTCAGTAAGTCAACTTAAAAGTAACGACTGAAGTAGTTCACCATGACCAAATAGTCATTGTTTTCCCAATTGAAAACATTTTGCCATGGTCTGTCTGGGATTTCGTGATATTTCAATGGCTCTTTTGTATTCGTGTTTCTGTGCTTTAAACAAACATCACATTGATGGTATTACGATTTTCTGACCTCGGAAAATAATGTTTTCTCCCACGGACAGTTCATCTCTGTGATTCCAATATTCAATTATATTGGGAGGACAAACTGACCTATTTTCTGGCCAACCATTCAAGATAACCTTTGTCGGTGTTTGACACTGTGGGTCATTGAGTGTAGCTTGTTTAACCTGCTTTAATTTACTGTCGCTTACAGCTATACTTGAAAGTACCGTGTGAATATGCAAATCTAGGCCATCTGACAGTTCAGGGTAGGTTTCTGGGAGAGATTTTTGGGATAAGAGGTCTCCAACAGGGATATGTTTACCTGGAACGAAGGTAACATTCAGGTCATATTTCTGTTGCTGTAACAGCATACGTTGTAACCTGGGAGTTGCATTGCTCAAAGATTTCTTCATGATTGATGATAAAGGCTTATGGTCTGACTCAACGGTGACTCTTTTACCGTATATATATTGATGAAAACGCCTGCATGAGAATAGAATTGCCAAAATTTCTTTTTCTATATGTGCATAACCAGTTTCAGTTTGTGTAAGAGCTTTTGATTCATACACAACTGGCTTTCCATCTTGTAGCAGCACACTACCTAATCCATATTTGGAAGCATCACATTGTATTGTGATAGGTTTGTTCTGGTCAAAGAACGCTAGGACAGGAGCTAAAGATAAGACGTTCTTAACTTCTTTGAATGCTCTCTCTTGAGGTTCACTCCATTCAAAATCAATATCTTTCTTAAGAAGAATACGCATTGGGGCAGTGACCGTAGCAAGATTTGGGGCAAACTTGGTCATGTATGTAACCATGCCTAAGTAAGTTTCTAGCTCAGCCCTATTTTTAGGAGGCTGCATTTCAGTAACGGCATTGACCTTTAGCGGATCGGGTTTCACACCGTCTTCAGAGAGAATATGTCCGAAGTATGAAACTTGTGTTGGAAAATAACGCATTTCTCAGGGTTGAATTTAACACCTCGAGATATTGCACGTTCAAGTACCTTTTTAAGGTTCGAGTCATGCTCGGCCTTGGTCTTTCCAAATGCTAACAAATCATCGACTATTCCAGTTACACCAGTTAAACCTTCGAAAATTTCGTCAAGTTTCTGCTGGAATATGTCTTGTGAACAATTCAGACCAAACGGTAATCTTTTAAACCTCCAACGACCAAACGGGGTATTAAATGGTGTGTAATGTAATCATCCAACTAAACACTCCAATAACCACTAGTGGCATCTAGCACTGAGAAGTACTTAGCGCCTGCTAGCTGGGACATGACCTCCTCAAATGTTCTCATAGGATAATGGGGTCTACATATTGCTTCATTAAGTGCTTTACGATCAAGGCAAATCCTAAGTTTTTTGTTTTGGGTTTCTCGACAACCACTAGATTATTCACCCAACTTGTTGGTTTTGTAACCTTAGCTATTATGCCATGTTTTTCCATACGGGCTAGTTCGTCTTTTAGTCTGTCTTTTAGTCCAACTGGGACTCGTCTCGGTGGGTTTACGACTGGTACACATTCAGCTTTTAAGTGTAATTTTACCTTACCAGGCATAAGACCTACACCATCGAATACATTTTTGAATTCGCTGATAATTTGGTTCTTACAGCTAGTCTCTTGCACAGAGATCTCTTGACCATCTACTGAGTATATCAGTCTAATCAAGTCAATGTCTATTGATGTCTTAAGAGATAACAGGGGTACAGCTGTTGTATCTACAACATAAAATGTAGCACTAATTGCTTTTTGTTTGTAACTGGCCTGTAATCTACAATTGCCTTTCACTTTGAGTGGATTGCCTGTATAAGACGATAGCTTACAATTAGACGGTTCTAAGTGTAGATTTATTCCAAGATGGAATAACTGTGACTCGGGAATGATGTTGACTTGACTACCTGTATCTATTAAAGAAAATAGGGGTATTGTTCGGGCCAACGTGTAATGTGGCAAAAGCCTGATCGTGCTGTGATAACGAAAAATTTACCGTGTTCACGTAAAAGTCCGAATCTGTGCTGTCTTCTCTGTCAACATTCACCTCATTCACAGATTTTGTCCGGCAAACACTTTTAAAATGATTCAGTTTCCCGCATTTGGCACATTTTTGTCCTTTTCCTGGGCACACTTTAGTCGGATGGACGTATCCGCATTTCCCACAAGTGTCACTTTTGTCTTTCGCTTTCCAGCTTGACTTTGTTCCTTTCCCTCTGGCCTTGTGTGTCTCCTTGCTCAGCTCATCTTTTCTGTTTGATGACGTCTTCCTGACTGCATGGATGTCTTCTCTTGACATTTCTTTCATTTGCTCTCTTGAGTATTCATAACTCTGACAAATTTGAATTGCTTTTTGTAAAGTAAAGTCGTTTCCTTCGTTCATCAATTTTTCACGAATTATGTTTGAACTAGTCCCAAAAACGATTCTGTCTCGCAACATTTCATCTTCGTTGGCAAAGTCGCAATCTTAAGCTTTCAATCTTAATCTGGTAACGTAACTGTCAATTGCTTCATCCTTTTGAATTTCGTTATAAAACTGATATCTGGCGAAAATCTGATTGAGAGTTGGTCGAAGATAATTTCTAAATTTCGTGAATAACGTGTCTAGCTTCTTTGCTTCATCTTGTGAAATGTCATTCCAGGTATGTCGGATGTCTCTACCTTTGTCTCCTAGCCATAACAAAAAGTAAGAAACCTTCTCTTCTTCTGATTTCTCTTTCTATGGTCCAGAAAACACAAGTTCTGCATGTCTCACAAATTTTTCAAACTGTTCTGGCAAGTTTGATTCGTCCCATTTCATAGATGGTGGAATAATTCCTTCCATTGTAGCTTTTTTGTTTAACAAAATGTTAATCAAATTAATATCATCCATTAATCCATTTTTGAATTAATTTTGTTTACTCTGACACCATGTAATATTGTCTGGTTGCGAGTGGTGACATTCAAGTCTAGAAGTCTAGTTAATAATACTACTAACACAAGGTGTGTCTTGACTCCTTTATTTACAAGCAACAAGTGTTTTGTATCAAGTGGTCAGTGTATGCTTTGGGCGGATGTTTAATCTATTAGATCTACTAGGAATTCTGGGAAGATAGACTTGCTTTAGATAAGCAATACATTTACTAAATGTTACAGGGCAGTTGACGTCAATCCTTGAAACGACGTCATAAAGTTGAGCAGACGACATTAATTATTATGCAATACGCGGTAAAAATACCATTTTATTGTCAAAATGTGTAACAAAATCACTGTATTGTTATGAGAAAATAGTAGAAATTTGGAAGTTCTTTCTAAATATAGTAACAACAAAAATGACACATAAATGAACGAAGGTACCTTTTCCCGTGGCGTGCCTCAAATATCACCCGCCGAATTATGAAGTGTTGAAACGGTTGTTGATGCTGAGGAAATGAAAGCCCATGTTCAGTCGCTCTTCCAGCACCTGCCACTCCCAAATAAAGATTTTATCATGTACTTTATCAATAGAAATAGATAAAAAGGGAACTTTAAAAGCAATCGAACACGACAAATATGAAAATATTGCAGACTCGGTTTGATTTAGCCTGTTCATGGGCAGTAATGGAAATGCATATTACTGCCCACGCCGTATAGCCCCGGGTTGAGCACAACTCAATATTTACACCAATTAACAGTACAATTTCGATCCATCCCAAGATTATTCAGAAGGTCAGGCGAAATAACATAATAATTTTAGTTTTAAAGTTAATTTACATAAGTACCATCCATAGTATGGCATGCTGCTCTATTCAAAATTAAAAATGTTGCTGAAACCGTCGACTTGGCACCGTGATCTTTACCTTGAGCCAGCACAGTTGAAACATTGGTTCTGCACAATGTCTCAATGAGGTGAGCATTTGACCAAAGTTTGATAAGTTTCCTAAACGGGTTTAGAAGTTATGAAGCAGACAGGAAATACATGGCTTAAGCATTTGACCTGCAGTTGTGACATTCACTGAGCCAGCACGGTATAAAACATAGGTACTTCACATTGTCAACATGAGATGGACGTAAATTTTGTTCAAGTTTCCAGGAGTTTAGAAATTATGGATCAGACACGAAATGCATTGTTCAAACCTTACCTGTAGTTGTGACCTTCATCTAGAGCCAGCACGGTTCAAACATTGTTATGTACATTGTCTAGATCAGTTGAACTTTTGATCCAATTTTAATGAAATTCCTTCTAGGAATTTTAAAGTAATAGAGCGGATACAAAATACATGGCTCAAACCTTTAAACACCAAAGGTGACCTTGAGCTTGAAGCGGCTAGGGCTGAAGATTATAAAGCTGAGATTGGAAACCATTCTCAAATCTCAAGCATCTGATTGGCTGAAATGGCGCCATTTCAGCCAATCAGAAGCTTGAGATTTGAGACTGGTTTCCATGCTCAGTTTTATAACTTTGGGCACAGGCTGGAACTTAGGCTTTGCACATCGTCTTGATGGGTTGAACATTTGACTAAAATTTTATTGAATTCCTTCCAGGAAGTTATATAGAGCTGACACTAAATCCCTACGATTTACATATCCCCCTAAAACTCCTCCGTTTTAATGTAACAAATGTACAAGTTAAAAGATATTTAATCAAACTACCTTATTAACATCACTCCTTCTAATTTAGCGGACACCAAATATCGAAATTAATTACACTCTCGCCGAAACACACTCCCCAACCAGTCTGTCAATACAGCTAACAACAACAACAACAACAACAACAAGAACCTCAAATCAGAAGAAATGTTTGTTGTAAATACATATATGCAAATCAGCTACTAAAGCAACACAAGTTTTAGCTTTCCAAAAAGCTAGTCGGTCATTTGCATGACAATTTAACAAAAAAACCGCTCTGAAGTTAAAACTTCTACAGAAAAGATTCGTTAGAATGTTGGTATTTATTTAGAATTTCCGCCCTGTAATAAATATGCCCGCTCGCTCTCGTCACACGTTTTTGTTTCGATTTTAAATGACATTAAATTCATTGTATGACAGTGCTTATCATTGTGTCACCTGCAATAGAAGGTCGACACGTATGGATCCTATTGTTTTGCGGCGGCGGCGTCTTCGGCGGCGGCTGCGTTGTTCTGTAGCCATAACCTTAAATGTTAAACTTAATGTTGCCCATAAGTTCGTAAGTATTTGACCTATTAACTTAAGAATTAAAATATATCTTCTGCATGAATACAGCCATCTCAGACAACAAAAATGACCACCCATGTTATATGGTTTTGTTATGCTCCTATCAAATTATTTAAATATCTAATGTAATGTTGCGTTTAACATTGAAAGTCCTTGTTCTATTAATACATTACTTGAAATATATCCTCATTTGCATAAACAAAGCCATCTCTGACAACATGATCGATAACCCCTGTTTCAATATTTTTGAGTTATGCTCCTTTCAAATGACTTTTATACGAAACATAATGTTGCCTATATTTTGAAGGTTCTTGTTCTATTATCTTAATTGTTTGTATACATGACCTGCATGAACAAAGCCACCCGTGACAATAAGAATTATATCTCCTTTTTTCGTTATTTTACAGGTATGTTCCTTTCTAATGGCTTTAATTTGGAACTTTATGTACATTCAACCAAAGTATTTCTAATTCCCATAGGGCTCAAATTCGCAATATTCTATATCCATTAAATATCACTTCTATCATCTTAATTCCTAGACAACAATATATTGGTGCGAAGATTTGCATTCTATCTATTCAAAAACACACACGGGGTTAACTTAATTGAATGTAAGAAAAGTACTCATCTCTAACCGAACAGACCTTACTTTAAACGCGCAATCGCAAATACGGTGCCACAAATATACGAGGGTTGTTTGATAAGTTCGCGGACAGCGGTGTTTATTTTATTATTGTTCATCCAAAGTTAATGAAATTTTCAGGTATTGCGGAATCATGTTTAATAAAATGGTAATTACAAATTTTAACTTTGTTTTTTTCGAAATGCCCATTTTATTGAGGAATAACGCTACCATGGTAACGTTCTACGGAGCAGTCCGTAAAATTGGCATAACTCTTGTTTTTAATGCTTTAAAATGGTAACTTTGAGACGTCGAAATTACGCGGGAACGCGTAACGTCAATACTCAATATGTCAACGTCATTTCCGTTAATTTTCATTGACATCCGTTGTTTTCGCTCGTCGGTACAGCAATTTATCGCATAGTGATAGAGAAAACCATGACGTCAAATTTAAACGTTGAAACCAGGGCAAATATCAAGTTTTGCGTTAACCTAGGTCATACACCCACGGAAACGTTACGATTACTTGAGAAGTCGAACTCAGCAGTGTTGTCGCACTATTGTCTTCAAATGGCATGAGAGATATCGCAACGGACACGAAAGTATTAACGACAACGCTAGATCAGGAAGACCGAGATCAGTGTCGACGACGGCACGTCAGAAAATAGAAGACATTCTTGAAGAAGATCGCCGCGTGACAGTTAGAAGTTAGCGATAAAGAAAATGATATTATTACATTTTATTTTCAAATTAATTATGATCTTCAAATATCAGATCATTGTATAACAATTTAAATAAAATAATAAAGGATATTTCCGTATTGTGTTGTCAGGTCTTGCGGCGTGATTTGGTTCAGGCGTTGAGGAAGAAGAGGCCGGACCTTGACCTTGCGTCTGTACTGCTACATCAGGACAATGCGCCGGCACATCGGGCGAGTTCGACGTCTCTGGAGATCGACCTCCTAGATTTCGAGACCATCGTCCACCCACCGTACTCGCCTGATCTGGCCCCTATGGACTTTAGTATCTTCCCCGAGATAAAGCGTCAACTCCGTGGACTACGTTTCGAGTCAGCAATAGACCTCAGTTTGAAAGTGCGCTCGATCGTGGCATCATTTCCCGAGAGCTGGTATGTTTCCGTGTTCGACCAGTGGATCCGGCGTCATGAGAAATGTGTAATCCGGGAAGGAGACTATGTGGAAAAGTGAACCGGCGCTATATTCTGACGTTGACATTATAGCGTTATTTTCGACGTCGTGCTCCGTAAATCGTTAATGTACCTTTTGTTTTATGTAGTTATTTGTTTATTGTTAATGTAAAACTATTACCAGTTGTTGTATTGTATTCGACTTGAATTACAGATCATGCACATATAAATTTTATACATGTATTTTGTCTTTTTCTGTTTTTACGACCGCTGTCCGCGAATTTATCAAACAACCCTCGTACATCCCCTGTTCCGGCACAAGTCAACCTCTATCAAACAAGATATAGGCTCGAACAGACAAGATATGGGTTATGAAATTGCTTTCTTTTCTTTTCTTGACATGTAATCTCTGCAACAAGAGGCCTCGGACTAAGAGAAAAAGTTCTCATATATTAAAACGGACTATGTGGTGTAATAAGACCTTTAAATGAAAACTCGGTGACAATTCTCTTCATTCAGCAAAACGAATAATACAGTACACGACATAGTGCTGGTCAAGTACCAGTGGAAGTGTTCGTTTTACAAGCTGACATCAAAGAATGCATTTTACACGTGTCTTTTTCGTTTAAATATCTTATATCTCGACGACTCGAATTTATCTCCAACATAAATAATGCATCCCAAAAAAAGTCGACAAATGTACTGATTCACTTTTTATATCTAAAGACTGCTAGTCTGTTGAAAATGTCACAGTTTTACCATTTCACTTGGATAATATTTGGAGAAATGATGCAAATAAACACAAAAAGTTTGATTAACCGTTTGAACTTTTGGATAGAAAGCTTAATAACAATATCAGTTTAAACTTTAGAATACTTGTAATAATTGTGTTTCATGGAATTTGTTATCTTCGACCTGGTCTGTGGACTAAAGCACGAACTTAATCTTGGCTGTCGGCAATTTATAAACTGATCTCTTGAAAAGCTGCAGTAGCATTGTCTGTCTTCACAAGTAGGTACATGTATATGCAGGTCGACTTTGATTTACCGGGGAGCGGCGCGAACTGGCCAGTCCCGACTCAGTAAAACGTATTCCGACTTTGCCGGTAATTTCTTATCACTCGCATGGAATACTTCCAGGTTATAACCTTTACATGATTGATAAAGTATGTAAATTTTGTAGGCTGCGCTGATATGGATTACCGGTGGCGTCGACCTATAAACGCAAATAAGACAATTACTGTTTCGACATTGGTAAATATTTGTCTGTAGTGCAAACTTGCAAAAATAAATTTTTGTTTTTTTATCTCATATTTCTGTTTGAATTATTTTTTCGTCGGCTTGTAAATGAGGCTCAATCACCTTTATACTTTAAATATTTTCCCCTGTTAAAACGAAGCTAACATAGTGTTGTTATTCGTAAATAATTAGATCGTCTATTACTGAGATTAACATGAATGTGCCCATGATTGAAATCAAAATTGAGCTCAAACGTGTAAAACATACCCGCGAAACCTCTAACCCTAATGTCTGACCCACATACATACACTATCACTGATCTTGAAGTCCATGCTAAAACAATAGCATTACTTTTACAAGTACAGTAAAGTAGACAACACAAGCATTCATCATATTTTTTTTATGTAAATTGCGATCGTTTAGAATAAACTTAATAAAACCTCAACCCTTTGAAATAATTTTCTAGCTGAGAAGGAATACTCGTGAAACACCTTTAAAACAGTGACATAATGCCAATATTTTTGTCATAGGATTAATTAAAAACAAATATTTTTTCTTTGTAACAATTTCAGAGTAAATTACAATAACAAAAACAATCAATGTGATCAGCACAAACTTCAAGTCAATTATTAGTAAATGCATCAACATACGAATACATTTCTTTCCGTTTCCTAACGGTCACTGACCTGATTTGACCTGATTTACGGACTTAACTAGAATTATACTTTATGAACGTTGGTAATTAATACTGACTATGTAAATAAGCGTCGCTTGTCTGCTAAGTGTACAAATACGCATCGACTGTGGAAAGTTCTATGGTACCGGCACCCAGTTTCACGATACTTAAACACTTGCAGTATTTATACACGTCCTGATTAAAAATATAAATTAAGTATACAAGATACATGATTATCCACATTAATATCTTTTCCGGTAAAGGGCTTCTCTATATATCAAGCAATCAAACACCAGCCTCTACACTATCCTTTTGCATGCGTCTTAGGAACAGGTGGCATAGTCTAAATTATCCGTTCTGGACCGTGAGTCACTGTTAACCGGTGTTTAGGCTAAAGAGCTCAAGTTTGGTCGATTATAATATGTCGGTCATCAGGATGACCGACAATAAATTTTAGCTTTAAGCGACCCATGTAAAAATTCCAAGTAACACTTAAAGTTATCCGCACCATCATTTTTAAAGCAGTGTTTATTGCTTACATTGTACACATGCAACTAATCTTCTGCCGAAGAATCATTTTAATTTACGCCACCCCTATATAAAGACCACCCCACTATTTCCGGACTACAATGGTGGTCTTAATTACGGGGTTTCACTGAACTACGATTTAGATGAGTTTGTCCCAAGCATTGGATTTGTTTGAAGATAAATAGTCGATTTGTTGACACAAAATTCATACAGGTAAGCGTCATTGTTTATTTTGCTGGGTTTCACGCCCACTTTCAACTGTATTTCAGTAACATTCAAATAGAAATTAAGCCATTCACATACCTATTTATTAAAGTACTTATTCATTCAGTTAATTTGTCCGGCGGTAAACTATTTTATTGCATATTTCCAAACTTCCCATTTAACCCTTTCCTCCATAAATACACATTTTTATGCATATGCGACCAGTGTAGATCCAGATTGGCCGGCACATCCGTGCCGTCTGATCAGGATCTGCTCTGGCCGCATTTTGGTCAGAAATAACCTAATGAATACCGGATGTGCCGACTGATCTGGATCTAAACTGTTCGCCCACGCAATGAAGGTGTGTATCTATGGAGGAAAGGGTTAACGGCACACAAATGCTTTTTATTTCAATCCTTTGACGAGGCCTATGGGTGATTCCATTTGTCTGTTGTAAACTGAACACTATTGTCAAGTCAGTTATGTCGGCTGCAGAGTTACAACCATTCCCATAGGGCCGTCTGTTTCAAGGTAACATTCCTGAACATCACATTATGGAGCAAGCGACTCACATAAGCAATGCAATATCTAGCTGTAGAGCAAAAAGGCAGGTGTCAAACTAATTGCAGGAATGTTCTTCTCTTTCGAGCGACGAAAAGAAAACGGAAAAACAAGTACTAAATATTTAACTGGACAAAATGTGTTTCATTTCGCTGTCTTCGAATTCATTTCAATATTTACAAACCGGCTCTTTTGTTTGCCGTAGGTTGATAATTTTGAGAATAACCTGCGATAACAAAAGAATTCACGAGACCAGGTTGTTCCATGCACGTGGACGGGTTGTTCTCTGAAAAGAACTACCCGTCCACGTGCAAGGAACAACCTAGTCTCTAGCGTATATTTAAAAATATTAAAACAATACTAAAAAGACATACAACATTTTTTACATTTTTAGCTAACCTGAGCACCAAGTGCACATGGCGAGCTTTTGTGATCGCCTGATGTCCGTCGTCCGTCGTCCGTCGTCCGTCCGTGCGTCGTCAACTTTTTCTTCAAACGACTTCTTCTCCTGAACTCCTGGGCCAATCTTGCTGAAACTTGGCAGGAATGTTACTTGCATGAAGCTTTACCAAAATTGTTCAAATGGTTCCAGTCCATTGCCTATCTAGGTCACAGAGGATAAAAATAGATTTTGAACATGAAATTTTTAAAAATTTTCTTCTCTGAAACCGTAAGGCCTAGAACTTTGATATTTGGTGTGTAGCATCACCTAGTGGTCCTCTACCAAGATTGTTCAAATTATAGCCCTAGGGTCAAAATTGGCCCCGCCCGGGTGGGGTCATGTGTTTTCCTTATAAATATATAGCAAAACCTTAAAAATTCTTCTTCTCCAAAACCGCAATGGCTAGAAGTTAGATATTTGGCATGAAACATTGTCTAATGGACCTCTAACAAAGTTGTTCAAATTATGGCCCTGGGGTCAAAATTTGCCCCGCCCCAGAGGTCATGGGTTTTCCTTATATCAATATACGGCAAAAACTTAAAAAAATCTTCTTCTGTGAAACTGTAAGGCCTAGAACTTTGATATTTGATGTGTAGCATCACCTAGTGGTCCTCTACTAAGATTGTTAATATTATAGCCCTGGGTTCAAAATTTGCCCCGCACCAGAGGTCATAGGTTTTCCTTATATCAATATATAGCAAAAACTTAAAAAATCTTCTTCTCCGAAACCGTAATGGCCAGAGGTTAGATATTTGGCATGCAACATTGTCTAATGGACCTCTAACAAAGTTGTTCAAATTATGGCCCTGGGGTCAAAATTTGCCCGGCCCCAGAGGTCATGGGTTTTCCTTATATCAATATATAGCAAAAACTTAAAAAATCTTCTTCTCCGAAACCGCAATGGCCAGAGGTTAGATATTTGGCGTGAAACATTGTCTAATAGACCTCTAACAAAGTTGTTCAAATTATGGCCCTGGGTTCAAAATTTGCCCCGCCCCAGAGGTCATGGGTTTTCCTTATATCAATATATAGCAAAAACTTAAAAAATCTTCTACTCCAAAACCGCAATGGCTAGAGGTTAGATATTTGGCATGAAACATTGTCTAATAGACCTCTAACAAAGTTGTTCAAATTATGGCCCTTGGGTCAAAATTGGCCCCGCCACAGGGGTCGCCCATTTTACATAGAATTATATAGGAAAAATCTTGTAAAAGTCTTCTTCTCTAGAACCATAACACATAGAGCTTAGAATTTTTACATGTAACATCACTTTGTGGACCTTTACCACGTTTATACATATCATGACCCCAGGCTCGAATTGGCCCCACCAAGGGGCTTATCAATTTTTACATAGAGCTAAATAGTAAGAACTGAAGACATGTAGAATGTTTGTTAGTGTCAAACTACACCCCTTGTTCTCTGAAACTAATGCGACTAGACCTTAGATATTTCGTGTTGAGTATTGTAAAGAGACCCTTTACCAGCATTATTTAAATGTTGGCCCTGGGGTAAAGCTGAAAGTACTTTTGTCCTCAGGTGAGCGATACAGGGCCATCATGGCCCTCTTGTTTACATCATTTTATGTTATTTTCTTTTTATAACCCAATTTAGATAACACTTATAGTACAATATATATTGATCAAAAAAGTTCGTTTTTAATGCATTTCTTTTAGTATCCTATTGTCATTATGTATAGTCAGGTTTCAATAAGTATAAATCGTAGAATAATGTACATGTATACACATTTTTGACAATATTCCAACTTATGGAAAAAAGCCGAGATTTTAAGCTCCTTTTCAAATATCGTTTAGTCTTATTCAAATATAATGTATATATTGAAGTGAATTCGATGTTGTAAAACCCATTTTGTCTTGTTAAATTTTTAGCACGTGTGTGTTTGCTTTATTTTCATCGCTTGACAGATTAGAAAACTTGAAATCTGACACTTGGCTTTTTTTCTTTATATACTACTAAAAGTTTGCTAAGCGCAAATAATATTTTTGTACATGTCATCCGGTGTATGCCAGATATAAGTTTTATTTTTTTTATTTATTTTAATTCACCTAATTATTTGACAAATGTTTGTTGTAATGTGTTTACGGGGTTTATTTTGAATTTGAAATGGATATCGGGGATGTGCACAAATCAATGTTATTGCATAATTATAATGAAGACCTTCCCTTAAAACAGACGGCCCTTTAGGAATGCTGTTGTTGGGTAGTTTTTAAGTATACAGTTTAAAATGTTTTAACGCCGCACATTTTAACTGAATGAAATAGTGATCGAATGAATGAGTGCGTGAATTGTTCAATTTCCGCATCAATATGACTGAAATACTGTTGAAAGCGGGTGTTTAACCCAACAAAAAGTATGATACGTAAATAATGACGCTAACCTGTATGTATTTTGTGACAAAAAATTTCGGCTGCTCAACTCTTCAAACAAATTTTATGCTTGGAACAAACTTTCATTCAAATCGTAGTACTTGCATGTGTCTAAGGTGTGTAAGTCGGATATCAACCTCGTACATCGGTGTTTCTGTGTAGAAAATACCTGGCCACAAGCTTCATGAAACACCTCGAGCGCTTCGCGCTCTCGGTGTCACAAGAAGCTCGTGACCAGGTATTTCCTACACAGAAACACCTCGTACTCGGTTGATATCCTATACGTACACGATGTTTGAATAAGACTATGACCGCTATTCCATACCTCCGTGTACGTGTCCGTTCCGCGTCCGTGTTCGTGTCCGCGACGTGGAACGGACACGGAGGTATGGAATAAACCCAACGTTATCTTTGGCGAGAAAAAAAAATGGCGGACACGGACGCGGACGCGGAACGGACATGGGAGTATGGAATATACCCAACGATATCTTTGGTGAGTGAAAAAAAACGCGGACACGGACGTGGACGCGGACACGGACACGGATCACGCATCACGAAACCATGGAATAGCGGCCATTTCAAAATCCGATGCTTGAGATTTGAAACTCGTCTGCAGTTTTAGTTATATGATCTTAGATACTGGTTTATTATTATTGCTGGTAAGTCTTAAAAGGAAAAATTAATTTTCACTTTTGGATCCGTTTGCACATTGCTTTTTATGCTTTTATTTAAAAAGAAGTATTATAATTAACTCATTTAAAACGGACAGATCGCGGATTTTGAAGAGTTTCACACGAATACATTATTATAGGAGGCTGAGATCGTTGACTTCAACCCCAAACAGTATATATACATTATTTTTGAGCGTGTTTTTCATGAAGCAAATGATATAAGACATGATCTGGTCAATCTCACAAAAGTCAGATCTTGATAGCGGAGCGGTTTTCAGGATATGATTTTAATTAGATTGATGAGTAGGAATGTCTCATATGAATATTTTAATCGGGTTAGTTGAACGGTATGTAGATCTACACTTCTTTGCTCCTAAACTTTTGTATATTCTGGGTGTAATATTGTCCGCAATGACTATGAATGTTACTTTCTTGAACCATTTTGAAGATTATATATTATTTTCATTTGTAAAGATCATTGGAATCAATGATTATTTTTTAAGAAAGTGTCACTGGAGTCAATAAATTTTTGAAAATATCTCGGTTTGAAATTTTGGAACTTAGACATTTGAATCATCCAAGCCGCGAAAACTGTATAAAAGTAAACCCCATCAGTTGTAAAAGGAAATGCATAAACAGTTTGTCGAAGGTTATAAATAAAATAATAGTAGTTTGTAATTATAAGGATTGAATGTTGCCTTACAACGTTTCATTATCCATGGCTTTCAGAGTTTCCTTTTTATCTAATTTTACAACATATTTGTACTTGTACTTTACTTGTACTTTGTACATAAACACGCACGAAAATGACATTAATGTAAATTCTTAATTAAAACTAGGGATGGCAACGAATGTTCGAATATTCGAATGCCAACGGGACATTCGAATAATTTTTAAATATTCGAATATTAAATTTTGTAAAATGAAATATAAAGAAAATCGAATAAATTTAAATTATTTTGTGTAAGGACTTTTTGTTTTCCCCCTAAAAATGCTTAATTCGATGTGCAATTAACTGAAACACCTGGTGTTATTATAAGAATTGTCATAGTCAATATATTGGCCCCAAAATAAACAGCAATTGGCAGTTTGAGTGACCCGTTAATGTCAATTATCGGCGATTCTGGAGAACAGTACCGATCGGCGTTTCATAAAGAATTCAGCACAGTCAAAAGGTGCGAAATTAATAATGCGTGTGGCATATTTTAATTAAACTTGAAAACAATAATCATTGGATGAAGCAAAAATAAGCCGCATCCAATGATTTTCATAATAAAGATTATTTGCATAATCGGTATCACGCGCATCCAATCCCGATTGCTATTGCAGTAAGTGCTTTATTAAAGTTAGACACTTTGCAGTTGTTATTTGTTATCTGTGTAGGTAGGATAAATAAGTTGTAGCCTTCTACTAAAAAGTACTGGTTGAAACCAGGAAGAAACCTACATCACACCATAGAGCTTACGTGAGAAGTAATGATATGAATTAATTCAAATGAAATTAAAATAATAAACAATGTGTGTAATATTTAGACAATCGGCGTTAAGACCGTGACGACAACGATATAACCGTTAAATTACTCTGTCCCGGAAATGCACGTACAAAGAAAACGAAAGTAGACTGACCTCTTTTATAGTAACTTCATGTTATTAATCTGCAAGCTGACATCACAAGAACATCAAATGTTAGGAATTGAGATTTTGTCTTTTTCAGCCTGACCTAATGACAACGTTGAGCGTTGTTTATAATTGAAATGCCGTTATACAACAGTCAAGTGTCACGTGATCATGGCGGCAAGTTGAAAATTTTAAAAGGGCAAGGAAAACCGAAGAATTTTCATGTAAAGATATTCTTATAAGAAGAGATGAGACACTCTAGATATGGCAATAGAGTGAGAAATGTTATACGAACACAGTGACAATAAGAAAAAAACAGAAAATGTAAAGCAAAAAAGCAAGAAACCAAAAGTAAACAAATGGCGAATACCCCACCCACCTTGTTTCACCAAGAGTCAAACGGAGCACAAAAGGCGTTTGAGGAAACAATGACAATGATATTGACAAGTAATGACACTAGTAGGACACAGTCCTCAAGAAGCCCACCCACAGTCCAGTATCTTCAGCATGCAAGAGATGTGCTATATTCACAACCCTCTCCCCTAACATTTTCACAGACACACTCCCCCCAATTCCTGAAAACCCAAATAGCACCACAACCCAACTGGGAGAACAATAATACTGATGGCAGTGCCAACAGAGTTGATGTTGTAGAGACTGTATTTGGTATAAATAACCCCAGAGATCAGATACAGAATCACATTTTGTACAACCAATACAACCAATATAACCCTTGCAGGGGTGTAGATCTATATGGATACAAACAACCCTATATTCAATCCCAGCCACCCCCACCACCCCTGGAACCAAGTACACAAACTGACACACCA
Organism: Corbicula japonica; assembly: GCA_038501625.1. NCBI lineage: Eukaryota > Metazoa > Mollusca > Bivalvia > Venerida > Cyrenidae > Corbicula > Corbicula japonica. The sequence continues at coordinate 859,512 of JAZAYU010000068.1, read as the reverse complement.
CCATGGGTCCTATTTTACAAGGAATTGAAGCAAGATTAGAAAGCAGGCTAATTAAAATAGAGAAACAATTTGACAATGAAAACAAAAGTTTAAAAAGCCTTGAAACTGGCATCAATTTATTAAACAACAGGATTGAGAAATTTGAACCAGAAATAAAATACATACCAAAGCTGAAAAATGCAGTCACAAGTATAGACAATAAAATCACTGACATGAATAACTATATTAATGACCAAGATCAAGCTATTAAAAGTATTGAAGCAAGCACACAAATGATGAGTGACAAATATGATGAAATCATCTTAGGAAAGAAAAAAGAAGAAAGTAAAATAGTGATGTTAGAAAAAGAAATCCAGAAATTGAAAATTGAAAATAAAGCATTAAAAGATAATGAATCTAAACATCATGAAACTATACTTGATCTACAATGCAGAAGTATGCAAGACAACCTGCTTTTCTTTGGGATTGCAGAAACTGAGCTTAACCCAGATGAATATGAAGACACAGAGGAAGTCCTTAAAACATTCCTACAAGAAGACATGCAAATTGACATTGATGTTGAATTACAAAATGTGCACAGACTTGGAAAAAGGAAGAAAGATCAAATAAATCCAAGACCAATTATAACAAAATTAAAAAAAAACAAAGAAAGAGACCTTGTAAAATACTCAGCACCTGGAGCACTACAAGGTACAAGATATGGGATAAAGGAGGTTCCCAAGAGAAATAGAAGATAGAAGAAAACCCCTATACAAGGAAATGAAGGCTGCAAAAGAGAAAGGGTCAGAAGTGAAACTAGTAAGAGATAAGCTTTACATAGACAATGAGTTATTTGTTACAAACGAAGCAGAGACAGATCCAAGCACTAGCAGGAAAAGCAATAGCCAAACAAACCAATCTACAGATAAGGGTAGAGTATTTTACCAAAGCAGAAGAAGACAATATGCCAATATCAAATCAACATCAATGCAACAATCAAATCTATCATTTACTGATACAAACAGATATGAGCCACTGAAATATGAACAAAGTGCAAGTCATAAAGGTAAACAACATTTTTCAAAGAGAACAGCAATTTCACCACTAGACAATAACATGAAAACCAAAAAGCACAAGGAAAACACATGTTTAATTGCTGACAGTAGTTGCAGCCATGATGAAGAAAGTGACTCTAGTGAAAGAAACGAAAGTAGTATAGTTAGGAGACATGAATGTTGAATGTATTGACATGAACAATGATTCAACTGTGAACAATGTCACTGGTGATATCAATGTTAACACTGACCATGTTGAATGTGTTGAGATGACTGATGATAACACTAACGAAATAATTAACAGGGAACATAATGCAAATTCACATGTGCCAGGAACCTATACGATTGAACCACAAGAGGAAGTATAGGGAAACGTAGAGGGCCAGCGAAGTACATCCAATAAAAACAAAAAAACTGTCTTGACAATTTGTACGATAAATGTGTGTGGTTTGAAGGCAAGAAGTGCTTACCCTGAATTTATTAACTTTATAAACAAATATGACATTATAGGTATACAAGAAAGCAAATTAGATGATCTAGAAGGGTATACACTTTTTATGCACAATAGAAAACAAATCAGTAAATATAGATCAGGAGGTATAGCATTATTGGTAAAAAAACAGTATTGTCAAAAACATTAAAATACTTGAAAATAAAAGAAAGCTTGTGTTTTGGTTTCAGTTGATTTCTCAAAAAGGCTTACCAATAACATGTGGAATCATATATATCCCACCAATCAGATCAAAATTTTCACATCCTGATCCATATTTAGAGCTCCAAAATGAAATAGACTCATTAAACACTGATAGAATTTTACTCTTTGGAGATTTTAACTCCGGGACAGGAAATAAAGATGATTTTGTAACTTGTGACAATTTTTTGTTTCATCTATACGGAAATGATGATCTTTTTGAAGAGTGTTCAGGTATAATTAATGAACTTGATAAATACTCCATTCCTCATCATAGAAAAACTGTAGATGATACTACAAATGAATATGGCGGAATGTTATTAGATTTTTGTAAATCAAATAATTATTTTATTTTAAATGGCAGAATTGGTCATGACTACCTTAATACCAAACCAACATGCAAAGGGACATCCACCATTGATTATTTCATATGCTCATCACCAATACTAAATTATGTCGGAAATTTAGAAGTACAAAACTTCTCAAGTCTTATCTCAGATGTTCATAATCCAGTCATTATAACTATACAAAATCTATTTATTGAAGAAACCCAATCAAAACATAAAAATCATGAGACAATGAAAAACCAAAAGTTATGGGCGAATGATAATATGCTTAATAGTAATTTTCAAAACAATATTAGTCTAAATGAGGTCACTCATATTCTAAATGAATTGGTCGCTATAAAAGGCAAACCAATAATTTCCCAAGTAGACATTGACAATATTGTATAAAATATAGAAAATGTATTTCAAAATACCTGCTCCAAAACGTTTGGTTAACCAAATAATGTCAGTAAACATGTTACAAATAAAAACCATAAACGCATATCTTGGTTAAATGGAGATTGCTATCGAGCAAGAAACAGATATCATATAGCTAGAAGAAATTACAATAGGCATAAAAATGAAAACAATAAAAATATTTTAAAGGAAATGAGTAAGGAATATAAAAATGCTATGAATAATGTAAATAGAAGAATAAAACAAGAAATTAAACATAAACAAATTAAAAGCAACCAAATCAAACAAACCAAAATAATTTTGGAAGATAATTAATAGCATAAACAAAAGTAAAACTGAAACAAAAGCAAGTTTAGAAGATTTATATAATTTTTTTAAAGAAGTAAACGCTGAAAATCCAAATTTTGACATAGACCAACAGTATCTGGATACTGAGGAAAACACCGAAACTGTAATAAATGAAGAAATAAACGCCGAAATAACTGAGGAAGAAATTTTAAAAACTATTTTAACTTTAAAAAATTGCAAGAGCCCAGGGATTGATAATATCATTAATGAACATATCAAACACACTTCTGATATAATGCTACCAGTATATTGCAAATTATTTAATATCATCCTAGATAATGGAATTATCCCTGAAAAATGGACAGAAGGTATTATTATACCAATTTTTAAAAATAAAGGTGATGAAAGTAAACCAGAAAATTATAGGCCAATAACACTCCTCAGTTGTCTTGGAAAATTATTCACCGCAATACTTAATAACAGACTTAATAAATATGTTGAAGAAAATGAAATAATTCGACAATGTCAAGCAGGATTTAGAAAAAATCATTCAACAACAGATAATATTTTCGTCCTACAATGTTAATCGATATGATTTCTGCTCAAAAAAAGAAACCTTTTTGTGTTTTTATAGACTTCAAGCAGGCCTTCGATATCGTTTGGAGAAACGGTCTGTGGTTTAAACTCGTTAAAAGCAATATTAACGGAAAATGTCTTAATATAATAAAAAATATGTATAATAACATTAAGTCTAAGATTAAAACAAACCAAGGTTCTTCAAGCTTCTTCCCATGCCTAAGCGGGGTAAGACAAGGCGAAAATCTTTCTCCTCTTCTTTTTTCATTCTACCGAAATGATCTGGAGACTTACTTTTGCAATACTAATGGGATAGAATGTAGAGTTGATCATGAAAATATATATATTTATTTAAAACTATTTGTAATCCTATACGCTGACGATACAGTGCTATTAGACGATAACCCAGAAAGCCTTAAAACTAGTTTACTAGAATTTGAAAATTATTGTAAGAAATGGAAATTAGAAGTTAATATTAGTAAAACAAAAGTGATGGTATTCGGATCAAGAAATAAAATATATGACAACATGTTTAAATTCAACGGTAAAGAATTAGAAACGGTAAAAGATTATAAATACCTGGGACTATTTTTATCATGCACTAAAAGTTACTTAAAAACTAAAATACACATTGCAGAGCAAGCAAACAAAGCTATGTTTTCCTTACTTAAGAAAACAAGATCACTTAGTTTGCCGATCAATATTCAAATTGAATTGTTTAATAAAATAATAAAACCAATACTTCTTTATGGATGCGAACTGTGGGGATTTGATAACATTGCCATTCTAGAAAGAATACAACTGAAATTTCTAAAACTAATACTAAATCTTAAAAAGTCTACCCCCAATTTTATGATGTATGCAGAAACAGGCGTAAAACCCTTAAAACTAGATGTTGATAGTAGAATTATTAATTTTTGGAGTAAATTATCAGATACCAGCTCTGAAAAATTATCAAACAACATGTATATCATTATTCACTGTTTATATGAACAAGGAAAAATAAATTCAAAATGGATATTATACGTAAAAGACATAATCAATAAAAACGGTTTTGGCAACATTTGGACAAATCAAAGAAACTTCAACAGAAAATGGTTTCCAAAAAGCATTCCAACAAAAGATAAACGAACAATACCTACAAACATGGGAGGGAATGTTAAATCAAGCATCAAGTAGTATTATTTACCGTATATTCAAGACTGAGTTTAAAATTAACTATTATTTTGAAATACTTCCTAATTATTATTCAAAATTATTGACTATATTTCGTACAAGAAACCATCGGCTCCCAGTAGAAGTGGGAAGATGGAATAGCGTTCTTTTGAGTGATAAAAATGTCATTTATGCGTTAAAACCAATACGGTCGGCTATGAGTATCACTATATTTTTGAATGTACTCACTTTGAAAACGAACGGAAGCTATATTTAAGCAGATATTATTATCATAATCCCAATACTTTAAAGATGAATCAACTGTTTAATACACAAAATAAAATGGTGTTAATACGACTATGTAAATTTATTGACATTATAATGAAAATTGGTAAAATCTGAATTTTTGTGATCAGTACTATACCTCGTGTATTATACATTCCAACATATTTGCAGGGTTTTGTTGTTGTTGTTGTTTTTTTAAATATATAACTTCTGATTACCAATATTATGTTTAATTTATATTACATGCTTATAATATTTGTTGTTTGTCTAGAACATAAATGTTATTTTTTATATTTATTAGATATAAGATAGCTATCACCTTTACGGGTTTTGCTAAATTCCTTTCGAGCAAAACTTTGTATAATAGGTGATGACAACATTGCAAATATATGACGCAACCTTTTTTAATACATCATTTTAGACTATTGTTAAGGTAGTCAAACCTCTCTTCAGAGACCACCCAGGGGAAACCCAAGTGGTCTTGGAAGGCAGGTAGTCTGTGTACATTGAACTTTTTTTCTTATATATAAATAGGACAGATGGAGTGTAGTCTCTTTCCACATGTGGCTTTTGTTTACAGGTGGTCGTTATCACAGGTAACAACTATGCATGTAAACAATCGCCATAAGGAAAACATTGTATATAAATGGCATGAATGTTGTTGTTGCTTTTTTCTCTTTGTTGTTGTTATCCATTTAAAGTGTGGTATGTGGTTATTGCGAACCTTATGTGCTTATACATTCAAGTTTATATATACCAAGTATAGTTTGTGCATATCAGCTACTTTATATATTAATATGATGTTAACATTTTGATATTTTCAACTACAAATGAAGTCCCAACGTAAACCTTAGTCATTTTCCTTTGCTGTGTATTAATCTGTATTTACCATTGTTGTAATCATTGTCAGTGTTGGAAATATTTCTCTTTTTTAAATCAAAACAATTTTCAATTTCTATATACTGAACTAAATAGAAACTTAATAACTTGAACAAAACTTACCGAAAACGCTAACCCATTCAACCAAACTTGACAATGTAACTCACAAAGCGTAAGAATATTCCAAAACTATAAATAACTATTCCAAAAGGGAATCCTTTTCATAAACGCCAACTATCTTTGATTTATGAATATTCCATAATTCCTTTTTTCTTGTAGCACAGGTTCACTTAAAATAATACTCTTAACACTAGTATTAATTTTATAGAAACACTCTATAAAATCCAAAGAAAGAATCTTTTTCGTCCTATTCCATAACTCACTAATCCAATTTTAAATTAATGAAACGTCGCGACAAACACGTGATAAAATCTTTACCTACTGACTGATTTATTATTACACATTATCTTCCAACTTAACGAATTGTATACACGCGTCAAACCGGTTTTTTATATCCCCTAATTAGGTTAAATAAAAACGGAAACAAAACAAACAGCAAAAGTTTACTTTTTACAAACTGTAGTTGACGCTCATTCTGTAAAACGTGTTGTTTTCTTTTTCTTGTTCACTCATACTTGCATTGATACGGCTAAATTTGCTGTCCTCTTATGTATAGTTTATGTAATTTGTTATGTTGATTTTTGTTGTTTTCTGTTTTACTGTCTTTACATTTTTTTCCTCTTTCATAAATTATGTATTCATGCTTGAGTGACAAGTTAATTAAACGAATATGGCATTAGGCAAATCGTATAGCGAACAATAAATTCAACAAAAAAAAAAACAAAACGAATATGACATTCAGCAAAAGCTAAAACTTTTATGAGATTTCGCAAAATGTTAAGCGAATATGACCTTTAGTAAAAAAGTTAAGCGAATATAACATTTAGCAAAAATTACGATATTCAGCAATATGACATTTGAAAATATAAATTGAAGCGAATATGACCTTTCGTATAAAGACAACGCGAATATGACATTCAACAAAAAGTAAAGCGAATATGACATTTGGCGGAACGTTAAGCGTATATGACATTAAGAAAAAAGATAAAGCAAATATGACATTCAGCTAAAAGTAAAGCGAATAAGACAAACGTACAAAAAGTAAAGTGAAAGATTAAATAATTATGACATTCAACAAAAACATTAAACGAATTTGACATTCAGCAAAAAATTAACGAATATGAAGTTTAGTAAAAAAGATAAAACAAAAAAGTAAAGCAAGTACAGGTATGACATTAAGGAAATGTTATGCGAGTATGACAATTAGCAAACATATAAAGCGAATATGAGAGTCAGCAAAAGTAAAGCGAATCAATTTGACATTTAACAATAAGTAAAACGGATATGACATTCAGAGAAAAATAAAAAGCGAATACGATATTAAACGAAAAAATTAAACGATTATGACTTTCAGCGAAACATGTGAATATGACATTCAGTAAAAATTAAAAGTTATAAACTAATCCAATGTTCTAACTACAACGATAAGTATTTTACAAGTTTTTCTTACAAATAATTCATAATAATGAGCCGCCTTTCGCTGTTCTGTCGTATGTTAGGCAACACTATGTGTTGTTTACTGGTTTCGAGTAAAAAAAACGTTCTCAACTCTGTGAGTCAATCATCTGACATAAGAATTACATGGTAGTCTAGTTTTCTCTTTAAACAGTTAACAACTAACTAATCAGTAATCACTAACAAATTACCACCGGTAAACATTTTCTTACAATCATCAATTTCATTATATATATATATCGGTATACATTTCCTCACAATTTGCAATTGCCTCATAATAATTCTCTTCAGCGGCAATGTCGTAATTTTCAAAGAAATCCTGTAAGTATTCGAAGGTCGGTCTGGAGTCAGCGACTCGGTTCCAGCATTTTAACATGATTTCATAGTATGGTTCTGGGCACGACACCGGGCCACCAGTTGGTTGTGGCATTCTGAAGCCCTTGTCAACTCTGTTCAACACTTCCCGACCAGTCATACCTGGAGACACGAAGTTACCAACAAGACAGCTGGATACTTTAAAATAATTCTAGTACATGTATGAAATGAATAATCAGTCTCATAGATCAAACTTCTAAACACAAGCGTTTGATTTCAAGCATGTGAAGTTTATAATTTTAAAATTATTATAATAATTATTCTAAATTCACCCAAATCTTTCAGGGTTACTAGATTATTTCCGTCAGCTGAGAGAGGGAGGAACTTTTCATAAATAGGATCAAAATTTAAAAGCGCAAATCCAGTTCTGAGAACTTGTAAGGTTACAAACTTTAATACCATAGACGGACGCATGATGCACGATTCACGATAGACTGACGCCGTATCGACGCACGGTATACGATAGCAAGACTCATGATACATGACCTATAGATGAGCGCAAAACCGACGCAAGTTGAGATGTCAGGTGTCGAGATAAATGATTGCTTTCGCATTAGCTTAGCAGTTCGGAGATTGTGGGGCCGAAGCTGCGAAATGCCCACCACACAAGTACTGGTTCACTTCCAGGAAGAAGGGTATCATTGTGTGTGTCAGTGCTATACACTTGAATATTTTCTTAAATCTCGGCCAATTCAGTTTTCGAATTTTTAGGCTTAAAATAATACGCAATAATGGCGTTGTCATATAAATATTCAATATTTAAGATCGATAAAAATTGGACAAAAAAATGGAAACAATAGGAACCGAAAGTGTGTCAATTATGTCATTAACAGGTGCGCGCATCGAAAAGGAAACAAACATGGCAAAGATCATCGATGCCCGCTAATTTTGCAAAAAAATGCATATTTGACAGGGCATAACAATCTATAACCGTGTATTGGTGAAACTCAAGACAGGAGAATTTCTTTTAAGAAAAATGCCGTTCAAGAACTCCAAATGGAAAGTTTTATCACTATTTGTGATTACCGATGACAATTCGTTTGAATAGTGGTTTAAAATGATGTTCAGTTACCTGGATAGGGCACATTACCAAATGTGATCAGTTCATACAAGAGAACACCATATGACCAGACATCTGACTTGATACTGAACTTTCTGTCGATTGCTGCCTCAGGTGCTGTCCACTTGATGAACTTGGTGTCTAGAATAAACAATGCACAATATCATTGTCAATTTAGATACAAGCTTAGTAATCGTTTTCATAAATTTGAAAAATATCTTGATCATGGATATACAAAATCGACTTTAATGGACCGAAACATCCAACAAGCACTTACAATCATCACCAACATAAACGCCTTTTTCAGTAAGACGAGCCATACCAAAACTAGCAACTTTCACTTCGTTATTGTTTCCCACAAGTATATTTTCAGCACGGAGATCTCTGTGTATACAATTTCTTGTCTCCAGATAAGCCATGCCATCTGCTATCTGTAAGATAATTTGCTTTATGTCAGCATATATCAAAAGTTAACTAATATTTTTTTAAGAATTCATTTTAACATAGTGACTGGTGCGATTTGTTTGTTGCTGAAGCATACAAATAAGGCAGCTGAGATCTACTGCCATTTAAACATTCACAATAATGAATAAAGAAACACCTACTTTCTTAAGAGTCTATAAAGAAACACCTACTTACTTAAACGTCTATACTAAAAGAAAATAGAAACGCAACTTTTGTTATCACGAAATTTCATGTTTAAAGAAGTTGCGTTTCTAATTTCTTTAACTATATATAATTTACTTAAAGAAATTAGAAACGCAACATCTTTAAACATGAAATTTCGTGATTACTAAAGTCTTTAAACACGAAAAATATGTCTTAAAACGGATATTAAAAAGTCTTAAATATTATAAATAATTCGTGTGAAAAGAAGTTGCGTTTCTAATTTCTTGAAGTATAGTCAAAATAAATGTAAATATTGCTCTTTTAATTATACCAACACTGCAGAAGGTCCTTAGGTAAGAACTACAAGTTATAGCATCAAATATTTCCGTTAAACGGGTGCTTAACTGAGGACTCGGTCCCCATGCATTAAAAAGTCCAGACGCTACAAGCAGTTTCAGAGCTTGTCAACTGTAACAATTGGAATGGAGAGAATTTTCTGGACGAATTATGGGTCATGTATTATATTTATTATTTAACTATTAATAGATGATGTTTATTACGTACATCTAGTTTGACCCAAGAGAGATAAGAGGGTTACTAAAAAGTTCGATAAAAAAAATGTTGTTTTGGTAAATACGTGATTTTTGTTACTTATGCGCATTCAAAATTATTGTTTTAGAAATAAAATGTATTGCTATGAACGTTTTTATGGGTAGAAACCTTAGTTTTTGAAGTGAAATTGTTAAGTGATTTTGACGGGTTAGAAGAACTTTTTGAACATCCCTTTCAATAACGGAAGTTATGTTTGATTGCTCTCCCTTTGCATGTAAATATTGTATAGGAATGATTCACAGGTAGCCAATATGCTAAAAATAGATTCACCGATAAGAATTGACCTTAGCAACCTTGCTAGCGGTACAAATTTTGTATGACTTGCATTCAGTTTACTATAAATTAGCTTGTGTTGAGGCATGGATCTGAAACCAAAATCTTTAAAAAAAAAGTTTAGTAAGACACAACAATCTTGCTATGGTGTTTGTAAAGGTGACTCGAGGTATACAGACAAAGATGGCATGAAAGATGTATCTTTATACCCTTTCCAAAACCAAAAACAAATGAACATAATTTCAAAAAGTGGATAAGTGCATGTGGTCGACTGTATTTTATTATTGACAAAGCAAAAAATTTTTTAAAAAGTGGACATGCAAATTCAGTTGACATTTTGTTGGAGGAAAAGGACCTACAGAAGGAAATCCAGACCCTATTCTAGCCTCTTACATTCCGCTCTAGGTATAGAAAATTAAGTCAATCGTTTAGCTGTAGACATTTTATTTTGCATGGCAGAATAGTAATTTTGCTGCACCTATATAGTTTTCTCTTGTGAATTATGGTACTATAAATTTGGAACCATTTGCCCTAATCAATTAATAATAATGCCCTTCTCGTCCCCAGCTTCAATACCTGCCTTGCATCAGAAAAACAATTACAACAACAACAAAAACAATACATTTAATTTCTACATTTGATAAAATATACTTAATGACAATGAACAACAGGAAACAGATTGAACCAATTCATTGTCACATTTAGCAAAAAGTGTTTCTTTTATTTTCGGGGTACAGTTTTTATTACGCAATAACTTTTATTATAAATAAATTTTCATAGTTTTGGTATCTAAATTACTGCAATGCATTCGGTATTATGAAACTGTGAAAAATGTTGATAATATGTATATTTTCCTTGTCAAAATGCAATTATCCCCACCGTCCGTTTTTATTGTCCTTAAGTATATTAACTTAATTATTAGTAAGAATACCTACACACATAATAAGCCATATTAATTTTACAATATTGTAAACATAAATATACAGACACGATTAGTCATGATACATCATAAAGATACTGAAACTGCACCTGTTTTTGACCACCTCCAGCTCAAGATTATATAATGCATGCTTTAACTGCTTGATATGAAAATACTATGAGAATTTTTATGAATCTTTTCAATTAATGCTTGCCTTTTCCCTGACAAATTTAAACCTTGACACTGTAATCAAAGTTTAAGTTAAACATTTGAAAGCTCAGGTTATGTCAGATGAGATAAACTTAACTCAAGGTTCAGAATTTTCTGTTAAATTTACAGCAAATATCTTATCACAAGGAACCATTGTTTACACTGTATTGTACCACCTTCCTAGAAATGTGTATCATGTGGTACTGATAACACAAATTGCTGACGTAGCTGTGAATCATTCCTATTGAAAGGTTCTTGTTAACCTTTAACAATGTCATTGTGATCAGAGATTTCTTACCACTAATGTGGATTGCATAAAACACCTTTTTACTTTGTATCATTTAATTGCAACATCTATTTATGTCAGAAGTTCTCATGTCTATGTTTTGTGATATCTAGTCTAATTAAACGTTTTTACTACATTGCTTAACTTATGTGGACAATATCCACTTCCCTCTACCCAGGGATCTTTCATCCATGCTGATATTCTTCAAGATATCATAATCACATCATTGCCAGTCATATGTGATATTCAATAAAATTTACCACTTATATAACTACTTATACTTGATCTCTATTTCATATCATAGGTCAAACAACTATTCAACAACTATTCACTTCATATCTACAATCAGATGGATCCAACCACAAATTGGCTCAGGGACATTACATCATTAGCATGAATGTCGTCCACATATAACACGTGTGTGTTATACTTTTCTTGTTACTGCTCCTGTTGTAATCAGAGCTCCAAATCATAATCATTACAAGCAGCAATTAATTTTATGCATGTCTGCTGCTTTCATGCTTTCTAGTGTTTTATTACAATTCAAGTGTTTACTTTTAGATACCCAGATCTAATTCATAAATACAGGTGCAGTTTAAAATCACTTTTGCAACAAGGTATTTCACAGCCAGTTTTTTATGGAGATTTAATTTATAAACTTAAAAGGCAGTGTTAATTTCTCCCGGTTATTCGTAAAAACCATCTGTAAATTTAAAAAGAAAGGTTACCAACATGATATTTGACAGCGCTCTGCAGGCCTGGTGATTAACCCTTCTACAGTTCATCATTATGCTTACCTCTTTGGTTACACGACGGTGGCAGGGGTTTAATAGTTTATGAAGGTTTATGGGGAAATCTTTTCTTAAAAGAACATAGAAGCTCGATTTATATCTTATATCCCTGTAATCGTGTTCTTGCTGAATTTACTCCAGGAGCTCTGGTCTCGGTAAGATCATTGAGTACCCGCCCCTTCGGCTTTGCAATGCTCTTAGCTTCTTATGTTTTATATGTTTGTGTGCTTTTGCATGCAACATTGCTAAGCCGATAAGTGGGTTGGAGTTTTTTCACCTAGACAACTTGTACTTGTTTTGTGATATGAGAACCTGTTGAGGCAAATGTGAGGTTGGTGCACCCTAGGACCTGGTTTAAACCCCCAGTGGCAATTTGATTTGCCACTGACCGTTCCAAGGCGGTAACCCCTCGGGTTCTCATTTTTGTTTATTGTTAGTGGTGTCTTTTTTTGAAACTATTTTATTAACCATGCCTCTCCCTCTCGCTTCTTCTTGACTGTGTGGGGAGGCTGTTTTTTCTGAATGTGGCGATTCCTGATATGCATATTTCACCGTGTTATTATATAAGTTTGCGTATATGTAAACTAATTATACTCCGATTTTACTTTTGTATTTTTGGATTTTTGGCATATTCCACAAAAGGGAAGTTTGACATTTTCCTCATAGCTCATTATGTAAATGTTGTACACCTCTGAACCAAAAGGTTTTGACAGTAATGCATCTGATTTCTTATAATGTAGCATAAGGGTTTTGTGTTCGAATCCCATAAGAGGATTTCTTTTTTCTGTGTTTTAATGCCATTTTTAATACATTCATGTAAACACCGAAAAAAGGCCATTAATTAAACCGTGCAAATATCGAGTAAGCTTTCATCAAACAGGTTGACAAGATCGAAGCTTTCTTAAACACAGTTTTCGGACGATGTCAAAAAATTATGCAAACATGGTTTTGAATTTTGTGAATGAAAGAAAGAGAATGTAATGAAGGTTCCATTTACTTCAATTGTTTACACAACGTCAGGGTTCACAGTTGTCAGTGCTCCTTCGGTGCGGAGGTTTAAGGGGGCAAGCGGCTCAACAAAATATATATTGTTAGAAAATGGATTTAACATAAACAAATTAGAAGGCAATTGCAAAATTAAAGATAAAACAACTCAATAAATAAAATTATATCTTGTGAACTAAATTAACATTATATAAAAAGCAAATACATGACATAAATTAAAAAGTTACTGTTATTGGAGTCGAACTTGCAAAGTTTTGTATCATAGCCAGAGATCATAACCCATCGAGCTATTTCGTCGTGACTGAATTCTGATGCTTTGAACAGTTTTTAAGGTCGTGTAAGTTAAGTAACTTAACGGTAACTCTGTAAATTGACGCACTTTACCTATTTAGGATTATAAAAGTGGGCTTGTGAGAAAGGTCACAGATCAGATGTCAAATCGAACTAGTCTATATGTACCGGTATATGTAAGTTTACTTTAGCACTTGTTCCAGTCATTTGCGATGTCACGTTTCGTATGTCTCCATTTTAGCTTTTATATGTTTTATAGAATTAAGGTTATTATAATTACCAATACTTGTATATTATGATAAGAATCAGATAAATGTTTATCGTTTTAGTATTTTAATAATGTATAATTCAAACAGCAAATAAGTATTAATTGTACCTTAATATTTTATTTACTGGTCTGCCATATGTTTTATGCTACCTAACTTAACTCTTGTTAGTTTATCTTGTTAATATTATGTCGGCCAATACTTATGCATAGCTAATGTTAATCTTTATTATAATACCGACAATAAATAAAAGTTTGTATCTTGTATCATGGTTCATTTCCAGATGTTTTTCGGGGTAATATCAACAACTGCTTATTTACATAAAAGGCATCAACCGAGGGTAGCTTATTGGTAGTAGGATATTAACAACTTCATTTCGAAAGATCGAAAATGAGAGGGTTAGTTGATAAAAGTGCTTTCGTAGAATAATAACACTTCAAAAGACGCCAATCACGTTTTATGGCGGGCGACTCCTGTTGGAAAATGCCGCTCCAATCAGAAGACGCTTCGGTCACCTTCCAAGTAAGGTTTTGCTGTTAATAATCATGTTTTGTCGCTGCGGGTTGATTCTCCTTGAACCGAACATTTTGTTTTGTAAAGATTTGAATGGTACATGTAGCATTGAAGCAATAGCAACCTGAAGACGGTGATGAACTACAAACGTCGTTCTGTCAATTAAACTTTCCCGCTACTTCTCAAAGGAAATACCAGTCGCCGCGCTACGTTTTTGATGTTTTGGTCAGGTGCACGCACGAAAACAAAGAATTTTCTATAGTATGTATTTTAAGATTCAAAGGCATGTTTGTAAAACATTTCCTACCTGTCCAGCGACAGCTGTCAGCTGAGGAAGTTCTAATCGCTTCCCTCCATGACGTAAATACTCTAATAAATTTCGGTTAACCATCAGTTCAGTAATAATCATTTTCTGCTTCGGTTGTGTACACACAGCTAATAACTGTACAATTTTGTTATGCCTAAGCTGGTGCAAAATCTTCGCCTCTGCGAAGAATGCATCGTCTGTCATCTCCCTTTGTTTCAGAATTTTGACAGCAACGTCCACTGTTTTATTCAACCTACCTGAAGAATTTAATTAGAAGTTTGCAGAATGCAAGTATTGTGAGCAGAGAATCTTAATTTGTTTAAAAATTATTCTGTCAGACATATGCACAGCATTGTATTCAACAAACTGTATTCTAGCAAACAATCAATTACAAATATATAGACAGTATCTCTTTCTTAAAACACTTTTGTGCGTAAAAAACACACGCTTAATCATGTAAAGTTTTCTTTCACTTAAACGCCCAATTACTAATCTAAACATCACTAACGAATATCAATGACCCTGTTATTGTTTCATATTTACATTCCAATTGATTTCTTCGTTTAAAAAAATTCGGTTCATTTTGCATGAACCGCATGACCCGTAATCACGTCAGTAACGTCATGGCTGTTACTATTGAAAACTCCCACGTATTACTCCCCCTTTTCACTTAATACTAATTTTTGAAAGCGTTCGACTTAAGTTTATTTAAAGAAAAAAATGAATAAAATGTAAATATAAGTAATGATTCTTATTTTGGTGCGGTTCATGCAGATTGGACGTGCACTCGAGAGCTGGCAAATTTACCATAAAGCGCTAGCGCGCTTTATGGATTTGCCAGCTCTCGCGTGCACGTCCAATTTGCATGAACCGCACCAAAATAAGAATCATTCCTTAAATAACGTTAATGTTTACACTTTTACAAAAACGTTATTGGTTAATTCTAACAAGACATACCAGCATGGACTTCGCCAAAATTATTAATACCCAATTTCTTGAGAAGTTTCACCGATTTTGGGGCAACTTCTATCTCCTTTAGTTGTACAAGGCCAAGCGGCAGATCTTTTAGGCGCTGCATCTCCGCTTTATAAGGACACCGTTTTTTTATTTCTGTAAAGAAAATGAAATGCACTAATTATACTGACGGTCCGAATGCTACATTGATCAACATAATATAATTAAACTGTGTAACTGAATTAAAAATGACTTATTTCAATACGATATACAGAAAGTTCGCTTTACTTTAAATGTCTTAGAGCTCGACTTTTTGTCAAAGTTCAAATGGCGGCGACCATAATATTCAAAGTCACCAAGCACGTTAACTATGAACCTACTGCGAACCCTGTTTCTAGGAATATCTTTGAAATTATACGATATTACGCCGCATAACACCAGGTTGACTGCAACTAAATATCTACACAACTAAAACAATTACTAACAGTGGTGAGACCGTTTTGGCATATTCCCCCTTTGCTACAAGTGTATACTCAAAAATTCATTAAAACTAACATTTAACGCGTTCTGATTTAGATAGTAATGTAACAGTTTCTGGTATTCTTTTATTTTGTCATTTTTTTTACAAAACTTAGTTTTATCATATTCTTTTGCTAATTAACAAATTATAACAGGTTAGTTGTTTGTTATGGCAATGTTTTAATGAAAACACAATTCTAACACGACTTGACGTTTTTTTTCCCATTGCACTGGGGGCTAACGCGTGTAACGGAAAAATGTTGCGCATCGACAGCAAGTGTATGTGTCTCAACAGAATTTTTTTGTTAACGTCTTGCTAGTAAGACTTACGCCTGACTTGTTTCTATATGAATAAAAGTAACATAGAAAACATGACATATAGGTGACTCAAACTGTTCTAGAGGGTTTAATACTCTTTGAAAAATTTGATTGTCTACTGTACTAGTAGTGTTGTAGACTGTCGCTGTGTTCGATTTGTTCGATTAAATTATAAAAATTTGTAAAAAAAATTAATAAAGTCTTGTCAAGGAGAAAAACCACATTGCTTAAAAAATAAAATTATAATTAATAGATGAACGTTGTTTTTCGATTTGACTATCTTGGCTCAAACACTTAATAGTCAGGACAGCCTTCGGGACACAAACATCGAACAGAAATCAAGGTGTTAATGTATAGTTTATTTTACGTTTTTCAAAACATTTAATGCTTGTCAATGATTGATTTCATCTGATATTGCGATGTTTTTGCCAAATATAACATAAATGCATTAATATTACATATAAAATATTATTCAATTGCATTATTTGTTTAGTTTCTTATATCAGTGGCCATTAGCATTAGTTTCAAGAACCAAAACATTACTTATCATTTTTTTAATTAATGTTAATTAAAGTGTTTCTATGCCTCGGTAAAAGTAAAATAAAGTGTACGTGTCTATACGAAATCAATAAAAGTGTGTGCGTTTCTATTCGAGAGTGTGTGCGTTAATCATTGAAGACTGTTTTCGGTTTGTTTGGAAACGTGAAAGCGAAGCTGCGGTAATTATAACATTTGATGTTAATATGTGTACTGGTTATTAATAAATACATCACCGGGTGTTTTTATTCGAGAAAGTCAGTTAATCGCTGACACAAAGTAGTCTCCACTTTTTGCTTTGTGGGGCATAGGATGGCTAATATGGCTTGAAAGGGACATGTTAAGTAAATCACAAAGTATACTGAGGCAATGAAAGCAAATTTATGTCTATATATAATGAAGGCTCTAAATATAAAAATAGGCTCTGCTTATAACATGACATATGTAAACATATAATAGAATAAAAAAGGGGCAACGGTTTCAAGGTGTCAGATCACTGTTAATTAATAAACTACCTATACTTTTCTTTCTGATAATAGACAGTACAAACACATAGCTTTAAAGTTTAAAAGCATGTAAGTTCATCAGGAAAAAATTGAAAGGAATTATACATTAAAAGGAATGTTAGAAACTTCTGTTGCATACATGTTGTACATCTGTGTTAATTCAAAATGCTACACTTCAACGCAGTAATATCTATTTCAACGACACAGGAGCTCTACCGGCGAATGCTGTGGATGTAAGTGGCGCTTGTACGGAGATTTTATGACAATCTCAGAGACGTCACTGCGTATATACGGCGCGTCCACGGCGCGTCGTTCAGCTGCGTAGATATATATCACTCGGGGCTACGCCCCTCGTGATATATCCTTACGCATCTGAACTCCGCCCCGTGAATTATCCTGCGATAATTCACCGGAAGCTATAGATTATTTCATAATTAACGCTACGTTTGACAAAAAATGTTATCCCTTTAACGTCTTAAAGTATACAGGTTTTGCTGTTTATAGATTGAACACCATGAAGTAAACCAATTATTTTCTAATTCACTGCGTTCAAACGAAAATAAATTATTTATCCCATATTCAAGTAATTCATAGGTAGGAAAAGAAATAAAAACACCAAGTACAATAGGAATGGTCGTATTGCATTGCTATATACTATATTTCAACGACAACATTTCATTAACGTCTATTAGCCCATCTTTATGCATCCTCGTCTTGGTTCGTGTCAAGCCGCACAACCGGAATCCTCGAGCCTGCTGCAATGAATGTCTATTATCATCCAGAACCTACTTGAATAGAAAAATAACATCATCTTATACATATGCAAAAGAAAAACAGCCAGTATTGTTTGCTAATAATCTGCGCCCAAAGTTAAAATAATGAAACAGAAAACGCCAAAATTTAACTAAACGTCTTTGTGTAGATTCCTATCATCTTATTCAACTTTTTACATTCGACTTAACTCGCTTACATTAAGAACAATTAAAGTCAGACAATCCAGCGCCAAGTGGCACTCACTTTCAAGCCAGTCAGCTAGTCTTCCACAAAAACAACTTCATTCCATCACAGCGCCAATCGGCACTACAGCGCCAATCGGCACTTCAATTTTACGCCACGTGGCGAGGTTCGTTCCCAGGAGGGGCAATATCTGATAATCAAACTAAACACTACCAATGCAGCGCCAAACGGCACTCACTTTCAAGCCAGTCGGCTAGTCTTTCACAAAACTATTCCATTCCAACACAGCGCCAATCGGCACTACAGCGCCAATCGGCACTTCAATTTTACGCCACGTGGCGAGGTTCGTTCCCAGGAGGGGCAATATCTGATAATCAAACTAAACACTACCAATGCAGCGCCAAATGGCATTCACTTTCAAGCCAATCGGCTAGTCTTTCACAAAACAATAAAATTCCAACACAGCGCCAATCGGCACTACAGCGCCACTCAGCGCTTC
This sequence comes from Corbicula japonica, assembly GCA_038501625.1. NCBI lineage: Eukaryota > Metazoa > Mollusca > Bivalvia > Venerida > Cyrenidae > Corbicula > Corbicula japonica. Next base: position 840,479 of record JAZAYU010000068.1, on the reverse strand, counting down.
AATTTTACGCCACGTGGCGAGGTTCGCTCCCAGGAGGGGCAATATCATCTGATAATCAAACTGAACACAACCAAAGCTTCACCAAATGACATTCACTTTCAAGCCATTCGGCTAGTCTTCAAAAAACTATTCCATAACACAGCGCCAATCGGCACTTCAATTTCACGCCACATGGCGAGTTATCACTCAAATCGTTAACCTGATAATCGATTAAATACAACCAATGCCGCGCCGAGTGGCACTCACTTTCATGCCAATCGGCTAGTCTTCAAAACGCAATTCCATTTAAATACAGCGCCAATCGGCACTACTTCGCCAATCGGCATAACAATTTCCCAACACAGCCAAGCGGCTACACAGCGCCAAGTGACACCTCAATCTAATTCCAATCGGCTATTCTCTTAGCAAATCAATTACAAACAGCACCATGCTACACTTCAATTTTAAGCCAATTTGCGGGTTTAAAGCAACTCCTTATTTAAGTTAATGCAATCAAGCACTTCTAAGTCAAATTAACAGCGCCAAGTGGTTAAATTTGCAGTCCAAAAAATCATCATGCTTATCAATTTATGTTAAGCGTTTTTCGATTATTTTTAAATGAAGTGGCTAATCTTTTCTCTAAATCGAATCGCATATAGCGTTCACATTTTGTCAGGTTATGGGAGATCAGTCCATTAAAATCAAATATTTTGGCCAAATCAATTAAAATGCTACATTCTCCGCTAAGAAGTTTTCTTCGTCCTTATCGTTTTAATCGTAGAAAATATATCCAATTCCACGTGTAAATCGTGTCAAATTATTCTTCCAATAACTACTGATCTTAATCAAGATAAAATTTAAATTATACAATTTGTAATTTTCACGGTAACTTAAAATCAAGACGCATTTAAGCAAATGCAATGAAATATGCTGAAATGTTAGTCAAGTTGCTTTTCTTGTTTCGAACAAATGCCATTCTTGGCAAGTGACACTTAAATTTTAGACTAAGTGGCGATTTCGGAATTTGTTATACACCATGAGAATCGAACCAAACACATCCACGCTAATACAGCGCCAAGTGGAAACGTAATATTGATGCAAATGAATATAATTAAACGCCAAGTGCGCATAAAATTTTACTCCAGTAGCGAGATTAAGGCCACATCAGCCTCTAATGAAAACAAAATACATCCGGTTCAATGCAATGTTATGTTAAACTACTGATTTAGTAAAGTGATTGTTTTGTCTAAACAAACACAATAGGATATATCGCACACTTTCGCCAAGAGGCGATTGATCAGAATCGAAGCAAACATACCCAAACACAAAATAACAGAACGCACAATCTAACTTTCAGCCAAGTGGCTTGTTCACATAAAATTGTAGAAAATGTTCTCAGTCCAATGCAGCTTCTGAAAAGCGTTTGATATATACGTCAAAAATTACGAACCATTCTAATTGCGAAAAGAATCATTTGAAATTTATCTTTCATATCTTCTAAGTGACTTTTAATGCAAACTACCAAATCTTGATAACAATCGTAGAAACAAAATGAGACAAATAAGGTAATTAAGCTGCCACCTATCAACTAAAAGTGTACAAAAGTGTTAACGGAGTTCTAACCGTCTTCGCAAATGGTGAAATCAAACACATAAAATGAGGGTGGGTGGGACGGGAAATTAGAAATATTTAATATGTCTGTACAATAGCAATGCGACGACTCGAATGAATTTTATCCAAGGTTTACACCATATATAATGACACTGCACGAGAATTTCGTGAATCCTCACAACCAATAACCTTGAAGCATATATGAGATGAATTACATAGAAACGTGGATAAATACATTTAGTGCTGTCATAAATTACGCACGTTTTGTCGTAATAGTTTTTTTTGTCGTGTTCGGTGGCTTTCTTAGTTCCTCGTTCATCTACTGTTACAAATATGATTCGCATCTTGATTTAGAAATGATTGTGTTTAAATGGATATATTGTATCATTTAACCGATTCTACTTTTTCATCCCGATTATCGAAACAATGGATTAGAGAAGCATATAAGATAAATCTAAACAAGGTTAATAAATTGAAAAAAAAGTTTACTCTACCAGGTGTTTGATTATCCTGAGTTTTGTCAGATTTAGTCTCAGTTGTTTCTTTATCGCCTGCTTTCATCTCGCTATTGAATTTAATACTTCCGAATTTTAAAGACAATTCTAAAAATTCATTAGCTTTGATATCTGGTTCAAACGTAAACGTATGTATAACGTTGATTGTTCTGATATCAGACAAAGTTGCATCGATGAAACGTATTCTTTCTTTGCTTTCTACCATGTGAATAAACACATGTTCACCGTGGTATACATTTGTATCCATGTTTTCTTTGATTTCATCGACATTTTCTCCGACAGCGTTAATTTTTTTCTCCATCTCTAATAATAATGCATCGTTATCATCTGAAATTGTCCTGACCTGGGTTTTTATACCCTCTTCTTTTATATCTAGCCAATCGTTGATCTTGGTACGATATTTCTGTAGCTCTTGCAGAGCTTTGTCAGTAAGAGCTTTATTCTGTTCTCGATTTAATTTCACGCGTGCTTCGCATTCGGCTTTATCAACCTCCCAATTTGGAATCCTGCTTACCAGGAATTTGAACTCGGAGCTTTCTTCATAATTCTTTGCCACGTCTTTAATGAATGTCGGTTCACATTTTGGATGGTCCAACACAAGGCAGTCTCCACAAGCAACAGAATCATGGTTACGACAGTAATATTTTATTGTTTCCGTTTGGTGTTTCTTGCACTTTTCTTCTCTCGTTTGAAGGTTACTGTCGGAAGATCCTGCGTTGAATAGATCTAAAACGTGATTTCTGCACACCTTTGCCTTCAGGTGATGAAGAAAGCACGTCTGACACATATATTCTTTGCAATCGGTACACCATCCATCAGCTTGCTTTGAGAACTGTTCTGTCTGACATGGTTCACAGAGTGTCTGTGATGTTTTCCGCTTTCCAGAAACCTCCATTTTTCTTTTTAATAAATGCTTAATCTCCTTACGTTTCTACGTTTAATGTTAAGATTTAAAATAATGTCCTTTTTTGTCATTTTGACTAATAAACAAAATCACAAAAACTCTTTTAGAATTTTAATGATAAACTTAGTTTACCTGCCGATTGTAAGTAATACTTTAAAGAATGAATACGAATACCTGTCTTATCTAGGTTTATCGAGATTTATTAAACCAACCTGAGATATTGAATCAAGGGCCTAATACTTTCGTCATTGATCTGTCATTGATAAAAAAATATATATATCAAAATCTATTCAACGGTAAAATGCCGTTCAATAAAATTTTTCTTTAATAGCAATTTATAAACCACGTAATCATGTTAATATTGGTGACTGGGCCTTTAAACAATTGTGCGCAGGGAACTTGCGAAGTCAACAGTATAACAGAAAGTCAAGCTTGATTTGTAAAACTGAAGGTAGATAATTTAAAATGAAAATTCTAGTTCTTGTACGACTACTAAATAATCCAATTGCTCTTGTTCTACAGCTGTAAAAGATCATATAATTAGGTATTGCAAAAAGGTTTTTGAAACCACTGGCAAAATTATATAGGTCAATAAAAAATTCAAAAGACGTGTTAAAGAAGCCTACATCAAATAATTTTCAGGCTTTCTGTTTGTCTACCTATGATTTCTCTACGTTATATACTTCTCTCCCCCATAATTTAATAAAAGACAAGCTAACAAGTCTCATTGAAAAACGTTTTACTAGAGAAAAAAACCTTTTTCGCTTGTGATGAACATATGACATTTTTTGCAGATGGTTCTTATGATAATTATACTTTATGGACCTGTCAAGAACTAATCGAGGGGCTCACATTTTTATTGGATAATATTTATGTGAGATTTGGTACCTCTATTTATAAGTAATAGGCATTCCAATGGGTATTAATTGTGTACCACTTGTTGCTGATATGATTTTATACTGTTATGAAAGAGATTTTATGTTATCTCTTTCTATCGAACATCAAGATGACATTATAATAACCTTAAACAACACCGCGAGGTACCTTGATGTTTTGTTGAATATATATAATAACCATTTTTCATCTCTGGTTAATAAAATTTACCCTCATGAACTACAACTTAATAAAGCAAACACTTCGGATAAGCAAGCAAACTTGCTAGATCTTAATCTTTCTATATGGATAAGTGGCTACTAAAATATATGATACAAGAGACAATTTTAATTTTAAATATAGTAAATTTTCCGTTTTTTTTAGACGGCGATGTTCCTCGTGCAACATCTTACGGGCTTTATATCTCACAGCTTGTTCGCTTTTCTAGAGCTTGCAATGATGTTAATGATTTCAATGAACGTAATCTTTGCATTACAGAAGAACTTTTAAAACAAGGTTATCGGTATCATAAATTAAGGAAAACGTTTTGCAAGTTTTATTGCCAATAGCCAGATTTAATTCAGAAATACTGGTGCAGTTTAAAATCACTTTTGCAACAAGGTATTTCACGGCCAGTTTTTATGGAGATTAAATTAATAAACTTAAGAAAATAAAAGGCAATATCCCCCCCCCCACTTATTCGTAAAAATAATCTGTGAATTCAAAAAGAAAGGTTACCAACAAGATATTCTACAGCGCTCTGCAGGCCTGGTGATTAACCCTTCTACAGTTGATCACTATGCTTACCTCTTTTGTTGCACGACGGTGGCAGGGGTTTAAGAGTTTATGATGGTTTATAGGGAAATCATTTCTTAAAAGAACCTAGAAGCTCGATTTGATTATTTTTTCCCTGTCATCGTGTTCTTGCTAATTTTACTCCAGATACTCTGGCCTCGGTAAGATCATTGAGTACTCGCCCATTTGGCTTTGTCATGCTATTAGCTTCATATGTTTTATTATTTATTTATTTTATTTATAAACTTTTATAGAATAGAATATCTTTATTAAACAAGGCCAATGCATGAGAGTACACAATAATATACATATTTACAATACCATAAATCACACATGAAATGAAATGGTCAGTGGCGGTCATATAAATATATAAAAAGTCGACATTAACAAAGCCTGGAGAATCCTAGCAATGGATAATAGAAATTAAGTCAAGTATATCATTTTTATATGTTTGTGTGCTTTTGCATGCAACATTGTTTAGCTGATGGGTGAGTTGGAGTTATTTCACAAAGACACCTTGTACTTGTTTTCTGATATGAGAACCTGTTGGGGCAAGTGTGAGGTTGGTGCACTCTAGAACCTGGTTTAAACCTCCAGTGGCAATTTGTTTTGCCACTGACCGTTCCAAGGCGGTAACCCCAATGGTTCTCTATATTGTTAATTGTTTCTGGTGTCTTATATGAATTGACATACATATAACAACATGCTCTCTTATCCTTTCTTCTTTTTTCGTCAGTTTTAAAAACAAAACGTAGGATGTGTTTTGTGAGTGTGGCGAATTCTGATATGCATATTTCACATATATATATAGTTTTAGTGTATCAAGATAATAAAAATAAAATCCAAATTTGAATTTGAAACAATCGTTTCGGACGTGAAATGAACTTGCTTGATTTGTTTTGCTTTCCAGTTGTTTTTTTTTGTAATTATTTATGCCCTCATGAACTGGGAGGCATATTTTATGCCCCCCACGAAGTGGGAGGCATATAGATTTGCACACGTCCATATTTCCGTCCATCCGTCCGTACGTACGTCCACAAAATCTGAGGCATCGATTCCTCTTGCACAGATCAAGCAAATATCAACATTTATTATCGATAGCACTTACCTCGGAAAACGTACTTAATTATGTCTTCATTTGCTCGTCCTACCTCCTTTCCCTTTCAATCTTCTTTTGTTCGGCCGTTCCATTATTTTTTAACTTATCGGTTCACTCCTCCAAACTTATTTCATTTCAATTCCATTCTCCCAACTCTTTTCCCTTCCTTCCTTTCTCCCTCGTCTTGTTTCTCTGGTTGCCTTTTTTCTATCCTTACTTTTCGCTGTTGTTGTCCTTCCTTTCCTCCTCTTATTTTTCCTCTTTGTCTCCTTCCTTTCCTTCTCATTTAATACTCTGTCATTTCAATTTTCCTCTACCTTCGCCCCCTTACATTGTTCCACTTAATTTTACTTTTCCCTTACCCTTCTCACTTCTTTCCATATTCCCTACTTCCCCTTCTTCCATTTTTTTTCCTTCTTCCTCCATCATTTTTCTCGTATCTCTTCATCCCCCATTTATCCTTTTCTTTCCCTTTTCCTTTCCTGTTCACCTCAATTCATTTCCCTTTCTCCGTCCCTCCTCCTTTGTCTTTGTCCTCCCTTCCTTTCTTCCTCCTCTTATCCATCGTTTCTCCAATTTCTCCTGTTCTTCTTTTTCCTCTATCTCTCTCTCTTCTCCTGTCCTACCGTTCCATTCTTTCTCCTATCCCTCTTTCTTCTTCTTGTTCCTCCTTTTCCCTAATGTTTCTCCTTGTACCTATCCTCATCTTGTCCCATCTTATTTCGCACACTTCTCTTATTTTTTCTTTTGTCCCATATTTCCCACCTCCATTTTCTTTTTCTTCTCCTTTTGTCCATCATTTCTCTTCTTTTTCCCTTCTTTCCCTTCTTCCATCTTTTTCTCGTTTCTCTCCCCCTCCATCCTTCCATTTCTCCTATTCTTTCCTTCTTCCTTTCCTGTTCACCTCCATTCGTTTAACCCTTCTCTATCCCACCTCCTTTGTCTTCTCCTTTCTCCCACCAACCGCCCCTTAACCCCTTTCATTCTTTGCCTCCCTCTATTCTTGTCCCTCGTTTCCCTTACCCCCATTTCCCTCCTCACATTAGTTCTCCCCTTTTCCAACCTGCTCTTGCTACTCTTAATTTCAATTTTCCATACCCTTCTTCCCTTCTTCCTTTCTTCATCCTCTTGTCCATCGTTTCCCTCACATTTCCCCTGTTTTCCTTTGTCCCCCATCTCTCTCTCTTCTCCGTCTTACCGTTTCCTTCTTCCTCATATACCTCCTTTCTCTTCTTGTTTCTCATTTCTCCTCCTATTGTTCCTCCTTTTTTCACATACTTCTCTTATTTCTCCTTTTGTCACACATTTCCCATCTCCATTCTCTTCTTCTCCTTTCGTCCATAATTAATCTTCTTCTTCCCTCCTTCATAAACTTTCTTTTCCATCATAATCTCCCTGTTCTTCTTACCACTGCTCCTCCTTTTCCCCATTCCTCTTTTATCCTCGCATATCCACTCGTATCGAAAAATCGTCTTACTTTGCACACAAACGCTATCTTTATCATGACTGACTCTAACTATTGTAAATACGAAAAACGGTGTCTTAAACATTGACAATGGGTCATAAAATATCACTAAACTTTATATTTATTACTAAATTACTAATATTTTCATGAAAACACGAAAGTCTGAAGGACATAAATGAGGCACGCCACAGGAGAAGGTACCTTCGGGCAGTTGACGTCTATCCTTGAAACGACGTCATAAAGTTGAGCAGACGACATTAATTATTATGCAATTCGCGGTAAAAATACCATTTTTTGTCAAAATGTGTAACAAAATCACTGTATTGTTATGAGAAAATAGTAGTAATTTGGAAGTTCTTTCTAAATATAGTAACAACAAAAATGACACAAAAATGACCGAAGGTATCTTTTCCCGTGGCGTGCCTCAAATATCCACCGCCGAATTATGAAGTGTTGAAACGGTTGTTGATGCTGAAAAGGAAATGAAAGCCCATGTTTAGTCGCTCCTCCAGCACCTGCCACTCCCACATTAAGATTTTATCATATCCTTTATCAATATAAATAGATGAAAATGGAACTTTAAAAGCAATCGAACACGACAAATATGAAATTATTGCAGACTCGGTTTGATTTAGCCTGTTCATGGGCAGTAATTGAAATGCATATTACTGCCCACGCCGTATAGCCCCGGGTTGAGCACAACTCAATATTTACACCAATAAACAGTACAATTTCGATCCATCCCAAGATTATGTCCCTATTCAGAAGGTCAGGCGAAATAACATAATAATTTTAGTTTTAAAGTTAATTTACATAAGTACCATCCATAGTTTGGCATGCTGCTCTATTCAAAATTAAAAATGTTGCTGAAACCGTGGACTTGGCACCGTGATCTTTACCTTGAGCCAGCACAGTTGAAACATTGGTTCTGCACAATGTCTCAATGAGGTAAGCATTTGACCAAAGTTTGATAAGTTTCCTAAACGGGTTTAGAAGTTATGAAGCAGACAGGAAATACATGGCTTAAGCATTTGACCTGCAGTTGTGACATTCACTGAGCCAGCACGGTATAAAACATAGGTACTGCACATTGTCAACATGAGATGGACGTAAATTTTGTTCAAGTTTCCAGCAGTTTAGAAATTATGGATCAGACACGTATGGTGGCTGATTTATGCCATTTCGTTTTTTCGTTATTTCGCCGCGAAATAACGCCAAGCGAAAAGACGAAATAACGAAAAAACGCCACGCGAAAAGACGAAATAACGAAAGAACGCCACGCGAAAAGACGAAATAACGAAAGAACGCCACGCGAAATAACGAAAAAACGCTATTTTTTGCGCGAAATAACGAAAAGTCGCCGTGCAAAACAACGCCAATTTAACTGCACAAAATAGCGTTCTTTCTAGCTTCGCCTGGCGTTTTTTCGTTATTTCGCTTGGCGTCTTTTCGTTATTTCGCTTGGCGTCTTTTCGTTATTTCGCCTGGCGTTTTTTCGTATTTTCGCGTGGCGTTTTTTCGTTATTTCGTATTTTCGCGTGGCGTCTTTTCGTTATTTCGCTTGGCGTTTTTTTCGTTATTTCGTATTTTCGCGTGGCGTTTTTCGTTATTTCGTCTTTTCGCGTGGCGTCTTTTCGTTATTTCGCTTGGCGTCTTTTCGCTCGGCGTTTTTTCGCGTGGCGTTATTTCGCTTGGCGTCTTTTCGTTATTTCGCTTGGCGTCTTTTCGCTCGGAATGCAAGTTTCTGGCAATGACTCAAAGTGCAATGTACAAGAACCGTAACTCTTCCTTCTTTCGTTTTTTAATTATTGCCCTTTGAATTATTTTACAGAGCATTTCTGTCACCATAGGTTCAAATGACTCCAAACTTGGTATGCATGTTTCTTGCAATGACTCGAAGTGCACTGCACAAGAACCGTAACTCTACCTTGTTCCGTTTTTGAATTAATTTTCTTTCATTTTTATACAGCATTTCTTGTTACGAGCGTAACGATGTCACAATATGTTCAAATGACTCCAAACTTGGTATGCATGTTTCATAAAAGCAGTGTTAGGTATGCTTTGCGACAATATTGCTCATATTTTGTCCCATTAATGTCGTTAAATTATTCCCCTTTGATTGACTTTATAGAGCATTTCTTGTCATTCTTTTAAATTATTCGCCTTGATTGATTAAGTGCCTTTCTTGCCAAGGGCATAACTTGTTGTGCATGTTTCTTGCAATCAGACAATTAAAAGGTTATTTTATATGTGAATTTGGTGCAAACACATTGCTAATAACTGTACATCAATAAACTAACACAAATTTCGTTAGGCGACACAACTGACTCGCGGAGCTCTAGTTTATTTTATTTGTTAATCAACTCAAACCAACAAATGCTTTTGTTGTTGGGATTGGGTGGGAATTCAGGCACCTATCCATCACACCCACCTGTATTTCTTTTTTTGGACTTTTATTTCTCAAAACTCGCACCAATCCAAACTTTTTGGTGGTTTTGGTTGGGAAAAATCGTTGGTACCGCCTCTGCCCTTCCATTTCTATCCCCCGCCGCGTAGCGGGAGGGTGTATAGGAATGGTCTTCGTCCGTCCGTCTGTCTGTCTGTCCCTCCTTTCGTCCGTGAATAGTTGTTTTTACCCATATGTCCAGCTTTACTGTTGCTACACTTTGCGCATGTCAACCGGAAGGCGAAAAGACGAAAAAACGCCACGCGAAATAACGAAAATACGCCGAGCGAAAAGACGCCAAGCGAAATAACGAAAAGACGCCACGCGAAAAGACGAAATAACGAAAAAACGCCATGCGAAATAACGAAAAGACGCCACGCGAAAAGACGAAATAACGAAAAAACGCCACGCGAAAATACGAAATAACGAAAAAACGCCAGGCGAAATAACGAAAAGACGCTACGCGAAAAGACGAAATAACGAAAAATCGCCAAGCGAAATAACGAAAAGACGCCACGCGAAAAGACGAATGAACGAAAAAACGCCACGCGAAAATACGAAATAACGAAAAGACGCCACGCGAAAAGACGAAATAACGAAAAAACTCCACGCGAAAAGACGAAATAACGAAAAAACGCCAAGCGAAATAACGAAAAGACGCCACGCGAAAAGACGAAATAACGAAAAAACGCCACGCGAAAATACGAAATAACGAAAAAACGCCACGCGAAAATACGAAATAACGAAAAAACGCCAAGCGAAATAACGAAAAGACGCCACGCGAAAAGACGAAATAACGAAAAAACGCCACGCGAAAATACGAAATAACGAAAAAACGCCAGGCGAAATAACGAAAAGACGCTACGCGAAAAGACGAAATAACGAAAAAACGCCACTCGAAAATACAAGAAAACGCCACGCGAAACAACGAAAAAAACGCCAGGCGAAATAACGAAATAACGCCGAGCGAAAAGACGCCAAGCGAAATAACGAAAAAACGCCAAGCGAAATAAAGAAACAACGCCAGGCGAAGCTAGAAAGAAAGCTATTTCGTACAGTTAAATTGGCGTTTTATTGCACGGCGACTTTTCGTTATTTCGCGCAAAAATAGCGTTTTTTCGTTATTTCGCGTGGCGTTATTTCGTTATTTCATCTTTTCGCGTGGCGTTTTTTCGTTATTTCGTCTTTTCGCGTGGTGTTTTTTCGTTATTTTGTCTTTTCGCTTGGCGTTATTTCGCGGCGAAATAACGAAAAAACGAAATGGCATAAATCAGCCACCATAGACACGAAATGCATTGTTCAAACCTTACCTGTAGTTGTGACCTTCATCTAGAGCCAGCACGGTTCAAACATTGTTATGTACATTGTCTACATCAGTTGAACTTTTGATCCAAGTTTCATGAAATTCCTTTTAAGAATTTTAAAGTAATAGAGCGGATACAAAACACATGGCTCAAACCTTTTAACACCAATGGTGACCTTGAGCTTGAAGCGGCCAGGTTGGAACTTAGACTTTACACATCGTGAAAACTTGACTAACGTTTCATTGAATTCCTTCCAGGAAGTTAAGAGCTGACAATAAATACGGAGGATTCACATTTTACTCGAAAACGACACCTTTTTTCATGTCCGTGAAGTACGCAGGGTAACGGGCTAGCGGTGTAGCGGGCTGGCAGTGTGAACTGGGCGGGCTAGCAGTCTAGCGGGCTAACAGTGTGAACTGAGCGGGCTAGCAGTCTAGCGGGCTAACAGTGTGAACTGAGCGGGCTAGCAGGCTAGCGGGATAACAGTGTGAAGTGGGCGGGCTAACAGTGTAGCGGGCTAGCGGTGTGAACTTGGCGGGCTAACAGTGTAGCGGGCTAGCGGTGTGAACTGGGCGGGCTGGCGGGCCAGCGGGCTAAACTTTAACACTTCATTGAATCAACATGAAAACGTTATGAAACATATCCTAGCAGTGTGAAGTGGGCGGGCTAACTGTAGCGGGCTAGCGGTGTGAACTGGGCGGGCTGGCGTGCCAGCGGGCTACAATTAACACTTCATTGAATCAAAATGAAAACGTTATGAAACATTTCCTAGCAGTGTGAAGTGGGCGGGCTAACAGTGTAGCGGGCTAGCAGTGTGAACTGGGCGGGCTGGCAGGCCAGCGGGCTAAACTTTAGCACTTCATTGAATCAACATGAAAACGTTATGAAACATTTCCTAGCAGTGTGAAGTGGGCGGGCTAACAGTGTAGCGGGTTACCAGTTTGAACTGGGCGGGTTTGCGGGCCAGCGGGCTAAACTTTAACACTTCATTGAATCAACATGAAAACGTTATGAAACATTTCCTAGCAGTGTGAAGTGGGCGGGCTAACAGTGTAGCGGGCTAGGGGTGTGAACTGGGCGGGCTGGCGGGCCAGCGGGCTAAACTTTAACACTTCATTGAATCAACATGAAAACGTTATGAAACATTTCCTAGCAGTGTGAAGTGGGCGGGCTAACAGTGTAGCGGGTTGGCAGTGTGAACTGGGCGGGTTTGCGGGCCAGCGGGCTAAACTTTAACACTTCATTGAATCAACATGAAAACGTTATGAAACATTTCCTAGCAGTGTGAAGTGGGCGGGCTAACAGTGTAGCGGGCTAGGGGTGTGAACTGGGCGGGCTGGCCGACCAGCGGGCTAAACTTTAACACTTCATTGAATCAACATGAAAACGTTATGAAACATTTCCTAGCAGTGTGAAGTTGGCGGGCTAACAGTGTAGCGGGCTAACGGTGTGAACTGGGCGGGCTTGCGGGCCAGCGGGCTAAACTGTAACACTTCATTGAATCAACATGAAAACGTTATGAAACATTTCCTAGCAGTGTGAAGTGGGCGGCCTAACAGTGTAGCGGGCTAGCGGTGTGAAGTGGGCGGGCTGGCGGGCTAGCGGGCTAAACTTTAACACTTCATTGAATCAACATGAAAACGTTATGAAACATTTCCTAGCAGTGTGAAGTGGGCGGGCTTACAGTGTAGCGGGCTAGCAGTGTGAAGTGGGCGGTCTGGCGTGCCAGCGGGCTAAACTTTAACACTTCATTGAATTAACATGAAAACGTTATAAAACATTTCCTAGCAGTGTGAAGTGGGCGGGCTAACAGTGTAGCGGGCTAGCGGTATGAACTGGGCGGGCTGGCGGGCCAGCGGGCTAAACTTTAACACTTCATTGAATCAACATGAAAGCGTTATGAAACATTTCCTAGCAGTGTGAAGTGGGCGGGCTAACAGTGTAACGTGTTAGCGGTGTGAACTGGGCGGGCTGGCCGGCCAGCGGGCTAAACTTTAACACTTCATTGAATCAACATGAAAACGCTATGAAACATTTCCTAGCAGTGTGAAGTGGGCGGGCTAACAGTGTAGCGGGCTAACGGTGTGAACTGGGCGGGCTTGCGGGCCAGCGGGCTAAACTGTAACACTTCATTGAATCAACATGAAAACGTTATGAAACATTTCCTAGCAGTGTGAAGTGGGCGGGCTAACAGTGTAGCGGGCTAGCGGTGTGAAGTGGGCGGGCTGGCGGGCTAGCGGGCAAAACTTTAACACTTCATTGAATCAACATGAAAACGTTATGAAACATTTCCTAGCAGTGTGAAGTGGGCGGGCTAACAGTGTAGCGGGCTAGCAGTGTGAAGTGGACGGTCTGGCGTGCCAGCGGGCTAAACTTTAACACTTCATTGAATTAACATGAAAACGTTATAAAACATTTCCTAGCAGTGTGAAGTGGGCGGGCTAACAGTGTAGCGGGCTAGCGGTATGAACTGGGCGGGCTGGCGGGCCAGCGGGCTGGCGGGCCAGCGGGCTAAACTTTAACACTTCATTGAATCAACATGAAAGCGTTATGAAACATTTCCTAGCAGTGTGAAGTGGGCGGGCTAACAGTGTAGCGGGCTAACAGTGTGAATTTGGCGGGCTGGCGGGCCAGCGGGCTAAACTTTAACACTTCATTGAATCAACATGAAAACGTTATGAAACATTTCCTAGCAGTGTGAATTGGGCGGGCTAACAGTGTAGCGTGTTGGCAGTGTGAACTGGGCGGGTTTTCGGGCCAGCGGGTTAAACTTTAACACTTCATTGAATCAACATGAAAACGTTATGAAACATTTCCTAGCAGTGTGAAGTGGGCGGGCTAACTGTAGCGGGCTAGCGGTGTGAACTGGGCGGGCTGGCGGGCCAGCGGGCTAAACTTTAACACTTCATTGAATCAACATGAAAACGTTATGAAGCATTTCCTAGCAGTATGAAGTGGGCGGGCTAACAGTGTAGCGGGCTAGCGGTGTGAACTGGGCGGGCTGGCGGGCCAGCGGGTTAAACTTTTACACTTCATTGAATCAACATGAAAACGTTATGAAACATTTCCTAGCAGTGTGAAGTTGGCGGGCTAACAGTGTAGCGGGCTAGCGGTGTGAACTGGGCGGGCTGGCGTGCCAGCGGGCTAAACTTTAACACTTCATTGAATCAACATGAAAACGTTATGAAACATTTGCTAGCAGTGTGAAGTGGGCGGGCTAACAGTGCAGCGGGCTAGCGGTGTGAACTGGGCGGGCTGGCGGGCCAGCGGGCTAAACTTTAACACTTCATTGAATCAACATGAAAACGTTATGAAACATTCCTAGCAGTGTGAAGTGGGCGGGCTAACAGTGTAGCGGGCTAGCAGTGTGAACTGGGCGGGCTGGCGGGCCAGCGAGCTAAACTTTAATACTTCATTGAACTTTAATACTTAATTGAATCAACATGAAAACGTTATGAATCATTTCCTAGCAGTGTGAAGTGGGCGGGCTAACAGTGTAGCGGGCTAGCAGTGTGAACTGAGCGGGCTGGCGGACCAGCGGGCTAAACTTTAACACTTCATTGAATTAACATGAAAACGTTATGAAACATTTCCTAGCAGTGTGAAGTGGGCGGGCTAACAGTGTAGCGGGCTAGCGGTGTGAACTGGGCGGGCTGGCGGGCCAGCGGGCTAAACTTTAACACTTCATTGAATCAATATGAAAACGTTATGAAACAATCCTAGCAGTGTGAAGTGGGCGGGCTAACAGTGTAGCGGGCTAGCAGTGTGAACTGGGCGGGCTGGCGGGCCAGCGGGCTAAACTTTAATACTTCATTGAACTTTAATACTTAATTGAATCAACATGAAAACGTTATGAATCATTTCCTAGCAGTGTGAAGTGGGCGGGATCACAGTGTAGCGGGCTAGCAGTGTGAACTGAGCGGGCTGGCGGGCCAGCGGGTTAAACTTTAACACTTCATTGAATCAACATGAAAACGTTATGAAACATTTCCTAGCAGTGTGAAGTTGGCGGGCTAACAGTGTAGCGGGCTAGCGGTGTGAACTGGGCGGGCTGGCGTGCCAGCGGGTTAAACTTTAACACTTCATTGAATCAACATGAAAACGTTATGAAACATTTCCTAGCAGTGTGAAGTTGGCGGGCTAACAGTGTAGCGGGCTAGCGGTGTGAACTGGGCGGGCTGGCGTGCCAGCGGGCTAAACTTTAACACTTCATTGAATCAACATGAAAACGTTATGAAATATTTGCTAGCAGTGTGAAGTGGGCGGGCTAACAGTGCAGCGGGCTAGCGGTGTGAACTGGGCGGGCTGGCGGGCCAGCGGGCTAAACTTTTACACTTCATTGAATCAACATGAAAACGTTATGAAACATTCCTAGCAGTGTGAAGTGGGCGGGCTAACAGTGTAGCGGGCTAGCAGTGTGAACTGGGCGGGCTGGCGGGCCAGCGAGCTAAACTTTAATTCTTCATTGAACTTTAATACTTAATTGAATCAACATGAAAACGTTATGAATCATTTCCTAGCAGTGTGAAGTGGGCGGGCTAACAGTGTAGCGGGCTAGCAGTGTGAACTGAGCGGGCTGGCGGACCAGCGGGCTAAACTATAACACTTCATTGAATTAACATGAAAACGTTATGAAACATTTCCTAGCAGTGTGAAGTGGGCGGGCTAACAGTGTAGCGGGCTAGCGGTGTGAACTGGGCGGGCTGGCGGGCCAGCGGGCTAAACTTTAACACTTCATTGAATCAATATGAAAACGTTATGAAACAATCCTAGCAGTGTGAAGTGGGCGGGCTAACAGTGTAGCGGGCTAGCAGTGTGAACTGGGCGGGCTGGCGGGCCAGCGGGCTAAACTTTAATACTTCATTGAACTTTAATACTTAATTGAATCAACATGAAAACGTTATGAATCATTTCCTAGCAGTGTGAAGTGGGCGGGCTCACAGTGTAGCGGGCTAGCAGTGTGAACTGAGCGGGCTGGCGGGCCAGCGGGCTAAACTTCAATACTTAGTTGAATCAACATGGAAACGTTATGAAACATTTCCTAGCAGTGTGAAGTGGGCGGGCTATCAGTCTAGCGAGCTAGCAGTGTGAATTGAGCTGGCCAGCGGGCATAACTTTAATACTTAGTTTAATCAACATGAAAACGATATGATACATTTCCTAGCAGTGTGAAGTGGGCGGGCTAAAAGTGTAACGGGCTAACTTCTCGTTGTCATGGCAACACCACATATCAAAATTTTATTTTAGTATTGTTTTTGGAAGTAGTAAAATGATAGTTGTTTGTTTATCCGAACATAATTATGAAATAAGAATGTGACAAATTTACTGACAATAAGATATCTCAATCAACATACTGCTGTCATTGATTCCCAGTTTTGCGACATTTTCCGCAATTTCTGAATCTACATCACTAAGATAAAATCTGCCGTAAATCAGTAGGCCTAATGGTTGGGGCTAAGAAGCTACAATTATGGGATTTCCTTTACGAAATTTCGCACATTCCAAAAATGAAAACATCATTTTTGATCATCAGGACTGATTTTGTACGATTCAGACCTCAGGTGCCATTTCGGACAACTTTCAGGCTCAGACGGGCACCAGTCCTTGGTATAACCACCCACATTCCTCAAGCTAGTTGGTTAGCTTCCTTACATGAAAATATTGACTATGGTAGGCCTCGAACTCAGTGCTGCAAGGGACAATTGATTCCAGTCGGAAACTTTAACAAAGTTATTTTTTGAGGGTCAGTTTGTAGCGTTGTAAACTGATCCCCATAGAATAATGATCCCCCAGTCATTATTTTACATAGAATAGTGATTCCCTGGTCATAATACTATGACCGGGAAGTTATAACATTTTATAGATCAAATCGGTTGAGGGGTCATTATTTAATGAGGTGTCAGTATTTTCAGGAGTCATTATTCTATATAAAATAATTACAGGGGAGGTCATTATTCTATGGGGTCAGTATACAACGTTACATTCGCCTTCAGCATGGTACTGTTGGGGCGGTCTTCATGCCGCAATCTTCTTCATCGTCTTCATCCTGGTTTCCATCCATCTAAATAGCTCCTGGATCGATTACCCCGGCCAAACGTTCCTAGCTCCCGGGTGAAATCACAAAATCACCGACACTGCCAGGCAAGCCTGGCTTCCGACTGAAATAACAGACCAGGGGCGTAGGCAAGTTTTGGATATTGGGGCGGCGATTTTTTTTAGAGATTTAAAAAGTGAAAGATTAAAACTAGAGGTGCACGAACTATTATTTGGTTTGACAATCAAATTAAAAATAAATTGTTTGTTCTTGCATTTCGAATATCAATGAATAATTAAAAAATAACAACATAATTATTTCATGGTATGAACAGATCGTAGCTGACATGATCTGTAAAGAAACGAAGCCAACATACACATATAATGTCATTGTGGCGCAGGAAGAGGTGACCAAGACTTGCTGCAAATAAAGAATCAAAACTGGTCGTCTGCGTCAGTGTCTGATTTCAGAATATTTTTGATAGTTCATTATTATACAAATAAATACTAATGTTGAGGTCGATATGTAGTTTTGCGGACCTGGGTAGTCCGAGGTCGATATCACACTACCCAGGTCCGCAAAACTACATATCGACCTCAACATTAGTATTTACTTGTTATATCATATACCCTATGAATTCAAAGCATTCTGATGATGATGATGATGATGATGATGATGATGATGATGATGATGATGATGATGATGATGATGATAGCAAAGGTAGTTATTAATTCCCGGGGTAGTTATCACTTTTTTCGGACTCGCGAGTACGTAGCTCTCGACCAATCAGAATGCTTTAAATTCATAGGGTTTATGATATTTAAAGTTTAAGCACAGCTCTCACAGTGATCCTCGCTTTTAGAAATGCAACATTCTTTGGTTGATCAGGGTCTTAGATTAAATCAAAGGACTGAAGGTACTGGTGGGTCGGTCATGAGAACACATTGATAAGGGAGGCAAGCCGATAAGGTTGGGTTTCAAGTGGTTGGGACAGGGACCAACTGATGTTGTAAGATGGTCTGATGACTTCTATGTGACCCCAAAAACAACAGGAATCGTTCATTAGTGGCGAATTAGTAAGTCAAATGTTGTTTAGTTTGAATAGTCGGTGGTATGGAATTTATGAGAGGCGCCTGTGAATCTGATTTGAGACGCATGTCTGAAGGTAATACAGCTAAGCCTGCGATTCAGTTCCCCGATTTTGCGTGAAAAACCGTGTGACCAATGATAACGATCGTGTAACGTGTAGCGTGAAGCGCAAAGCGTGATTCGACAGAGCATGCGCACCGTGAAACGGTTATGTTATTGCGCATGCGCACCGTGAGATCTCAATACGCATGCGCCCCGTGAAGCGTTAATTCATCAAAACAAAACACATTCTCTCACCAGAGGGCGTGCTACACAAGTTTCGCTTACACCTCTGTCAACGCCCGATGTACAAGATTCTTGTACAAAATATAAATAATGAACAAGAAAAATGTTGATGCAAGGCATCAAAGTGGGCGGGAGAAGGATTTTCTTGTTATAACAACAATGTAATCTCACTGCTCTGACGAAATCGGAATGACTGAAATTATTACGTTCTATTACTACAAAAATCAGAACATACGCAGTGAAACAGTCAACATCCCGATAGTACGGGCTTCTGTCGTTTTCAAAAATCGCCTCATGAAAAAAATCAAAGCACTGAAAGGGCTTTAAGCCAGCGGAGCGTAAACATAATCAAAATAAAACAAACGCATAATATTCAATGTAACAGAAATTCCAGTATTATTCCACTTATAAAGATTTATAATAACTATACAGAATGAAGAAACTCCTATAGAAGACATGTTATGTGCTTGCAACATTCTATATCTATCTATCTATCTATCTAAGATTGTCATGATACAAATTTAAAATGATAGCACAATGTTAAAACAGCAAAAAATCACAAGTTAGTTCTAAATAATGGAAAAAAGAACTTTCTCTTGCTCCAGAACCTGAGCATAAAAAGAATTTTACATGAAAATCAATTAATGTAACATATTTATAACCTAAGATTATAATGTAAAGATAATTCATTACAAAATTGGGAAAGTTACAGAACTTAATGTAATTAATGCTTAGGCATTATTATAAACACTGATGATGCAAGTATTTTGAGGGTGGGTATTTATTAGAGGCACATGATTGGAATTGAGAAATATTCAACATGCTGAAACAGATAAACCATTTCTCTAAGTACACAATGGGAAGATAACCTCAGAAATAAGGTAGCTGGAGTTATTTAACTTGTCAGGGTCATGACCTGTGCACTGTTAAGTACGTGTGTTAATAAAGGCAGATAGTAAACAAGTATACGCTGTAAATGGTCAGAGGGCTATAGTTAAAATACAAAAACATTCACTGTATTTATGAAATAAATGTATATACAGTAAATGCTGTAGTAGATCTTCTTGATTAAATAAATATCTGGTAAACCAAAGAAGTTATGTTACTTTTGGTCACTTTCATAATCGAAGCTTTCTAAACATTTACTCCGTGGGATACGGCTTATATACTACGTGCAACAAGTGTAGACCAAGATCATTCTGCACATCAGTGCAGTCTGATCAGGATCTAGACAGTTTTTTACTTGTCATAAATAACCTGATGCCCATGATAATCTATCTAAAGCACTATAGTAGACCGTGATCTGATGTTCTGGTTGATGTGGATCTTAACTGGTTGCACAAGGGATGAAAGCCGTATTCACCGTGTGAGCGTTACATTGCGGCATAATTGCTGTTTATAGAGCTCCGAGCCAGTCATTACGAACCCCAGTTCATGGATTTTAAGCATGGTGTCTAAAAAGGTTTATGGCAATAATATGAGTCTACAATGGTGATTATGTCAAGAACAATATCATGGGTTTAAGTGCATAGTTTGTGTACAATAAGCATGGAATTTAGGCGATAAAGTATTTAATTTTCTTAAATTATCAACTCTTATTCTTAGGAATAGATAAACAGATAATACAGCATCTAGCACCTCTTTCAAAGCAGTAGGATATTTTGTTGATGCATGAAAAAATATTTAAAAAAACAACAGACAAGCAAAATTATTATCAGACTAGTAGCTAGTGTAAAATAAACAGCAAGCGGTGGGATACTTTATAAATTAATGATAAGAAGACTTAGAGAGACATGTATCAAAATATTGCTGTCTCGGGTTGATTGAGCCTGTTCATGGGCAGAAATGGGAATACTTATTACTGTCCATGGTAGTTAGCCCCGGGTACTTAAAATGTCTTTATTAAATAATAAATAATAAACATCTGATTATGATTGTATCCATAAAATGTATAGCTCTGTCTTATAAATGATTAGATATTGTCATTTTCATAAATGCAGTTTACTTCTTGCATTTGCCGTCAATCATCATATCTACTGTCAATATTAAATTGTCCATAAAACAATGCCGAATTGTTCTTTTTCTGAGTCGGATTTATTCTTGAACACTTTCTTAGCTTTCCGTCATTGTGTATGCACTGTTGATGGTAGTACAGCATCGATTGTGTTTACTACCTTTCTCAACGGCTTATCAGTCGGTGCTATTTATAGAAACAAATCTTATCTGACGATCGCTGCTATAGCATTGCAGGTTGCTTGAGATTCACAGTCCTTTTCTTTGAATAATCAAGCTAAAACATTAAAGTACATAGTACAAAGTTGTATCTATGAAGTAAATGTATAGGGTTAACCTTTTCCTCCATAGTTACACCTTTATTGTGTGGGCGAACAGTTTAGATCCAGATCAGCCGGCACATCCGTGCTGTCTGACCACGATCTAAACTGTTCGCTTTTTGATTCATTAGGTTATTTCTGACAAGAATGCAACCAGTGCAGATCCTGATAAGATGGCACAGATGTTCCGGCTGATCTGGATCTAGTGTCTTTAAAATGTTTTAAAGATGATTCATTGGCTGCTGATTGCCATTGGATGCAGACTTGCTGTTTGCTGCTTTACTCGCAAATCTGGATCTCTGGATGGTTAACGCTTGCTGCTTTGGTGAGGAGACATTACAGGAAAGTGCTGACTGACATGTATGTGAAACACATAAATTTTGCTTGAGACAGAATTCTTGCTTTATTTTTGCTGGCAACTATGTTTTAGTGAAAGACTGTGAGGTTCCTGTCCTGCTTGGGAAGTAGTATTCTTCAGAGGAGTCTTCAATCAGTAGCTTAAATTAAGTTGTTTCTTGCTGGATGGAGAATATGCCTTGATGTATCCATAATAATAGCGCTTTAGACTGTTTGACTGAAAAAGCCCTGTATATTTACTGTCTGCTGGCAAGAAAAGTTGAAATGTTTGCCTATGCTTTATAATGGATGATAAGAAGGTGTAATATTAACAAATATAACATATCCTCACTATCTGATCTGGATCTACACTGTTATTTTTTCTTAGTCAGAAATTATCTATTGAATCAAAAAGTGAAGTGTAGATCCTGAAAAGATGACACAGCTGTGCTGGTTGTTCTGGATCTACATTGTTAACCTACGGATAACAGCCTTATTCCATTGAGTACATGTAGATAGGCTGGGAATAGCTTAGGTTGTGAGAACAGAGAGAAGTTTCTAGTTTAGGGAGAAATCATGGACCTGCTCACCCATTAAATAAGAAACATACAAGAAAAAACGTCTGCATTGTCTCTGCATGTATGCAAAGGTCTGTAAGTGACCTGCGACCAGAATGGAGTGAGAGAGATTGTTGTTGATTGTCTTTGGGGTCTACACTGGGTCTACTTCAGCATAAGAGGCTGACCAGGGAGTTGGGGAATTAATTAGCTCAATACACATGTGTAGACACACCTCTAAAACATTCACTCTGCCCAGGGGTCCATTCTGCCAGTTACTTAGCAGAGGGCAACAGAAGTACTTTCCATAAATACTTTATGATGTCAAATACAACACAACAAACAGTTCTTATTCCTTATGTATCCAGTATTTTAAAATTCCATATATCCCAATATAATTGTCGAAGTAATATTTCAATAGTTATTCTGAAAACTTAAAATGAAGTTACAAATTTCCAAGTTGTTTTTCCTACTTATGTTCTATAAAGACTGACTAAATTCAACCAAATTATTCTATATATATATATAAATAAAGGTTTTCTTAAACAACCAATAAAATTCTTTGTAACAAATATGCAAAAATAAAACCCCTAAAACCCTTATTAGTATGTGCCTTGACACTTTATCAAATACCTGTCATTTTGCAGCCAAGCTGATAAAACCATAAAAGTAACAAAAGGAAATTTCTTTGTATATTAATTGCAATAAGTTCCACAGATAATTTACTTAGTCTGTCAAAAATTAGGAAGTTTGATAAACTTAAAGTTTTACCAATAAACATATAGAAAATATTAATAAGACTAAATCTATAAAATTTGCATTTCTTAAACTCTTGAAACTTTTATGATGTAATAATAAGTGGGGTCCACTTATTAAACGGTGGCAGACCTAAGTGCCGCTTTTGGGGATGAAAGTGCCTTAAGTACTTAAGTATTTAAATAACAAATTAAACATGTACCAGTAATTCTCATTTCAGGCCATTAAGCATGTGATTATTTACTTTCACTGTTTTGTCATTCTGTTTAACCCTTTCCTCCATATACACAGTGTCACCTTCCTCCATAGACACAGTGTCAGACACCTTTATTGCGTGGGCGAACAGTGTAGATCCAGATCAGCCAGAACATCCATGCCATCTGATCAGGATCTGCACTGTTCAAGTTGGCAGTTAGATTTGTTAGGTTATTTCTGACCAATTGCGACCAGTGCAGATCCTGATCAGACTGCACAGATGTGCCGGCTGATGATCTGGATCTATACAGGTTGCTCATGCGTAAAAATGCTTAAAGATGGAGGAATGGGTTAAATCATATACATTTATTTCCTATTATTTTTAAAATTAAATAAAGAATTATGCATAAGGTCATGCATGTGAAGCAATATAATTATTATGTGTTAAGCACTTATTTATCTATGATGCAGTAGTCACAACAATTATTTTAGTAACATTTAATAATGTCATAATGATGCTTTTTTCACAAACCAATAGCACGGGTCCATTTACAATTCAGACATGGGGCGAATTAAAGTTTAATGCTAATGCATTAATAATGCATTACTTTTTGTCAGTAATGCAAGGTAATGATAAATGCAACAGATTTTGAATTATTTTAATGCCAAGTTAATGCATTACCTATACCAAAATGCGGTAAAGCTTAGCATTATTAAGCATTAATTGGATTGTGTTTACTATTGGATTTTGTTGATTCATTTTATTAAATAATTTTTATATTAACAGTAACTTTTTTATGCAAAGATGCTCTGTTACATATCTAATTTATAGCAAGAGAAAAATATGATTATGACAGTTAAGTATTTTGATATATGTTTACTATTAGTAAAACAAGATACAGACTATAAGTTCAGCCTTTTCACCAGAATATTGTAAAGTTTGAACATTTTTTATGATTAAGCAATGAGATCTTAAGCTTAGTTGTCATAAGAAAATGCTAACGTTAAAACAAATAAACAGCCAGTGATCTTTAAAACTCTGTCAACAAAGACAGCACTTTTAAATCATTTCTCTGTACACAATCATTGGGACGAGATATTTCCCACCAATTGTCAAACACTTAATATATTCCTGAAAATGTTACTGGTAGAAATTTGCAGTGCAAAATACCAAAAATGTTGTTCTGAAATAAGGTATTATCGAAATCAAATTAAACTTTCAGACTTGCACAAAACTCAAACTTTCACTCTCAAAGGAAGTTATTTTTCAAAACATTTATTCAAATTATGGTGACTGATTCATTTGTCATTGTAAAAATATTAGAGGGTATGTCATATTTCAGAAAATCAGCAAAAAAATGCAGATGCAGGTCACATAATAATTTAATTAGATAAGTTGCCTGTGTAGTCCTTTGTCAATACAACACTCTAAATGTGTGAAAGCAGCAATAAGTCAAAGATAACAAAAGGGTGTAAAAAATTAAACCTGTACTAATCTATGTGTACTGAGTATAGTTTTGTTTTAAGTTCTTGAGCACTTTAGCTCTTCACACTTTCAGATTGATACTTTGTATATTCAACTTTGGTGTGATTTTTTTTAAAGATGATCCCTTTTGTTCATATACTGACAGTTGACTTTTTATTTTTTTGTCAATTCACTTGTGCGAAAAATGCTTAATTTAATGCATTACTTTTTGAAATAATGCTAATTTAATGCATTTCTTTCTCAAAATATAGAAATGCTAATTTAATTTAATGCACGAATTTGGCAAATAATGCTAATTTAATGCATTACTTTTAAAAATAATTCACCCCGTGTCTGTTACAAATTAATATTATTAAGTAACTAAATTACTTTTGATATTTCCGGAATGATAATCAATCAGATTATTAATTTGTAAAACCTGTGCAAAAACAATGGATTCAAGTATTCTTTTCAAAATGTTAAACTTTCAGCTCAAAGATACAGCTTAAACACATGGGTGAACACTTTAGATCCAGATTAGCCTGGATATCACCGATCAAGGTCTTCAATGCTTGTTTTCAGAAAAAAAAAGATTAGATGAACAAGAAGCCACCAGTCTAGATTCAGATCAGACTGCTTGGATGTGCTGTATGACCTGCATTCATCCTGGTTGCACATGGAATATGAGCCATATCCCATGGATTGAAGTAATAGAGATGATTAACCCTTTATGTCATATAATTATACGCCTTTTGTTACATGTGTGACCCAAGTAGATCCAGATCAGCTGGAACATTCTGTTTGATCTGGACCTACACTGGTCACATCTTAATCAGAAACTCAATAACCCAGTAATCAACAGTGCAGATCCTGATCAGTTGGATTTTTATTTTTGTTATTTTTAATGGTAAAATCTTTTTCTGGAAAATAACATAATAACATGAAAATCAATAAAAAGTGATGTAAACATGATTAAAATCCAGTCAACACATAATTATCGACTCCAATTTTGCGGATTATATAAAGTGAAAATAACGATTTGTCACAAGACGAAGTTCTCGTCCAGTCCACGTATCAAAACAAGATAAGACTGTTTAACTTGTTCCACCTTCGGTACGCAGTCGAACGTTGTACAGTTCTTAATCGACTCGCCAACTACCGCCTCAATTTATGAAACCACAAACGACCTCGATAAACAAAATGGGCTGCGAGCCAAATTTTTGTGAACGTCATCACGTATTGTTAAAACGGATGCCGAAAGCAACCTCAAAAACCAAACGATTACCCGATCCTTTCCCAACATGGACGACGGCCAGCTAACCTGTCAGAGGTCTATTTCCTACATACGCATAGATTTTGATGGGAAAAAATTACGAGCGAAATAGGTGATGTACAAGCTAATGACAAAGCAAACCTTATAACACAAATAAATGCAGATTCATAACCGATCCAGGGCCAAATCACTCCATTGCAAACGTCAACTAACAAATCCACCACATAGTTTCAATTTTGAGAAATACAATTTATTAAGACCAATGCTTCTTTCAAAATACCTTAAAATGTTAGCAGGATGTTAGAAAATCATAACAAATATAGATTATTTAAAGATGGTTTCAATATATTTTTCGGATTTAAGAAAGGTGTGTGAAGTTGGCAGTGAGTAATGAGTAGGGAATTGGATATTCAATATCCATCTGAAATTGAATCCACTGCCAGCAGTGAGTTGGGTATTCGCTAATACCCTAATGAGATCGAATTCGCTGTCAGCTGTGAGTTGGGTATTCCTTCTATACTGACAGCAAATACCCTAATTGAGATCGAATCCACTGCCAGCTGTGAGTTGGGTATTCGTTCTATACTGACAGCGAATACCCTTATGGGACGAATCCACTGAGAGCTTTGAGTTGGGTATTCGTTCTACACTGACAGCGAATACCCAAAAGAGATCGAATCCACTGCCAGCAGTGAGTTTGGTATTCGCTCTACACTGACAGCAAATACCCTTTTGAGATCGAATCCACTGCCAGAAATGAGTTGGGTATTCGATTTACACTGACAGCGAATACCCTAATGAGATCGAATCCACTGCCAGCAGTGAGTTGGGTATTCGCACTCCACTGACAGCGAATAATGAGTAATGAGTAGGGAATTGGATATTCAATATCCATCTGAAATTGAATCCACTGCCAGCAGTGAGTTGGGTATTCGCTAATACCCTAATGAGATCGAATTCGCTGTCAGCTGTGAGTTGGGTATTCCTTCTATACTGACAGCGAATACCCTAATGAGATCAAATCCACTGCCAGCAGTGAGTTGGGTATTCGTTCTACAGTGACAGCGAATACCCTAATGAGATGGAATCCACAGTGACTGCCAGCTGTGAGTTAGGTATTCGTTCTACACTCACAGCGATTACCCTAATGAGATCGAAATCACTGCCAGAAGTGAGTTTGGTATTCGCTCTACACTGACAGCGAATACCCTAATGAGATCGAATCCACTGCCAGCAGTGAGTTGGGTATTCGCCAGTGAGCTGGGTATTCGCTTTACACAAACAGCGAATACCCTAATGAGATCGAATCCACTGCCAGCAGTGAGTTGGGTATTCGTTATATACTGACAGCGAATACCCTAATGAGATCGAATCCACTGCCAGTGGTGAGTTGGGTATTCGCTTTACACAAACAGCGTTTACCCTAATGAGATCGAATCCACTGCCAGCAGTGAGTTGGGTTTTCGTTCTACACTGACAGCGAATATCCTAATGAGATCGAATCCACTGCCAGCAGTGAGTTGGGTATTCGCTCTACACTGACACCGAATACCCTAATGAAATCGAATCCACTGCGAACAGTGAGTTGGGTTATCGCTTTACACAAACAGCGAATACGCTAATAAGATTGAATCCACTGCCAGTTATTGGTTAACATTACGTCGTTCTATAATTCTATATTTCCGCCATTTAATGATCAGTTGTCATGTTTTACCGTTCCACTCGCAATAACGAGATCTTAAAGGGAGATGTGCAGGGCCGAGCAGGTGTACTCGGCAAAATCGTAAACAGATCAATCTATGTAACACTTAAGTGTACTTTTCACTGAACTCTACATTTCAAACCCTCCAGGAGGAAGTTTTCGGTTAATTTTACCATTTCACCGGACCTGAAAACAATCCGCTGAAGAAATCCCTATACAAAAATACATTCTATATTTATAGATCATTC
Source organism: Corbicula japonica (assembly GCA_038501625.1). Lineage (NCBI taxonomy): Eukaryota > Metazoa > Mollusca > Bivalvia > Venerida > Cyrenidae > Corbicula > Corbicula japonica. The sequence continues at coordinate 813,215 of JAZAYU010000068.1, read as the reverse complement.
TATATTTAGCTCATCGCTGAGCTTACTATTCGTGGTGGCCCTAGTCTCAATCATTCAGACGTTCTGATTTCGCAAAGGCGATCAGTACGTCTGAAGACATTGTTCGTTAAAAAACCAGACACTCCAAAACGAGGCGTGTAATTAGGACATTAGTATGGAACGCCGTTGTTGTCTTGTGAAAATTGTTTTTTAGACTGTCGCCCTGCCAGCTAGAAATCAAAAAGACACATCATACGGCGACACGCATTTTTTAACTGTATTATTGCGCCCACAGGCGTGTTCAAGTAAGCTGAGTTCTGCGGTTACCAAGAGATCTGATAAAAAGTTTATACAGATGTTGCAAGCACAATAGCTACCTTATGCAACCTTAGAAATATTTTAGAAAGAAATCATTTCAATAAGAAGATCATATTTTTCTCTAAATTTGGACCTTTTTGGATCAAAATTACGTCTGTAGTGAAAAACTTTGCCCTACAACCATTTTTTTGAATTTCTTAAGATAACTTCAAAAATTCATTGGCATACCCTGTACTGGCGCGTGGACTGACCACCCAGATAGCAAACCAAACGCAACTGAATTGTTTAGTCTTTAATTCGGTTGATGATATGTGGTAAAAGCTGAAGTAAACAAAAATACCAATAAATGTGTGTTCATACTTAACAAAACACTAGAATTGAAGAGACATACATTACAATTTTAGTTAAGGCAATAATCTCTTTTTAAATGATTAGAAAATTATGACAGATACAAATAATGACTAGATTACGAAACAAATCAAGTACGAATGAACTACCGTAAAAAAATTGAACGTGACCCGTGTACACTGCTATGCTTACTTTACAGCAAAATAAAGGAAAATTCAGTATTCAGACATAAAATGTATTAACTTACAACTTGGTGGCCAAATAAGACTAATTTTGTTGGTTTGAACAAAGTGAAAGTGAAATTGCGCTATTCTGCAAAGGGAGACAACTATAGAACACAATAAAAAAATACAACACGGTCTTAAACAAAACTAGACTGTTCGTACAGTAACAGCACACTCCCCGTCTGATATCTAGATATCACTGTCATTGTCAAATATTATCTCAAAGAAATTAAATGTAGACACTGTTCAATACTTATTTCAAACATTTTATGACCTTAACACTGTTCCATACTTTTACAAGTTATTTATGACATAAACACTGTTCCATATATAATGATTTCACAATTAACAGTCCTTATACAGTTTGTTCCTCATTTACTAGTAAAACAATGTCTGTAACAGGTCGAATGTATTCATGAACCTTGCCTTCCTTTATAACGCGAACCTTGACTTTACGGATGTTATCGTCACTACTTGGAAATGTCTCTACAATCAGACCGGTAGACCAATCATGACGGTGGGCACCCTTGTCCTGTAGAAGGATAACATCGCCAGACCTCATTTGTCGACATTCGTTCCTCCACTTGCGCCTGCACTGCAGAGTATGTAAGTATTCCTTTTTCCATCTGTTCCAAAATAAGTCCGCCATGACTTGCACTCTTTTCCAATGAGCCCTATACATATCCTTTGTGTTCAAATTATAGCTACTTTCCAATGCACTCGGTTTTTGTGTAAGAAACATCGATGGGCTTAGAATTTCTGGAGCTTCTGGGTCAGAAGAGACTGGTATGAGTGGGCGATAATTGACAATGGCACATACCTCTGCCATGAAGGTGCACAGAACTTCATGTGTGAGATTCCTAGGGGTTTGGTCAAGGATCAAGGAGTCTAGAATACGACGTGTGATGCCTATCATCCGCTTCCACACCCCACCCATATGTGATGAATGTGGGGGGTTGAATATCCATGTAACTTTCTCAGCAAACAAGAACTCCTTCACGGGACCTGTTTCGATGCTGACAGTGTTCAACTTCAGTTCATCAGCCGCTCCTACAAAGTTTGTGCCCCTGTCCGATCTAAAAACTGTTACTTTGCCACGAATAGAGATGAATCTTCGTAGAGCATTTATGAATGATGATGAGCTAAGCTCTTCCACCACCTCGATATGAATGGCTCTAGTAGAAAGGCAGGTAAACAGTATAGCCCAGCGCTTGGAATTCGCTTGACCTCCTCTGGTACGCCGTGACACAATATTCCATGGGCCGAAGGTATCTACGCCAACATATGTAAATGGCGGTGATGGTTGCAAACGATCTGGTGGAAGGTCTGATAATTTCTGATGTTGTAGTTTGCCTCGTAGCTTCCGACATTGCACACATCCATGTATCAGTGATGAAATAAGGCGTTTGCCTCCAGTGATCCAGAATCCAGCAGCTCTAACTGCTCCTTCTGTGAAATGCCTACCTTGATGGGCGACCACCTCATGGTAATGACGGACAAGTAATGTCGCTATGTAGTGCTTTCCTGGGATAACGATTGGATTCTTGTGAGAGATCTCAAGCTGAGCGTGGTTGATACGACCACCTACTCGGAGTAAACCATCTGCATCCATTATTGGGTTCATCATCAGTAATGGACTATCTTGAGGCAAACGTCTCTTGTCTTGGAGACAATTAAGTTCCCTATGGTAGGTTTCGCCTTGTACTACTCTAATTATTGTCCTTTCTGCTTCTTGGAAGTTATCAACCGTCTTGCTGTCTGAACATAAATGCCAACCGCTGCAACTGTTCTTTTTGTGCCACGACTGTGCAATATGTTTTAGGTTTGAAATGGTTTTTACAAGACGATTCCAACATGAAAACCCCTCAAAGCGATGGGGCCCAAGGGAATTGTCAGCAACTTCAGTCTTCAACGTAATCAAATCTGGTCTCATTTCTTTGTCCTCATCTGGTGTCACCAGTGGGTATAGTATGTTAGGTTCATCTTCTGCATGCTTTAATGACGGACCTAATAACTATGCACATGTCTGCATTTGGTGCGCTGGAACTGACCTTGTGGCGCAGTCTGCAGGATTCAGGTTGGTAGGAACATATTTCCACTGCTCGGGTTTGGATCATTGTCTTATCCTGTCCACCCTGTTACTGACGTAAGTATAAAATCTTCGTTTCTGATTGTACAGGTAACCGAGAACAACTTTGCTATCGGTGAAGAAGTGAACTGAATCTTTTTGGATGTCCAGTTGTTGGGCAACCGTCTCATAAATTTCAACCGCTAATACTGCAGCACATAGTTCCAACCGAGGGATAGTGTGGCCATGCTTTTGAGCAACCTTTGCTTTTCCTAGGATTAAACTGACTTCTGCAACATGATCAGGAAACTTGGTGACAATGTAAGCTGATGCAGCAATGGCTTTTTCTGAAGCGTCAGAGTATATGTGTAGCCTCTTCTCAGTTGCCTGGTCAAGGGGCTGTGAGGTATACACCCTTGGGATACTGAGCTGGTGAAGAGAGTGTAAGGAGTTAGTCCATGTTTTCCATTCCAACTTCCTGTCAGGAGGTAAAGTATCATCCCAGTCAAGACTTTCTTGAATAACATCTCGCAAGAAGAGCTTTCCTGTAACAGTAACAGGAGCGATTAAACCAATAGGGTCGTAAATGCTATTGATAACTGACAACACCCCACGTCTGGTGACAGGTTTTGCGCCATCTGATACTCGAAAGGTGAATGAATCAAATTGAAGGTTCCAATTAAAACCAAGGCTGCGCTGTAATGGTAAGTCATCTCCGGAAAAGTCTAAATCCTTCAAGTCCTGAGCCAAGTCTTGCTGAGGGAAGGCTTTCATAACTTCACTACTGTTTGATGCGATTTTGTGAAGGCGAATATTACCATTTACCTGGAGTGCATTCTGTGTTCTAGTCATGACATCAATGGCTTTCTGGACATTCGGAAATGATGCAAGGCCATCATCAACATAGAAATTCTTCTCTACAAAGTCTTTGATGTCGGACCCAAATGATTCTTCACTGTTCTGTGCAGTCTTAAGCAGTCCATAAGCAGCAACCGCAGGAGAAGGGCTATTCCCGAATACATGTACACACATGCGGTATTCTGTGAGACCTTTGGTAGGATCATTGTCAACATACCATAGAAACCTGAGGAAATTTCTGTGGGCCGGTTTAACTTGAAAGCAATAGAACATCTGCTGTATATCCGCTGTGACAGCTACAGGATACTTTCGAAATCTCATGAGTATGCCAACTAAGTTGTTGGCCAAATCAGGACCTGTAAGCAGCACCTCATTTAGTGATACACCGTTGAATTTAGCTGATGAATCAAATACACCCCTTATCTGATTGGGTTTCTTGGGATGGTACACGCCAAAGATTGGAAGATACCAACATTCTTCGTTGTTTTGTAAAGGAGGGACAAGTTCAGCATGTCCCCTATCCAGTATGTCCTTCATGAAGGCTACGAAGTGTCTTCTTTTGTCAGGATTTTTACGTAGACTGGAGTCTAGAATGCCAGCACGCTTTTCAGCTTGTTGTTAGGCAGTCGAGGTCGTTCTTTTCTGAATGAAAGGGGGGCTACCCAATTGCCTTGCTTGTCCCTCGAGAACTCACAATCCATAATGTCTAAGAATTGCCTATCTTCCACTGATAAGCCTGGTTTGTCATCATTCTCTGTCCTAATGAAGACGGTGGAGCCAATTTGATCAGCTGGGTCAAATGTGCCTTTTTTATGTTTGAAGGCTGTCTGGACCTGTACATCTATGGAACTGTTACATGGTTCAAAGAGAGACGGCCTTCCATTGCTGAACAGGTAAGTCTTGTTTGCATTTACTGTGTCTGTTCTATGGATTTTGCCTAGGCAAGCCTCACCAACTATTACCCACCCAAGTTTAAGTCTGTGTGCATAAGGCGAATGTCTTGGACCAAGGCGCTGATCTAGGACGTGGTGAGCTTCTGTTAAATCTCTACCAATAAGAAGCAATATCTTGGCATTTTCATTCAGAGCTGGTATGTACTGTGAGATATCTTTGAGGTGTTGATGGTGTTCAGCCACATCTGGCGTTGGTATTTCTTCACGCATGTTTGGATATCGTTACACTCTATCACAGTGGGTAGCTCCATCTGTACGGTACCATCAAATGATTCCACTTTAAGATCATTCGCACGACGACCTGAAGAAGTAACTGTTCCAGAACAAGATGATAAAGTGTACTCGATCTCGTCATTCTGTACATTTAAGCGGTCAAATAGTTCTGACTTTGCAAGGGATCTATTACTTTGCTCGTCAAGGATGGCATATGTAGGTAAGTATCTATCTGCGTGATATTTCATATACACTTTCACTAGAACTACCTTTGCACAGGACCTTCCGGAGTAAGAGTGGGCAGTTCCACAAATCTGTGTGCATTTTGGTGTTATTACCTCCCCGCCATGAGCTGTAGAAGGTGGTGTAGGCTTCGTAGCATTGTCAGAGAATATGTGAAGCGCAGTAGGGTGACGGTCACTGTCACAATCTTTACATTTCATGGTTTGCTTACAGTCACGGATTTTGTGGTTTGCTGAACAGCATTTGTAGCACTGTTTATTTTCTTTAAAGAAAATTTTACGTTCTTCAATAGATTTCTGTTTGAATCCCTTACACTGATTCAAATTGTGTGAGTTAGTTTTGTGAAGTTGACAATAGTTGTCACTGGCTGTCGTGTCAGTCGCATTGTCATTTTTAACCTGTGTTTTGAGTGAGGTTGAATTTATACGTTTTCCATTCTTGGCAGTGCTGGTGTCACGACTCACATCATGGTAACTTGCTTCAGTCGTAAAGCTGGGGTCATTGTTTATTCTCGCCATTTCCCTGATGAAATCTGCAAAGTATGAGAATGGTGGAAAGGATACACCAAGAGTTTCTTTGTATTTCGCAGCTCTTGTGATCCACTTTTCCTGAAGACCATATGGAAGTTTGCTCACTATGGGGGCAACACCTGAAGAAGAATCAAAGTAAGAAAGCAATGATGCATACTTTATGTCTTCCTTTGAAAACTCTATCTCGGAAAGAATGTCACTAAGCTCGTATAACTTTTTACTGTCTTTAGGCGATAATTTTGGAAAGTTAATTAATTTTTGCTTCAGAGCCGCTTCCACTATTTCTGGAGATCCATATCTCTCATCTAATCGTTCCCAAAGTCTATATAACCCCTTTGTTAAGTCGTTGATGTTTGATGATCGATGCTCAACGCATGTTGTTTAGCCTCACCACCCAGCCATTTCACCAGCAAGTCAATCTCTTCTGCAGCAATACAGCCAAGTTCAGTAACAACATTCTTAAAGCTAACTTTCCAGGCAGCATACGACTCGGGTTGATTGCTGAATGTCGTCAGACGAGTAAGAAGAAGGTCTTTTTTCAATAAGAACTTTGTCAGGCTGTCAGCCGTATCGTTATTCACACAGTGAGTTGTTTGGTAAACTGAGCCATTTGGCAGAAACGGTTGAGCATGTGCGTTCAACAATGTTATTTCATCCGCCTGCTGTGGTGTTTCATCAACTGGAGATTGACTTTTTTCGATTTCGTACTGTCTTTCTTTCGGAATGAATCTTTGTTGTTGTTCAACGTACGATTCTGTCCTCGAAATGCGCAGATTCCGTGAGTGATGTTCCGAGTCTGCAATTGATGACACATCTTCACTTATTGTTTCTAACAGCCTCACTTCTGCCTCGGCAGCGGCAACTTCTTTTTGCTGCAGTAACACGTCTAAATCAGCTTCAAGACTGGCTTTCAATTTTTTTATCTCTGCTTCTTTCAGCACATATTCGGTGCGTGCTTTCGCACTCTCTGCCTTTATTCTTTTTTCTAGCAGCAGCGAACTGTGGGATGAAGACGATAGTCTTGAAGAATGTGACACTTGTGATCTTGTTTCCAGTTCAGATTGTTCAACAGATTGATCACCTTTCAAAGCATTTTGCATTATCAAGTTTTTTAATCTGTTCAGAGTTTCTTGCTTCTGGAATCTTTTCAAACTTTGTAAAGTGTTTGTTCTTTGGAGGAATTGCATATAATCAGTTGCTAGATTGCCATGTTCGTTGTCTAGTGTCTCCAACTGCCGTTTAAGAGATCTTTTAACTGAATCACTCTCTTCAGATTCAAAAAGTTCAATGTTAGTGTCAATTTGATTCCACAGTTTGCTTAACTTGTCTTCATAGTCACGACAAGTGTTTTCGTATTTGTCCATGCCCTTTTCTGTGAGAGTTCTTAGTCTTTTATCAGTAATGCCGACTGAATCACTGCTAGCCATGTTCATTAGAATTTCAGTTCCTTCGAGTAAATATTAGAATATAGTCGTTCCAACATTTCTTCTCTGGTAACCGGATTCTGTGCCAAACATCTAGTCTTCTTCTTGACAAGTTCTTTTACTGTACTGGCGCGTGGACTGACCACCCAGATAGCAAACAAAACGCAACTGAATTGTTTAGTCTTTAATTCGGTTGATGATATGTGGTAAAAGCTGAAGTAAACAAAAATACCAATAAATGTGTGTTCTTACTTAACAAAATACTAGAATTGAAGAGACATACATTACAATTTTAGTTAAGGCAATAATCTCTTTTTAAATGACTAGAAAATTATGACAGATACAAATAATGACTAGATTACGAAACAAATCAAGTACGAATATTTACACCTTTATTTCCACTGCTTCAATATCCTTTACCGGACGCGTGAAGGTCAATCTTCAATGAACACCGTTAGCCTTATCACCGAGCAATGGTAAAGGAATGCCCTGGTGACGTCATGAAATCCCCGCTATTTTTATAATTGTTGCTAATTTTAGATAGCTCTTCCTGGAATGTTGCTATTTTTAGATTACTTTTATTTTTAGTTGCTTTTATACCCCTCAAACCGGAAGTAAACAAGTTTACTTCATCGCAACATCATCAATAAGCACGTTCCATTTTCTAGAATTATCATAGGTTGAAAATAACGCATTAGCCTTTTCTAACTTCCCGCCAAAATAACGGTTTTTACTTAGACTATCATTTACTCGCATAGATAGTACTTGCTGTGATACAAATTTGATGTTTGTTGTGAAATATTAGGTTTTTCTGTATATAAATGTTTGAAAAAACGGATGAATGTGTTCAATAAACATCGAACTATTTTTGGTCGTAGTATGATTTTTTTGATTTGAGTAAATAGGCGGACCAGTCCAAATGCCAAACCCGGGGTAAGAAATGTTTTAAACAACATTTCGAAATTAGTAAAAAGTATATATTTTATATTAAATTTAGAAACAAAATGATAAAATGAGGTGTAAATATAAGTAATAAATTTCGTGTTTGATAAGTTCACCGAGTCTTGAACGTCATTAGGGCTGGTTAAAGCACGCGTGGAGTCCTTCGGACTCCACACACTTTAACCAGCCCTAATGACGTTCAAGACTCGGTGAACTTATCAAACACGAAATTTATTCCTTAAATGAACTACCGTAAAAAAATTGAACGTGACCCGTGTACACTGCTATGCTTACTTTACAGCAAAATAAAGGAAAATTCAGTATTCAGACATAAAATGTATTAACTTACAACTTGGTGGCCAAATAAGACTAATTTTGTTGGTTTGAACAAAGTGAAAGTGAAATTGCGCTATTCTGCAAAGGGAGACAACTATAGAACACAATAAAAAATACAACACGGTCTTAAACAAAACTAGACTGTTCGTACAGTAACAGCACATACCCTAATGGCGATCTTAGAAACATTTAACGGTGAAATCACTAAAATTTAATTTTAAAAAAAGTCAATAAATTCCCAATTACGAAAAGACAAAAGTGTTTAGACAATTTAGAACAGTAAAGAAAAAATAAAGCTAATCCCTAAAATTCTATTTGCGATCAAACACAAAAACGAAGCATTGCAAAACAAAAACAGTTCAAATGCCCACATGATCAAAATGATAATGACAATATTCAAGATTCTTTAAAAGAACTTTTAATTATACAGAGAGAAAACAACAATTTCTTGTCATCCATTTTCGCAACCATGAAATTAACGGTCAAGACAAACTTTTACAAATACCTCTTACTGTATACATGTGTTAGACAAGGTGATCTTAGATTTTGTTGTTAGTAACTCATTATTCAGGAAGGCATTTAAATTGATGTTTAGTATTGCTTTGTTTTTCTGTTTGGCTGCAGAATTTAGGGACTTTTTTAGGTCAAACTATTTTTCTTTACTGTTCTAACTTTTCTTGACGTATAAATAATAATAAGATTTATTTATGCAAAGTTTGACGGAACTGCATTTTTCCGTTAGAGAGATTTTGATATTCTTCCCTTTTTTATCAATAACCGTACCATGACAACTGCCATACCCTACAACGTGACAGTCTAAAACCACTATCACGAAGAGGCAGCAACGGCCTACCATATATTTGCATTCATTTATGTAAAATGGGCTAGGGGCAAGTACTAAACGTCCTTTGTTTTATAAACCATATACCTGATTTTGTGGCTCGATATCATATTACCTTCATTTCACTTTGCCCAGAATGGGAGAAATATGGTTAAAGCACTGTTAACAAATTTCATTGGAAATCGCGATTGATTTTGGATTTGTTTACCATACAAAAGCGCCATCTGTCGGTCAGACTTTTTATATAGCGATGTCTCTAGACGTTCGTCAGAGCAGTGTGACACTGATCAATGACAGAACGTCTAGATGATCTAGACTATGGTGGCCCAGGCATAGACTGGTACCGCGTTCGACTATTTAAAAATAGACGACCGGTATGAGCTAAATTTAACCTTGACATTCTACTCGCAGGTACTCGTTGTCAATGTCAACAAAGATGGCGGTGTCCTTAAAACCACTTCGGATGGAAACACAAATTGCAGTCCAAAATGTGGATTTGCTGTCCGTATTACCAACGGTTTATTTAACATCGGCTATAATTAAAATGTTACCACATAAGTGCAATACATTCGTAATGGCATGTGCATAATAGACCAGCAGGAGGCTGAAATAACATGTTTTAGTGTTTTGTGTCATTCCATATTTTGAATTTCCTGGTTGCAGACACTAAATTCATAAATTAACCATAGTTAGATCCTGTAATCTTTATGGCCTTAATATGGAAAAATCTGCCTGTCTCATATGAACTACATAAAATTCTAAACTGAGCCAATATAATATTGCTCCTACTGCCATGGATGAGAAGTGCCAGGAAGTAAAGTTTTTTTGGATATAAATTGGGATTCAGTGAACAGGAGAGTTGGCTGCCATAGTGTGTCTGAATATCCATGATGTTTGTTTGCATATCAAATCCACTTGTATATCTGAACAGGAAAGTTAGTTCAACATTCCTGATCTGAATTGCTTTGGTAGGTAATACCAGCCTGGTCAATAAGACTGACTCAATATTATCTTTATACAAGATTGCCAGAAATTTAAAACAGAGTTGACACAGCATCTCTTTATGCAAGTATTTTTTTCATTCAACTCAGTTTAATTCATTAATGTTCAGCCGTTTTAATCATCTTTATTAAAATTTCATGCATGTCTTTTTCGGAAAACGTGATTTGATGCATGTTGTATTGTATTTGATTAATTGTTTTTATGTGCACGCAGATATAAAATGATATCGATAAATCAAAACATCATTGAGTTATGACGAACATTTCCAACTATGAATTGAGTAAAATTCGACTATAAGTGACAAGTTTTTCTATTTTATGCAGTATTAAGTTAAATTCCCGTATTATTTCACTGAAGGAACAGAGTTATACCATGATTTACTGTAAAAAAAAAAGAGTGCAATCATTTACCCTGTCATTAATTTGGCTGTTCAAACAACCAATCAAAAGGCCATGGTATCACAATTTCTCGTTATTTTGGTTAAAAAAAGAATATTAAGGAGCATTAATATGAGGATTGAATGAATATTTTATCACATTCGAGTACAAAACTGTTTAATCATGTACAAAATGGGGATGTTACCCAATACAATAAATAAGATAGCCACAGTTATGTGGGCACTTGTCAGGGTATGACCTGTGCATTGTTAAGTAAGTGTGTAACTTTCATGGCAATGCTAATACTATAGCTTCCTACTTAACCATCAATTGTTTCCATCAGTCCAATTTAATACTGATTCAAACAGTTCATATGAATGTGTACAAGGGTATTTACTTGCAGTATGATTCCTTCATTAACAGACTTGTCACAATATTTGATAAGATAAATGATATGTTTGTTAAAATAGCAATTTGTTATGTTCTTTTTAAACTGACTTTTAAAAATGTCAAATTTTGAGGCATTAGAGTTTGGGAAATGAACTTAATTAAATTAACAAAATAAAAAGGTATGTGCATTAGCATACCAAGATATATTTAAAAAAATGCTTGTTATGTACCCTTTGGCTATTAGTCACCCTCTGCAGCATGCTAATCTGCTTTGTAACATAGCTTGGATGGTGAGTGTTCCTGCACTACAGCCGTTAGCCATTAGCTAGGCTCCCTCAGTGCAAGAGGACCTAGGGGTTCAGGTTAGACAATGCAGAAATATGTTCACCATTTGATTCCATGATGGCTATTGTCAAAATTTGTGGGGACAGTTTGTATGTCTCAAATTTTGTAAACATTACAAAACTACAGATTTGACAAAATTTACTGAATTTACTCATAAGCAATGTCAGGCAATGTAAATATTTCTTTTGTTATTTTTTGTGATTGAATATGTCACTGTAACATACAGAAAACTGTTACATGTTCTTAGCATACAATTTTTAAAAGATCATCCTTTTTTGATCATCATTATAATCAAATTTATAAAGAATAAGACCCTTAATTAAAACAAGTAAGCACATTAAGGCTATTAAGTCACTTCCAAAAAGTAAGACAAAAGTAGGGATTTCATTGCCAAAATTTAGGGATATTATGAATGTCTACATTCTTATTAAAACAGACATCCCGAAAGTTGCCAGACCGAAGGACCAGTCTGGTAAAATTTGAGCCGGTCAGACTAGATTTCTTATGTTATCAGACCGAATGTCAGACAAAAATTTGAACTTATACTTGCAAATAGCCTTATAACATGTTTCGGTATGACAGAATTTGTTTTGGTCAGACAAATTTTGACATCTCGTCTGACCAAATGTCTGACACATATTTTCAACTTTCTGGAAGTCTGATTAGTCTTAATGATTAGACCTACTTGTTTTATGCCTATGGAGTTGTTCTAGAAGATTACTGTAAGCATCTATTGTGTTATGACAGATGGACACAGATTCCATGGAGAAACCTTCAGGGATATCAATAGCTTTTGAAACCCGATAGTCACAAGTCATATATAATATTCAGTGAAACTTAATACTTAGTAAACTGCTTTTATTTATTTTTTTTTAGATTTTTTTTACTTCATATTATTTTAAAATGCAATAGATACACTTATCTATTTTCTTGCAAAATTTGACCACTTTTCCGAATTCCCCTGCATCAAAATTACCCCAAGCGCAGAATAAGTTGTTTTAAAAGTGGAAAAATCAAATGTTCTTGCATCAGATTCCAAGAATCAGCATCTATTGAAATCTATGAGCTTTTGACATATAGTGACAAAAATATTTAATGTTTATCTTGTATAAAATTGGAATGTACTATATGAAAAGTTCTACTGAAGAAAAAAAATGTGCATGTGTGCACCATCAAGAACAAGTAGGAAGCAAGTAAACAGGTAGGAAAATATAGGGCCCAGCTCATTTCCAGAGATTACATACTACCATTCCAGTTAGATTACACATCGTATAACATGTACCAAATAATACCACTGTAATGTTATACATTTATGAAAAATTTTACAAACAATATCATCATGACTGAATATCTACACAGCACAATCCATACAGTCTTATGAGGGTCTACACCACACTATCCATACACTATTATTAGGGGCAACACTGAAATATCCATACAATCTTATTGAAATTACAAGAAACAAGAGAGGACAGACATTGAACAGTTTAATTTTTACATTTCATCTAATATTTAATATAAATTTCCCTACTATGCAACCTCTAGCCAATAATGTATGGTTTCTATACTAGCTGGAACCCCCAGGGTGCATGATGCTTGCATAGCCTGGTTAATGGTTAATGTGGTCCTGCATCACACCATTCACCTTGCTTATGTGTTACTAAGCCAACTAGCACTAAGCAGAGGGTGATTAATAACCAAAGGGTGCATATATAGAACAAAAAAAATTAAATTAAAAAATAGTAATTTACATGTAAAAATTACATTTTAACAGTAGACTAATTAATGGGTTTAATACCGGCAAATACTTGCCAACAGAATATTTTGCCTTAAATACTGCAGAAATCTTGACTTCAATAATATTAAATAATATTTAATTCTTACAATAACTAAATTACTCATACGGTTATTACATGTATCATAAGGAAATAATTCACATTTAAGAATTTAAGGGTGTTGGACCTGCCAAAAATTAGTTAAACTCCAAGCCTTTAATTTAAAAACAAATACATGTGGTAATAATTTTTAAGATCAGTCTTTTGTTACTTGAACTTACATTGAATTGAGAAATCAATGCTAATCCACCTATGCAACTGGCCATTGACACTTAACAAGGCAGGACATACAGTCTAGGTATCTGAAACAAGTTTCTAGAAGATGTTTACACAAGGGTGCTGTAACACCTATAGGGGCAACAATGGCGATAGTAAATTGTCATAACTGTAAGGTATACAGTTTGTCTAGGTGCAATTAAATGGTTAAACATCGGTAAAAATATGTCAATTGACCAGTTGGCACCCTCAGATGCTGACTATTGGTATTTGTTTAAATTCCTGGGTGGTTAGTTCAATCCATCAGTATTTTCCAGTAATTAAATTTGATATTATTTGATAAATTATTTTAGATTTTTCAATAAATTATTTAATAAATAAGTTGATTCTGGTATAAATATAATGTCAATTGATGAGTAAACCTGAAATGATCCATATGAATTTTGACTGTAAATTACGTATAAATTCCAGAGTGGCCAATTTAATCGACCATTATTTGACAGTAAATCAGGACCTGGTGTTTAAAGGTAATACTGCTGGCATGGAAAATACATATATTTGCAGGCATTTTGCCAACCATTTTCAGATCCCTCTTATTGACACCCTTGTAGCGCAGGGCGGGTCGATCGGTTGGCCATGTTCTGGTGACAAGCTCGCCATATAGGATAACCTTTGGGATGGGGCTATCATCAATCCTGCATATGTTTCCGAGGTCCTAAATAATGTCAAGTTTACAAGCAAGGGTTGCTAAAACTTCTCCCTGTTCTCACAGCCTTAGCATATATCCAACTGGAAATCTTGATTATGACCCTGCAGAATTATCATAATAACAACAGATAATGATCTAAATCCAGTTTATAGGTTTAAGACTGTCATTGCTAAGCTCTTTAAAAAAGAAAATTATACGATGGATAATTACTGTGTATTTACCCATTTGAGAAACTTTAATAAGTTTACATTGACCCCTGAGATGACCCTTTGAGTCATGAAAATTAGCAAAACTTTATTTTGACCCATATAGTTAGTTTAAGGGTCATTTTTCCTTAAATAAGGCTTAGTTTTGTTATTATCCATCCAATCATTATCAAAATGACCCCGGATAGTCAGCACCTAAAGGAACCCTTGTTTAATGTGGTGCTCATTCAACATTAATTATGAAAAATACATGAACTTAATCAATTTTTTCATGGGTTCATTTAGCTGCTGTATCTGAAGGGTCATTTTCATAATTTTTTAGGGGATTCAGCCAATTTATAGCCAAAATATCCCCTAAATTCCAGAAAAAAGACAATTCAGCTATATTTTTAAGGGTATAATTGAGGCTTTTTGAAGATTTCACCAGTCAAATGGTCATCCCTCAGGTTAAATTAAATCCCTGATTTGATCTCCGTATCTTTTCTTTATAAAACATTCAACTTTTTATCGAAAAAAATTATAAAATTGAATAAATCAAAGCAATGATTTGGTTGTGCATTTACCATTTAAAAATCTTTAAAGTGGTGCTCACTCAACATTTATTGTGCGATTGTCTTAAAAAAAACATGAAATTAACCGCTGAAGTGCCCTTATCTTAACTTCAAAAACGAGCAACTTGATACAGAGGAGAACACATTCAAACTGACCGGGAAACAACACCAGGTAGGTGGAAAAACTCCACTTTTCTCATTCGGCGTCCGCGGTAAAAACCATGGAATCTCCTGAAATTCACTAGCCACCACTATAATAAGTGCACACCAACAACTATCAAACATTAATCTTGTCAATTTCTCTACAACATGTAATCGTTGGAGTCTGCAGAAATTAAATTCAACTAAAAATCACCGGCACCATAGTCCGACATCGACAGCACTCGACGCCATGTTTGTTTACTTCACTGGAACCTTAGCCGACAATGTGCGCGAAGCTATACAGGGTTCCAGTCGATTAGCTCATACCGGTCTCTTATCACGAAGTAGATAGAGACCGAGGTACCAGTCTAGCTCAGGCATTTTGAAACAAATGGCGACGTCGATAGTCGGCAAGGTACACCGAATGCGTATTTTTGTTGAAGTGATCACGTGACAATCCCAAAAACCACCACGGCATTACGCGGGAAATACAAAAATAGCTAACCTATGCGCGTCGAATAGGATAGGAAACAACATTTATATATCTTTTTATAAAATATTGGTTTGATATATTTCGGGCGCAAATCAATATTTGAGCACCCAAATAATGATATTCAAACCCTTTTCGCAAATCTGTTCCATTCATCAATCCTGCACATCTCCCTTTTATATTGTTCTGCAGGCCTGAGGAAATTTAACTTAAGCGATGCAAATAAATAAAAAAACGTGGGGCTCGAAACAGAGTCTGGTCTCGATTTCTGAGTTTTCTTTTATTTCAAATAGGTACAGATCACTATGATAGGCATACATATTTGCGAGGGTTGAAATTCTGGTTCCAGTCGTGTATGAATTGTTTTGCCAGATTAGAAGACTGTACAGATCCGAGCCTCCGTAATTGCGATTATATGCAGAATATGGATTTGTTCTATTGTTAAACGTTACGTCGTCCTAAATCTCTACCATTTTATAAACAGTTTTTATTTTTTATATACCATTTTAATCGCAAGAACGAAATCTTTAAATAATTCTGCATGCCGGAAGAGATCGCAACAAAGGAATCCAGGTTAAAGCGAAAGCAGGAGGGTTTTAATCAGAGGTTGGTCTCGGTTTCTGATATATTTTTTCTTTAAAATAGGGACATATCGTAAAGATAAACATACATATTTTCGAAGGTTTAAATTCCGGTTCCAACCATGTATGGATTGTTTGGCTAGCTTAGAAGACTGTCCAGAACCGAGCCTCCGTAATTGCGATTATATGCAGAATATGGCATTTTTTCTTTGGGTAAACATTACGTCGTCCTAAATCTCCGCCATTTTATGGACAGTTGTCATGTTTTATATACCATTTTACTCGCAATAAAGAAATCTGAAAATTATTCTACAGGACTGAAGAGACCGCAATAATTCAAACCAGGTTAAAGCGAAAGAAGTAGGGCTCGAATCCGAGGCTGGTCTAGGTTTCTGATATTTATTTAATGGAAAGAGTGACATATCGTAACGGTAAACATACATGTTTGTGAGGGTTTAAATTCTGGTTCCAACCATATATAGACTGTTTGGCCAGCTAAGAAGGCTGTACAGATCCTTGCCTCCGTAATTGCGATTATGTGCAGAATATGGATTTGTTCTATTGTTAAATCTCCTAAATCTCCGCCATTTTATGAACAGTTTTTATGTTTTATATACCATTTTAATCGCAAGAACGAGGTCTTAAAATTTTTCTGCATGCTGGAAGAGATCGCACCAAAGCAATCCAGGTTAAAGCGAAAGAAGGAGGGCTTTAATCCGAGGTTGGTCTCGGTTTCTGGTATCTTTTTTCCTTAAAATTTGAACATATTATCCGGGTAAAGGTAAACATACATATTTTCGAATGTTTAAATTCCGGTTCCAACCATGTATGGATTGTTTGGCCAGCTTTGAAGACTGTACAGATCCGAGCCTCCGTAATTGCGAGTATATGCAGAATATGGCATTCTTTGTATAAGTAAACATTACGTCGTCCTAAATCTCCGCCTGTTGATGAACAGTTTTCATGTTTTTTATACCATTTTGACTGGGTCAAATGTATTCCAGATTTTGAGAAAGTTTTTAATGAAAATATACTTAGTTGTTTCAAATAAAAAAATATTTGTTTTCGTTCCAATTCTAACGTGTCAGAGTTTCTCACACCCCGTTTCTCTACGATACGAACTGGTGTAGTGAAATCCCCTCTGGCACGCAAGAATGCTACAATCATCGCTTATATTTGTTTGGCTGGCTTTGCTCGCCAACTTTAACACCTTATATATTAACAAACATTACATTTCTCTCAGAAATCTATAATTAGCTAATATTTTTTTACTGGCCGCTGCGCGTGTCATGAGAATTTTCGTCTGATTTTCAAAATTAGTATATCAGTGGAAGGCTCATTGGCTAAACCTTTGATTGAGTTATAATTTAATATATCTATTGACACCAGGGGTGTTAATAGTCTTACCACATTTCAGAACTTTTGCATACGATTTGTATTGAGCGATGCGTACAAGCTTGTATTTACTCGCAAAATAAATCTATAAAATATCACAGCAATTGCTCCATGAAGTTCTGAAACCAAAACTGTTATACTTCAAGCCCAGCCAATGCCACGTAAAATCCCCATATAGCGAGGACACTCTGATGGTACATCTGTCGGTATCGGTATGCCGTCGCTTTGTTGTTTTTCACAATTTGACATTCGTAATTAGATTTGTGAAGATAATGCAGGAAGTACCGAAGATGGCCCATTTCAGAAGCATACCTGGATCTTTTATGTGCCCGGTGAAAAGCACCGATACACGGGACCTCGGTTTAAAGTCCCAAAATATGCGAAAATACAATGTCAAAATCGTATTCTAAAAATATATTTCTAAGTATATAACTGAATGATATACTTAGAAATATAAATTTTTTTTTAAGAAAACGATTTTGACGGTGTATTTTAGCATATTTTGATAGAATGGAATAATATTAGTGACTTGACACCATTTTTACAAAAAAGGGCGTATTAGTAAGGGTTGGCAGGGGGTGGGGCGGCTGGTCAAGCGCCAGTGGTAATACATCATTTGAATATCAATACTGATTTTAAAACATTTAGTGTACATATTTGTGACAATTCTCAATGAACACAGTATCGTGTATACTATATGAAAAAAGACATTGTAAGCCCGCCGAGTTCACACGGCTAGCAAATGCATCATAACGTTTTAGTGTTAAAATAATTAAGTATGGAATTTATACCGCTAGACTGCTAGCACGCTGAAATATAGTTCTCCGCGTTACAACGTAAAGCGGAGAACGGTTGTCTCAAAATAGCCTGACCAAAAACTAGTTTGGTCAGTTTGGATAGGGGGCGCTGTTTAGCGCGTGAAAATGACGTGTTTTGGCGCGGTCAAAATAGAGGTGGTCAATTCTACCGAGACTTCTCAACGAGCAACATCGAATTTAATTTTCGTGGTGGCATTTTATACATTCAGTGTACTTATTTGCAATTTATGAACACAAATCAGTTGTATTTGTTAAAATTGGATTTGTATTTGTTTTAAGGGAGCATGTTGAGATATGTTCGTTGTCTCATATTTGGAGGGTTAGTCTAAGAAACACTTTACGTGTTTCGCGCATGTTACGAACACAGGTTTCCTTCGATATACGAGGTTTTTCCTGGACGGCTAGTAACCCTATGAAAAATATTCGATCTTATCGTATTCATGGTATTCGTAATAATTAGGATTCATGAGTTTACAGATAAGATTGTGACATGCTCAGTTGGGGGTGAAAATTATTTTTTCTTATTGGAATTGTATGTTATATTCGGATATTTGTAAATTGTAGTGAAGTATGATCACTGTAAATGTTGTAGCATGTATTGGATTGGTTCGGTTTGGTATGTTTTTCACCCTCAAGTATCTGTTGTTGCTCAAATAAACTAGTCTCGTCAGCACAAACGGAGTTGTTTGTTTTTGTAGGGGTGTGTTGAGACTTTGTACTGCTAGCCCGTTACACTGTTAGATCGCCGAGCTTACACTGCAAGGAAATGTTTCATAACGTTTTCATGTTGATTCAATTAAGTATTAAAGTTTAGCCCGCTGGCCCGCCAGCCCGCCCAGTTCACACCGCTAGCCCGCTACACTGTTAGCCCGCCCACTTCACACTACTAGGAAATGTTTCATAACGTTTTCATGTTGATTCAATGAAGTGTTAAAGTTTAGCCCACTGGTCCGCCAGCCCGCCCAGTTCACACTGCTTGCCCGCTACACTGTTAGCCCGCCCACACTTCACACTGCTAGAAAATGTTTTATAACGTTTTCATGTTGATTCAATGAAGTGTTAAAGTTTAGCCCGCTGGCCCGCCAGCCCGCCCAGTTCACACCGCTAGCCCGCTACACTGTTAGCCCGCCCACTTCACACTGCTAGGAAATGTTTCATAACGTTTTCATGTTGATTCAATGGTGTTAAAGTTTAGGCCGCTGGCTCGCCAGCCCGCCCAGTTCACACCGCTAGCCCGCTACACTGTCAGCCCGCCCACTTCACACTGCTAGGAAATGTTTCATAACGTTTTCATGTTGATTCAATGAAGTGTTACAGTTTAGCCCGCTGGCCCACCAGCCGCCCAGTTCACACCGCTTGCCCGCTACACTATTAGCCCGCCCACTTCACACTGCTAGGAAAGGTTTCATAACGTTTTCATGTTGATTCAATGAAGTGTTAAAGTTTAGCCCGCTGGCCCGCCAGCCCGCCCAGTTCACACCGCTAGCCCGCTACACTGTTAGCCCGCCAACTTCACACTGCTAGGAAATGTTTCATAACGTTTTCATGTTGATTCAGTGAAGTGTTAAAGTTTAGCCCGCTGGCCAGCCAGCCCGCCAAGTTCACACCGCTAGCCCGCTACACTGTTAGCCCGCCCACTTCACACTGCTAGGAAATGTTTCATAACGTTTTCATGTTGATTCAATGAAGTGTTAAAGTTTAGCCCGCTGGCCCGCCAGCCCGCCCAGTTCACACTGCTATCCCGCTACACTGTTAGCCCGCCCACTTCACACTGCTAGGAAATGTTTCATAACGTTTTCATGTTGATTCAATAAAGTGCTAAAGTTTAGCCCGCTGGCCCGCCAGCCCGCCCAGTTCACACTGCTAGCCCGATACACTGTTAGCCCGCCCACTTCAAACTGCTAGGAAATGTTTCATAACGTTTTCATGTTGATTCAATGAAGTGTTAAAGTTTAGCCCGCTGGTCCGCCAGCCCGCCCAGTTCACACTGCTAGCCCGCTACACTGTTAGCCCGCCAACTTCACACTGCTAGGAAATGTTTCATAACGTTTTCATGTTCATTAAATGAAGTGTTAAAGTTTAAACCGCTGGCCCGCCAGCCCGCCCATTTCACACTGCTAGCCCGCTACACTGTTAGCCCGCCCACTTCACACTGCTAGGAAATGTTTCATAACGTTTTCATGTTGATTCAATGGTGTAAGTTTAGCCCGCTGGCCCGCCAGCCCGCCCAGTTCACACCGCTAGCCCGCTACACTGTTAGCCCGCCAACTTCACACTGCTAGGAAATGTTTCATAACGTTTTCATGTTGATTCAATGAAGTGTTACAGTTTAGCCCTCTGGCCCGCCAGCCCGCCCAGTTCACACTGCTTGCCCGCTATACTGTTAGCCCGCCCACTTCACACTGCTAGGAAATGTTTTATAACGCTTTTATGTTGATTTAATGAAGTGTAAATGTTTAGCCCGCTGGCCCGCCAGCCCGCCCAGTTCACACCGCTAGCCCGCTACACTGTTAGCCCGCCAACTTCACACTGCTAGGAAATGTTTCATAACGTTTTCATGTTGATTCAATGAAGTGTTACAGTTTAGCCCTCTGGCCCGCCAGCCCGCCCAGTTCACACTGCTTGCCCGCTATACTGTTAGCCCGCCCACTTCACACTGCTAGGAAATGTTTTATAACGCTTTTATGTTGATTTAATGAAGTGTAAATGTTTAGCACGCTGGCCCGCCAGCCCGCCCAGTTCACACCGCTAGCCCGCTACACTGTTAGTCCGCCCACTGCACACTGCTAGGAATGTTTCATAACGTTTTCATGTTGATTCGATGAAGTGTTAAAGTTTAGCCCGCTGGCCCGCCAGCCCGCCAAGTTCACACCGCTAGCCCGCTACACTGTTAGCCCGCCCACTTCACACTGCTAGGAAATGTTTCATAACGTTTTCATGTTGATTCAATGAAGTTTTAAAGTTTAGCCCGCTGACCCGCTAGCCCGCCCAGTTCACACTGCTAGCCCGCTACACTGTTGGCCCGCCCACTTCACACTGCTAGGAAATGTTTCATAACGTTTTCATGTTGATTCAATGAAGTGTTAAAGTTTAGCCCGCTGGCCCGCCAGCCCGCCCAGTTCACACCGCTAGCCCGCTACACTGTTAGCCCGCCCACTTCACACTGCTAGGAAATGTTTCATAACGTTTTCATGTTGATTCAATAAAGTGTTAAAATTTAGCCCGCTGGCCCGCTGGCCCGCCAGCCCGCCCAGTTCACACCGCTAGCCCGCTACACTGTTAGCCCGCCCACTTCACACTGCTAGGAAATGTTTCATAACGTTTTCATGTTGATTCAATGAAGTGTTACAGTTTAGCCCGCTGGCCCGCCAGCCCGCCCAGTTCACACCGCTAGCCCGCTACACTGTTAGCCCGCCCACTTCACACTGCTTGGAAATGTTTCATAACGTTAACATGTTGATTCAATGAAGTGTTACAGTTTAGCCCGCTGGCCCGCCAGCCCGCCCATTTCACACCGCTAGCCCGCTACACTGTTAGCCCGCCCACTTCAGACTGCTAGGAATTGTTTCATAACGTTTTCATGTTGATTCAATGAAGTGTTAAAGTTTAGCCCGCTGGACCGCCAGCCCGCCTAGTTCACACCGCTAGCCCGCTACACTGTTAACCCGCCCAGTTCACACTGCTAGCCCGCTACACTGTTAGCCCGCCCACTTCACACTGTTAGCCCGCTAGCCTGCTAACCCGCTCAGTTCACACTGTTAGCCCGCTAGACTGCTAGCCCGCTCAGTTCACACTGTTAGCCCGCTAGACTGCAAGCCCGCCCAGTTCACACTGCCAGCCCGCCACACCGCTAGCCCGTTACCCCGCGTACTTCACTGACATCCTTTTTTCCGATATTATAAATGTAAAATTAAATATGTATTCAATAAAACTACCTTATCAACATCAATCCTTCTAATTTAGCAGACACCAAATATCGAAAGCAATTACACACTCGCCGAAACACACTAACTAACCAGCCTGTCAATACAACTAACAACAACAACAACCTGAAACCAAAAGCAATGTTTATGGTAAATATATGCAAATCAGCTACCAAAGCAACATAAAATTTAACGACCCATGTAAGGAACACCGAAACTCATCACAAGCATCATTTTTAAAGCAGTGTTTATTGCTTACATTGTACACAATATTCATCCGACTACATTAATCTAATCATTTGCCAAGGAATCATTTTAATTTACTCTACCCCTAGATAAAGACCACCCACTATTTAGACCACCTTTTCCCAACCGCAATGGTGGTCTTAAAAGCGGGATTTTACTGTACAACGATTTAGATGAGTTTGTCCCAAGCAATGGCTTTGTTTGAAGATGAAAAGTCGATTTGTTGACACAAAATTCATAAAGGTTAGCGTAATTGTTTATTTTGTTGGGTTTCACGCCCACTTTCAACTGTATTTCAGTAACATTCAGATAGAAATTAAGCCATTCACATACTCATTCGATCACTAACTCATTCAGTCAAAATGTCCGGCAGTAAAACTATTTTGTTGTATATTTCCAAACTACCGATTTAATTCTTTCCTCCAAATATACGCATTTTTTACGCATGTGCGACCAGTGTAGATCCAGATCAGCCGGTGCATCCATGCCGTCTGATCAGGATCTGCACTGGTCGCATTTTGGTCAGGAATAACCTATTGCATCAAAAAGCGAACAGTTAAGATTCTGATCAGACAGCACGGATGTGCCGGCTGATCTGGATCTAAAATGTTCGCCCATGCAATAAAGCTGTATCTATGGAGAAAAAGGTTACTTGCAAGCAAATGCTTCTTATTTCAAGACTTTGACAAGGCCTTTGGCTGATTCCATTTGTCAATTGTCTGTTTTAAGGTAACATTCCTGAAAAACATATTATGAAGGAAGAGAGCCACAAAAGCAATGAAATATCTATCTGTAGAGCAAAAAGACAGAAATAAGTTGTTACACATTTAAAATTATTAAAACCGGACCAAACTTAATATTTTATAAGCTACTACAAGAAATACATGTTAAGAAACATTATAAGTAAATGTATATGGTTCAGTAAGAGATATCTAAATTTGGATATTAAAAGAAAAGAATCTAAAACGCAGTGGTGTTTTGATTTTATAACTGTTTTTTTTTTTTGCTTAAATGTACAAAGAGTTGTGTACTTTTATTTAGAAATTGATAACGCTTTAAATATACGCACTAGACTTAGCTGTGCTATGCACGTGGACGGGTTATTCTATAGGGAGAACAGCCCGCTCACGTGCATGAAACAACCTCTGCCCAAGATCATATAACTAACACTGCACATCAGTCTCAAATCTCAAGCATCTGGTCCCGTGATTATAAAACATTTTACATGCTAAACTCAATTCTGTGCTCAAACGTAAAATGTCTAGAACATTAACAGTCTTCATAATAAGGAATAACTATCTGTTCAACAGTTGTTGTTGAGAGCAATTTTGTCATATATTCAGTTTAAAATGTTTTATTTTATATAATGAACAGAAACGAAGCCATCAAATTTTCATGCTCAAATTGAGTCGAACATGAAAAAAGTTTTATAATCACGGGGCCAGATTAGCTGATTAGTACCCTAGTTTCCATTTTGAAATCCGATGCTTGAGATTTGAAACTCGTCTCCAGTTTTAGTTTTATGATCTTGGACACTGGTTTATTTTATTGTTGGTAATTCTTAAAAGGAAAAATTAATTTCTCTTTTGGATCTGTTTGCACCTTGCTTGTTATGCTTTTATTTAAAAAGAAGTATTATAATTAACTCATTTAAAACGGACAGATCGCAGATTTTAAAATATTATAGGAGGCTGAGATTGTTGACTTCAACCCCAAACCTGTATATACACGAGTATTTCAATATTTATGACAAAAAAGTTGATACCAAGGAAAGATTAAATTGTATGAAACCGTTTGCGCATAAGAATTGATATAAGCAGAAATAAAGTTAAGCACATTAAACCAGTTAGTGTTTTTTTCGGCGTTAGCTGTCTAAGCTCACTTTTGACCTAGTTTTTCGACCAATGAAATGTTGTAAATAATACTCGTACTCTCTTATTATGCAGAGGGAAAATGAAATAAACTATTTCGATTGGTAGCTATTTACACCAGAGAGGCATCTAGCAGGGTGGAGAGGTATCTAGTGGGATTTTTATTATTATGCAGCGGAAAAATCAAATAGATTATTTCGATTGGTTATTAGTGGGTGTTGTATTGGAGAAAAAAACATATTTACGATTTAAATAACCAGTTAAGTCAATAATGATGGCTTAAATACAATTTTATATGGGATATTCTTGGGTGTCAGGTAAACACTTGCATACAAGTTTACACAGTGTAAAACGAAAGAGAAGTTTAAATATTTCTAGTTCTTACTGGTTCCTTTCTAGTTCCTTTGATACTGATTGTTAATTTCAAGTAAAAAAAAAACAACAACAAGGTCATTGTAGTGTAGTGGATGACACTCTCGCCTCCCAAGCGGAGGCCCCGGGTTCAATACTCGGGACGGACACTATTTTTAAAGTAAATTTACGTAAAACTTGGTAGATTTCGCTCTTGTAACAGGCTGTTTGTATTTATTTTTATTAAATTTCAAGGACATTTATTCATCTTGAGTTCTAACTCTACAAGAGGTATTTTATTGAAACTGAATAAATGCAGATCAAGACTTAATGTAAGACATTGCTTCTTTAATCGACTTGTTATCACTGTATGAAATTGTTGCAACAGCTTGAACATTTTTTTTGAAAGACACTTTCAATGAATTTATGAGTTGTCATGATTCGGTCGCTTAATCTCTAGGTCATACTAAGAAGGCAGGAAGGGTTCGTCAACAGCTATAACAAGTAAAATAAAATAACTAAACTGTGTCTGCTTCGCCTCTCTGTATTTCTTTCTTTCTTATATACGTGTATATATAAATATTTTCCATCAACGACGTTTATCTTTTTTAAAGATATTTCTTGTTTCTAACAATCGCGCATCTAGTAACCCGATGAGGTAAGTTTGGCGTAATGCACATTACTTTCTGATTATCCATAATCAATTATAATATGTGCTTCCTAGCCGAGCGTATAGATTTACAAAATTTGTTCTAGCTTTTTACCTTAAGTAGTTATATGTACTATATATTCAAATGGTATATACCGGTATTTAAAAAAAAAACACAAGATCGCGTGATTTAAAGCGTTTACATAATATGTTGTTGAGACTTTTTTTGCATTACTAATGATAGATATGTGGTTCAATGATTTAAAAGTTAAAACAGAACACGAAATAAAATCGTTTCATGCTTGTCAAAAAGGGGGTTGTGTGGTATTGTTTAAAATTAACGATTTTATTTTAGATTTTATGAGTAAATGTGCGCTTATGAAAATGAAATGCGCAAAAGTTTTTTATGTAAGCTTATGTTTACATTTTGATAAGGATCCTATGTTCTAACTACACCGTTCATAAAATTTAATTTTGCAACTGGAGTTACACATTCTTCGAATTTGAAACCTTATACGCCTTTCCAATAATTCGATGAATTTTTTGGTTACCTCCCCTGTCCAGTCACGTGACTGCTCTACGGGAAAAAAATGATTGCTCGCTGTATTTACGTTATAGCAGGAATCTTTATCAATAATATGTATCTACAACTTTCCTTTTCATCATAAAATTCTTTTTGAAAAATATCATTTCTCGTTGAATTAGTAAAACTACATCAGCGTCATGATATTTTTAATAACAATTTATAAACAACCAAATTTCTTTGACTAAAAGTGTCAAGTCATTATTCCTCGCGTTAAACACAAAAAGACTTTAACTAACAGCCAGTGTTCTCTCCACGGCTAAATTGGGTCTCATTTCCGGATTAGCGTGTCTAATCATCTATTGTGATCATGTTATGAATATGTCGGCGGCGATTGATTTTGAAGGCGGCATGCCATAAAAATGTCAAATTGTCGCGCACAAGGGGTCACCTGTCAATTAGTTAAAGGGGCAGATATCATTGACCAATAGAGATCGTTTAATTACTATTTGCTAGGTATCTACACTTCCCAATTAACGATATATCAAGTCAAGTCAAGTCAAGTCAAGTCAAATTCCTTTTAATCACTCATGTCAAAAGACAAAATGAGGATAACACAATATAACAAAAGAGGCTCACAAATATAATAAATAACTATTATGATTTGCATAACCACATACTTGTTTGTTTTGAATAGCATAACTATACATATATAATATATAAGAAAAAGTAATTAGCGGTAACGAATATGATTTAATGCAATGTTACTGTTAACAGGTATGCTCACTGGGATTAAGCCCGATTACGGAGAGCCAATTTAAAACCACATACTTTCATTTCTGTTTTCAGTTTTAAATCAAGATTGTACATAACACCAAGCATTCATCAAATTAACAAAATGCTGACTAATAATCAAACCTGCTTGTAAGGATAATTCTAACAAATTTACATAATTTCAAAAAAATCAGATTTACTGGTAGTATTAAATAATTGATTCATTTTAAATGTACTAGGTCTTCTATAAAAATATGGTTTGAGATATAGTTTTCGTTCGATTTCAAAATTTGGACATTGGAATAAGAAGTGAAATTCATCACCTAATTGATTTTGGCATCGGTTACAGACTCGCAAATGTATAGGTATTTTTGACCAGCCACCGGTCTCCACCGGCAGCCGATGATTACGGGTTCGGAACTTTATCATGTAAAATAAGTATAATTTTGGAGTATTGCTTAAATAGCTTTCCATTCCGAAACTGTGTTTAAATATTCTATATGTGACACTTTTTTTTAGAGTTTTCTACACAAGCAAACCATTCATTAATGAATAAGTCTTTGAGCTTTTGTCGCACTGATAGTTTTAGCCATTTAATATGTAGGCAATTTTGTGAATCCCAAATATTGGATAAATCTGTTTTTAATAGAATTGTTTTAACAGCATGTATTCAAGGAAAACGGCGTTTTAGAATATTAGTGTTTAAGTTACATGATAATTTATACATATATTGGTACATTATTACCGAGAGTTTACTTGTTTGGGCTTTAATCACTGGATGTGTCAGCAAATGTATTTTATTTAGTAATTATATGGACTC
This sequence comes from Corbicula japonica, assembly GCA_038501625.1. Classification (NCBI taxonomy): domain Eukaryota; kingdom Metazoa; phylum Mollusca; class Bivalvia; order Venerida; family Cyrenidae; genus Corbicula; species Corbicula japonica. The sequence continues at coordinate 785,725 of JAZAYU010000068.1, read as the reverse complement.
TTAATACACAGTACGACACGTTACAGAAACAGAAGCCGTCAATAAGAAACAAATCTTGGCAAAACATTTTATAAATGTTTAATTAAGCGTTTGGGCGTTTACGCCAAAATTACAAACTGTTAAACCTAAGTAATCTAAATGGGGGCCTACCGATATACACAGTTACCTCCCATTGAGAGTGGTTTCCCTTTCTGATTGGGTAGTTCCGGTTTAGAAGCGGTAATAAAGCGTAGCGTTAAAAGTGTAGATAAATCGTCTCAAAGTGCTTTTAAAGTTAAAATGAATTGTCGAATTAACAAAAAAGTGAAACAGGCATATAAGGAATAACCATCATCTTAGTAAATTGATTTTAAGTTAATAACTAAATGCAACTTACCTGTTTACGTAACCGCACGTATCCTTTATGAAAATTTATTGATTGGCTAGCATGGAAATTAAAACTTTTTAAAACTTTCACTTAAGTATTTAGCCAATAACCGTTAAGTCATGCAAACAATGCTTATAAAGAAAACGGCCTGGTGTTTTATGACCACGTTACATAATCTAATTAGCAACAGTGGGTTTTACCAGCTGGAGGTGTGATATAGGCCTTTTGAAGTTTAATTGTAGATTTGTGAGAGGTTGAAAAAGTTGCTTGTTGGGGGTAAAAGTGTTGTTTTAGGAAGCTGACTAGAGATTAAATATTCTAATCACACTGTTGTTTGAACTGAATTAAATAAAATAGCACTCGGGAAAGTTTTACCCAAACCAAAGACCTATATATATATATATACACTTATTGCTCGTATTCCTGTAAATATCGTTTATCGAACAACATATCGTTTATCGAACAACGTCCCCGGAAGACGTCCCCGGAAGTGGAAACATAATTTTCTGGCATGCGCACTTCGTCAAAGGGCAAGTAATTTTCAAGGGAAACAACCTAAAAAGTAACGCTTGGTCACGTGACGAGATTCTCGTCGAATCCACGAGAAAAAACGAGATTTCTTATATCGGTAATAGAGAGATGCGAATCTATTTATATATATAGGTCTCTGCCCAAACATTTTTATTTATTTAATGAATTAAAATTGATTGTAAAACTTAATGAATTCAGAAACAAAGAGAAAAACGTGAAAACATTATGAAACCATGTTTAAATATGTTTTAATTGTGTAAGAATAAGAACGAACATTTTGGAGAAAGAAAGAGCAGTAAAATGGAAAATACGTTAATACGAACATGACACAAATCTATGAACCGAATGGTGTAAATTTAATTTGTAGGAAAAGGTCCAGTTATTTTTTAAAAATCTATTTAATTTCTTGCCATGGGCATGAAAGAGCATGTATAAAAGTGAACGTGCATTTCATTGGCGGACGTCAAACTTTATTTAATAACATCTGTTAAAAATTTTGCTACCTATTTTATTAAGCGTTTCTTACTTTTCTTTTCATCAAATCATTTTTGGGCTTAAGAAATACGTATTTTTTACTCTTTATTAGTTACCGAAGGGGTCGAACATAACGATGTTAAACACAAACCTCTCCAACATATTAAATGGATAGAAGAGCAAATTTAAATATTATGCGCTGCGCTATAAAACTACTTTTTTTTTCATTCAATGATAATAATCAAACGTTTTTTATGCATTAGGCTGATCTCTGACCAAACAGGCCCTTTTTAAAGCATTTGAAAGAACCACGGATGACTACTGCATGTCTGTTTTAATTGTCAATCTCAGACCGGAACTACCCAGTGACAGGTGCACGTTACAAAGAGAGGTAACTTAAGACAGAATATTGAGATAACTCTGTATATCGGTAGGACCCCATTGGATATGCAACCATATTGTAATATAAATATTACCATCTTTGGAAGCCGGCATCTGAATCTTTGAATTTTATTCTACGAATGATACTTCTACGGATTTTGTTTTATTCTTGTATCACAAATATAGGATTAATCTGTACATATGTGTTGACCGAAAACCATGCAACTGGTTTTGGAGACCTGTCTCGGGTCTCAGGCGTCCGACGGGCCGGTCAGGAGTATTGAATCTCGGTCGGGGGCCGGTCTCGGACCTCGGGCGTCTGATTAGCTGTGATAGCGAAGGGACGCCATCTCTGCCGGTCGGATGCTGGGGTTCTGGGACTGGTCTCCGGTCTCGGTTACTGTAATCTTGGACCCAGGTCGCCATTTCAGCCGGTCGCACGCTTGAGATTTGGACTATCTCAGTGTTTTTGCTTTCTATGTTTGTGTGAGTTTCGACCTCTTATGTCTAAGTTAAATGTCTTTGTATATTTTGTAGTTGTCGACTTTGTCATGTCATGTACATTTTGTCATGTCTTTTCTATGTCTTGTTTGTTAACCACTTTTTGGTGGAAATAAAGAGAATATAACAAACAATAAGATTACCGATCCTTTTATTTCAAGACAGAATCAATCATTTTTGGTTGTGAAGTATACGTAACATTAAAAATACCAAATTATTTATTCGTTTAACATAAACGCCATAAATTATTAGGACAATTCTGTTGTTCAAATGTGTAAATATCAACAAAGTTAGATAGTAATTTTATATGTCTACAGATCATGTAACCAGATGTTGACATATCACGATTACCGGATTATAGCGCATTACCAGTTTTAGCAATTTGCAACGCTCACACCACTAAAATATAATTTTCAGCAGAAAAGACATTAAGATGAAGATGTTGTAGAGAAATTCGTAAAATTAATGGTTATGTTTGTCCAAATTGCGTTTCATACTGCTACTATCAACAAGAATGGTACATGTTATTAAATGATAAAAAATCTAAATATCTAACAAATAGTGAAAATAAAAATGTCTGGCTAGAATAACAGACCAGCAACTTATTTTTTCACCGCCGGCGACGAACGCAGACCTGCAAGGTGGTGGAAAATGTTAGTGTTTATGTGCTTAAACCGTAGCCCGAACGTCCACCTTCACGCAGAGCCTCGTTTTGGATTGATTTCCGGTCACGGGAAGTAACTCGTACAGGACTGCGAAACTGTTTATTGGAAAGGCGTATAAGATAAATCATTTTACTTCGTTTTATGAAAATGCCATCATAATCCCCTAGTGCATTCATAAACAAGAGACATTTATCGAGGTGAGGGTAAAACCAAATGCCACAAATTCGACCGTAGCTTTTGTTAACATAGATACTGAAACTGGCTAAAACTGCTGAAAAAAAATCTTCCGTGTAACAACTAAGCAACAGCACGTACTATTACAGAATTGCAAAGAATTGTTCACAATTACTAAAGAATGCATATTTAAATAAAGAAATATAAACTTAAGTTAACGGGGAATGTAGCCGCTGCACACGAATTTGTGACTTTTATTTTATCCCAACCTTAAATGTCGGTTGTTTCCAAAAGAATGTATACGGAGTTAACTGATAATTCCATAAAAAGAAGCGAAAATGATATATCTCATCGTGTTTCAAGATTGATGAGTATACTCCGAATCCACGCTTAGAAATGTAAATAATATGATTGTTGTAGTTAAAAGATTGGTTAAGTGTATTTGATTCAAAAAGCCGTCCGACCAATTTTTAAGAAATAATTACTGTAGATCATTCGTTAAGAAGATGTATGTTTCTTTTCAAAATTACACGGTTAAGAATAGTTTTGTTGCCGTTTAATACTTTTGTTCGTTTTTTTTTTCATATAACATAGAATCTTTTCATGATAAAGATTTTTTATTGTGAGTTTGTTGATAGTTGTCTTCTCTGGTGACTTCATAAACTAAATAATGCCTGCATTTCTTTTTTCAAATTCATGAATATTGTATGATGTTTCGTGATGTATTTTGGTAATTGTATTAGTCTGACGTACTAATGTAAAATAGTGTGAAGAAGAAATAAGAGTATTAGATCTAAACTCAAAGGACTTTTGTTTTTCATATCAGCTTAGAAAAAGCATAGTTTATTACTTTTGGGATTCTTGAGTTCGAATAAAGCTTTTGAACATCACAATGCTCTCGAAATTTTCAAAGAAATAAACATGTTAATCTGCTGCCTGACTGTCTCAAGGGACAATATTAAGGGCCCTCTACAATCTTCATTGCACATCCAATGATAAAAAACGAAAATTGTCAAAATTAGTCTAATGCATTTCAGTGAAACTTAGCACAAATAAATGTTATTGATATTTCTTTATCAGGCACATTTTAAGAAAAGTAAAAATAAAATCTAGATCTAAAAATTCAAGTCTTAATTTCGAGAAAGCATCTTTTAAATGCCCACCTACTGACCACTTTTGTCTAACAAATGTATATTTTGAGATATTTGTAAAATTGAGTTTGACCTGGTAGTTTCTGATCGCGCAAATATTTGACAAAGGAATATAAGTGTTGATTTTTCTCTTCATAATAGAAAGTTCTTTGAAAGGACATAATCTATTGTTGTAAGTTATTTTACAGGTCACGGTTACATTGAAGTTGGACCTTTCGGCACTTACAAATAAAAGGGGACATCTACTGGCCATAAGCAATCTCATGTACCACGTTAACCAAATTTGTTTTTCGATTTTATTGATGTATGTGAATAAATAAACATGAGGAAAATTACATAAAATATAAAGACGTCAAGATCACGGATACATGGAATGACTTTCACACACATGACCTACGCACGCGTGACCTTCATACAAGTTTTATCAACAGGCTGATGCTTTTAAACTGGTTTTTCAAAACCGGTTCTTTTGTTGTCGCGTGTTCACGCTCGAATTAACGATATCATCGTAGCTGTACATTTAGCGATTCTTTCAGGTATTGAATTATTTAATTTGGATATAAAGTTTATACTGTAAAGGGTAAAATTTTGATTTTTGATTACTCAGGATAAGATATTATATATATTTTTGTCCGCTTTTTGTCACAATAATTAATAGAATGAATTTTATTGTATATGATAAATAAAAAAAAGTGGTCGGTTAATTTAAAGAAAAAATACGTAAAATGTACATGTTCTGATGTTTACATGTACACAAATTTTTACATATTATACATGTATAGCAAGTTGGGTATAAGTAGAGATGGTGGTGATGATGGTAGTGATGATGATGATGATGATGATGATGATGATGATGATGATGATGATGATGGAGAGACTTTTCAGAAAGGATGAATATGCAGATGACGTTAAGCGAATGATAGCTTCATTGCAACGCTGATGACATTGTAAAGTTAAGTAACCTTGTCAATATAAGCGATTAAAAATATAAAGTTTCCACGAGTCAGTAAGTTTTACGTTATATGCGCGTGACCATGAATCACAAGACACCTTATTGTTGCAGATTTTATTCAGTTGCTTAGTGAGTTGAAACTAACACAAACGAAGGTTTACGGGGATATTTGGTTATCATTGGTAAGTTGTCTTTTATTGTACTGTTTATTGGTGTAAATATTGAGTTGCGCTCAACCCAGGGCTAGGCGGCGTGGGCAGTAATAAGCATTTCCATTACTGCCCATGAACAGGCTCAATCAAACCGAGCCTGCAATATTTTCATATTTGTCGTGGTCGAAGGTCTTTGTTCACTTTTCATCTATTTTAATTCAACACAATTAATATATTTGGCTGCACTACAAGACTGTAGTTTATTTTAAGGGAACCGCTAATATAAGTGAAGTCTGGGAGTCCAATAACAGCTTTTATTTCTGCGTCAAGTGACAGTTTCTGTTCAAAGAGAGTTATATAGGTTTTATACCCAATATTACCATTTTGGTTCCGGCTAAAGCAATGAAAAACGTCGATATTTTAAGAAATTTCAGAATGAATTTTAAGCATTAAATTATATTGAGGGCGAGTTTTCAGTATCAAATTACTCATTTGGGCATTTAAAATTATGTTTTATATTGTTTTGTTTTTGTAAATGGAATTTTAGGGAATTTAGAAATCTAGTTAAATTTCTTTAGTGTTCTTGCGTGTCTGTTGCAAGCAGGATGTGAAGATGATCGTAAAGAAAAGATTTTTCCTGCGACCATTTTTACCAGACTAATGGTCCTTTGAAAAATGCAGCCATTAAATTTTGTGTTATCAACTCCACATTTGGTTAAATTCTTTCAAACTTGCACAGATGATAAGACATGAAGTATTAATTGTTTTTATTTAAGAATTTTTCTTTCAACCATTTTCACCAGCGTTATGGCCCTTTTTTATGTACCAACATTTTGTGGCACTTACTCCTCGTTTACTAGTCATGATTACCACGTGTTCTTAATACCTGACACAATTTGTTTCAAATCTACAGCAGTGGTAGTCCAGCCCGTCTGGACGTTATCAGTGACGTCTTCTATCGACTTGCTAGAGTAACCTGAAGTACGGAGTACGGAACGGTATGCGGTACGTGCCGGACCTACAGCAGTAGGGGCATGAGTTTCCTGATGACGGTCTATTTAATAAATTTTGTTTTGTTTTCTCACTAGGAGCCGAGTCAACAATGAAAGCAAGTCTTCTGGCAGGGATTGTATTGAGTGGTGTTGCTGCAGTCCTCGGCTTCATTAGCACCGCCATACCGTACTGGCGCACGCTGGACGTTGACTCGAACAGCACTTATGCCGGACTGTGGCAGCTCTGCACGTCAGACCTAACTCCAACAACATGCACTAACTGGGAGGTTAAACACTGTAAGTGATCTTATACATTACATACTCATTTTTTTCAGAACAGGTCAATTTATTCGATGTTTTGATTTTAAAGTAAACATAAAACAGGTTTCGCAAAGAGTCATATACATATCAGGATAAAACTACATTTTCATTTATTATTTGTAAAAGAAATTATTCTCATTGTTGACAGATAAATCATTATGAATAAATTTACACGTTTTTGGCAGTAAGCTGACTTCGAACAAGATGATGTTGTATTTACCCACCATTTTTAACACGAAAAACAAAAAAAAACCGGTTACCGCAGAAGGTGGATCGATACACTATTCTGTAGAGTATCGACCCCCCTCGCACTTAAAACGATAAACTGCCGGCTGATCCTGCACCATTCCACACCCTGCATCTGTCTCCTTATCCAAAATGATTTCATATGCGACATGCTTTTTATACGCCCGTTTGAAAAACGGGACGTATTATGGGAACACCTGCGGCGGGCGGGCGGGCGGGCGGGCGGGCGGGCGGCGTCCACATGGTTTCCGCTCTCTAAGTCAAAGAGTTTTCATCCGATCTTTATCAAACTTGGTGAATATGTTGGTGGGCATAATATCTCGACCAAGTTCTATAACCAGCCAAATCCCCCCAGGCACTCCTGAATTATGGCCCTTGAATTGTCTAAAATTACTGTTTCCGCACTCTAAGTCAAAGAGTTTTCATCCGGTCTTTATCAAACTTGGTGAATATGTTGGTGGGCATAATATCTCGACCAAGTTCTATAACCAGCCAAATCCCCCCAGGCACTCCTGAATTATGGCCCTTGAATTGTCCAAAATTACTGTTTCCACTCTCTAAGTCAAAGAATTTTCATCCGGTGAATATTTTGGTGGGCATAATATCTCGACCAAGTTCTATAACCAGCCAAATCCCCCCATGCACTCCTGAATTATGGCCCTTAAATTGTCCAAAATAAGGGTTTACACTCTCTAAGTCAAAGAGTTTTCATCCGGTCTTTATCAAACTTGGTGAATATGTTGGTGGGCATTATATCTCGACCAAGTTCTATAACCTGCCGAATCCCCCCAGGCACTCCTGAATTATGGCCCTTGAATTGTCCAAAATTACTGTTTCCGCTCTCTAAGTCAAAGAGTTTTCATCCGGTCTTTATCAAACTTGGTGAATATTTTGGTGGGCATTATATCTCGACCAAGTTCTATAACCTGCCGAATCCCCCAGGCACTCCTGAATTATGGCCCTTGAATTGTCCAAAAACTGAATTAGCGGTATCTGCTCTCCAAGTCGAATAATTTTCATCGGATCGTTACGCAACTTTGATGATCAGCATTTTGACGGGCGTATTTTGTGTCAGTTTGGCACTCTTGTTTCTGGTCTTGCTATGAAAAAACTTTAGTTTTATAATTTTTGCTTATAAATAACTATTTACATAATGCTTGGGACGATTACTAAACATAGTTATCAATTAGTAAACACACATACAGAAGAAAGTCAGAATTAGTAATCATAACCTGAATCAAGACTGAAACGATGACAAAAGCACTTTTTTATTATGAGACATGTAATGATGCAAAACATGATAACTCAGTAAAAAATACGCAATACGGTACTAGAACATAAGTGTGAGGTTATTCTGATAGATGTCTGCTGCTAAAACGTAAGATAAGCAGGTTACTCTGATTGGATTATCTCCCTTTGTTTACATTAACTTTCTTATTTTTTCTATGGAAATTTTGAGTGTATAAACTGGTCTTTATCCGTACACAGAAGTAATTCCAACTTGAAAGGATGATAAACCTCGATGTTCAGTACAACAATACTTCTCTTTATCTTGTTATTCTGAAGGACCACAATATTGGATGACAACTGAGTGGGGACATCTGTGTCTTATGGACACATCTTGTAGTAACTACTAGTAGAAGGTCATCTATTTATGTTTGGTATTGTTTTATACATAACCGTTGTTATTGTCGGTCATCCTGATGGCCGACATATTATAATGGACCAAACTTGAGCTTTCTACCTGAACACCGGTTAACAGCGATGTCAAGCAAGGTTCACGGACCAGACGGAACGGATAGTTAAGAAAAGTAGACTCTTACTAAGTCGTTATTTATGGATAGACTCTTACTCAGTTGTTATCTATGAAAACCTAGAGGCCTCTTATTGGATGTTAAACGACATCATATATGGAGTCTGTACCTTTTCTTAAATCCTCTCTCCAGCTTCTGACCATCTAGGCTTATTACTCATAAAGATATTTCCGACGAAGAACAATAAACATATACATGGATATTGTCTAGTAAATGTATACTGTGTATGATAAACAAAAGATGTATAGCTTATGACTCTATTAGCAACTACAATGTGTAGAGAGCACTGAACAGAGATTAGCTAATTATTTTGCTTTATTTTCTTATCTACGAACTTCTGCAGCATTTTGTGCAACTCGGGGACAGGGGTATCACGGGGAACGTTTTTCATGTTTAGGCTAGCTCGATATGGATTACCGTATTCGTCATTACTTTGATAAGTTTGCTAAACTGTAATCTTGCATTTTGCCACTCAACTGGTTATTAAAGTTTGATAAGGTTTTGAACGTAAAAAATATCATTCGAACATCAGAACACACATTTTTGCAGGAATCTTTAATCGGGTCATGAAACTGACAATAATAGACAATACAAGTTTTAGCTTTCCAAAGTTTTAATTTGGTTTTGAATCTACAAAATAATCTTTGAAACATGCGAAAACACATATTTTTGCGGAAGTTTCAATTCGGGTCATGAAACTGTCAATAATAGACAAAACAAAATTATGCTTTCCAAAAAGCTAGTCGGTCATTAGCATAACCTTTTAACAAATAAAGACGGCGCTGAAGTGCATACTTTAGGCAAATTTGAAATTAACGCGTTTGGTTGTTATTGGAAGTCATAAGACATTCTAAGTAAATACCAACATTCTAACGAAATTCTTCTAGAGCAGAAAGAGCAATGTTATACCAGTGAGTTCCGGCCAGACTGTGTGAACATTTTTCTCTCCCACTCTGTGACAGTGAAAAACTTTGTTTTTTTTTTAACATATTCTGAAGTATTTGGTATATATTTACAGCTTGATTATCGTTGCTTTCTAACACTGTGACACAAAATAGTGTTTGATAAACTTTTCAATTTCGATTTACCTTCAGGTGAATTATTTTGTTTGCAAACAGGGTTAGCTTTATCACCTTCTAAAATACTTCTCCTTCGAAAGAAGGAATACCTATAAATAAACTTAAATTTTTTAATGACATCCAAATGAATAAATATAAAACGTTTTAATTTCAGGTGGCTTAAAGTTTAAACTTTTAGCCGTCTTCTTAAAAGGTTGTGCTAATGACCGACTAGCTTTTTGGAAAGCTAAAACTTGTAGTAAGAATATACCAGTACAAATCAGACACTCTTGTTCCTTATAGCAGTCTATCAGAATCTCATGTGTAACGCCTCAAATACAAAACATCTCTAGTTTATGAATTCTATAAATAGGGTTGTGTCTGCTGCTAAAACTTAAGACAAGTAGTTCCCGGTTCCGTTGTTTTGTTCATCAATTCATCCGTCACAGATCTGGATTTAAGCGTATATCTTGGCAACCCTTACTTAAGGCATTTTAATCAAAGTGAATTAAGTTGTGAACCATACAAGGCGTAGAATCACGTCCAAGAAATATTGACTTACCTTAAAATTTTTATGTAACACCAAGGAATGTAGTGTCAACAAAGTAACACGTCATTTTCGCTAGAGTTGAAATAACCTGTCACGTTCTAGAACAATTGTCATACTTCTCATGACACATTTACAGTTTCAATGTTACACAATTCTATTGACGAAGAAATAATGCTGATTGTTCATTCAATTTATTCAGTCAGTGGCAGTGCTGTAGAGATAATAAATTACCACAATCAAACGGATGTATGTGGTTTATGAAATTCAATATTCTTTTTTTGTACGATTGCAGCTTCACACTGGTTCCGAACAGTCCAAGCTCTTGCGATTATTGGTATTATATGCCTAGGTTTGGGAACGGTGTTTGCAGTGTTCTATGCCCAAAATGAGCCAAAGACGAGATACATGGCCTTCGCAGCACTCAATAATATAATTGGTGGTAAGTGACAATCATCACACTTAGGAAAGGTGAAATATGCATAAATCAGGAATTGCCACATTCAGAAAAGAACAGCCTCCCCAAACAGTCAACTGGGGGTTTATACTAGGTTCTAGGGTGCACCAACCTCACACTTACCCAAACAGGTTCTTATATCACAAAACACACAAGCTGTCTTGGTGAAATAACTCCAACCCACCCATCAGCTCAACAATGTTGCTTGCAAAAACACACAAACATATAAAACTTAAGAAGCTAATAGCATTGCAAAGCCAAAGGGGCGGGTTCTCATTGATCTTACCGAGACCAGAGCTCCTGCAGAGCTATAACAATTCCCGGAACGATAAAATGTTTTACTTAAAGACGATTGCAATCGTTTCCGATTTCACTAAAGTGAATTGTACATGCTCACTATTTGAGGCACGTCACGGGAAAGGGTATCTTCGGGCAGTTGACGTCAATCCTTGAAACGACGTCATAAAGTTGAGCAGACGACATTAAGTATTATACAATTCGCGGTAAACATACCATTTTATTGTCAAAATGTGTAACAAAATCACTGTTTTGTTGTGAGAAAATAATAGAAATTTGAAAGTTCTTTCTAAATATAGTAACAACAAAAATGACACAAACAATGACCGAAGGTATCTTTTCCCGTGGCGTGCCTCATTTGCATATTTGACTTATTGACCTCTGTGTCAATGCTCCTTGAAAATCGGAGTTATATCCACTGGATAAGCAAAATACTTATGTAAATTCACGAACTATTGACTTGAAGCTTTTGTTTGTTTGTTTGTTTTTGTTGTGTGTTTTTTTTGTTGTTTTTTTTTTGGTGGGGGGGGGGTGAATTCAAGACTATACACTATATATATTTCTCCTTTTTATTGATCGCCAAAATAAACAAACGCCATATAAAGCAAGATTAATCGCCAATTGAAGTTCTTGTACAACTAATAATCTATCCGTGCTCTAAATGCTTTTAGACATACTCTTTATCAACTTACTATTTTAAACATTTTACACTTCAGTTCTCGGGACGTTATTTTTTAGTTTGATTATTTATGAGACGCATATTTCCATATACCATAACAAAATTCATTTTGATAAAGCGAATACTGAAGAAAAACAAAAAAAAAACAACTAAATCTGGTTTCGTAACAACTAAAATATATCACAAAAGAGATGAATTGGATTATAAAATTGTTAGTTTACAATTTTTGGAAGATAATGTCCCGCCAGTAACGGGGATTAAATTTAACAGCATGTACATTTTTGTGTCGCCTGCGATAGCAGGTAGACACATAGGGATCCTATTGTCCGGCGGCGTCGTTGTCGTCGTCGTCGGTGCCGTCGTCCGGTAGTCCCCCAACTTAAACCTGAAACTTAATGTTGCCTATAACTTTGAAAGTACTTGTCCTATTCACTTCATACTTGGAATATATCATCAGCATGAACAATTCCATATGTGACGACAAGAATGATAACTCCAGTTTCAATATTTTTTGAGTTATGCCCCTTTCAAACGCAACTTTAACCTGAAACTTAATGTTGCCTATAACTTTGAAAGTACTTGTCCTATTCACTTCATACTTGGAATATATCATCAGCATGAACAATGCCATCTGTGACGACAAGAATGATAACTCCAATTTCAATATTTTTTGAGTTATGCCCCTTTCAAATGCAACTTTAACCTGAAACTTAATGTTGCCTATAACTTTGAAAGTACTTGTCCTATTCACTTCATACTTGGAATATATCATCAGCATGAACAATGCCATCTGTGACGACAAGAATGATAACTCCAATTTCAATATTTTTTGAGTTATGCCCCTTTCAAATGCAACTTTAACCTGAAACTTAATGTTGCCTATAACTTTGAAAGTACTTGTCCTATTCACTTCATACTTGGAATATATCATCAGCATGAACAATGCTATCTGTGACGACAAGAATGATAACTCCAGTTTCAATATTTTTTGAGTTATGCCCCTTTCAAATGCAACTTTAACCTGAAACTTAATGTTGCATATAACTTTGAAAGTAATTGTCCTATTCACTTCATAATTGGAATATATCATCAGCATGAACAATGCCATCTGTGAAGACAAGAATGATAACTCCAGTTTCAATATTTTTTGAGTTATGCCCCTTTCAAATGCAACTTTAACCTGAAACTTAATGTTGCCTATAACTTTGAAAGTACTTGTCCTATTCACTTCATACTTGGAATATATCATCAGCATGAACAATTCCATATGTGACGACAAGAATGATAACTCCAGTTTCAATATTTTTTGAGTTATGCCCCTTTCAAACGCAACTTTAACCTGAAACTTAATGTTGCCTATAACTTTGAAAGTACTTGTCCTATTCACTTCATACTTGGAATATATCATCAGCATGAACAATGCCATCTGTGACGACAAGAATGATAACTCCAGTTTAAATATTTTAGAGTTATGCCCCTTTCAAATGCAACTTTAACATGAAACTTAATGTTGCCTATAACTTTGAAAGTACTAGTCCTGTTCACTTCATACTTGGAATATATCATTAGCATGATCAACAACATTGGTAACAAAAAGAATCATAACTCTTGTTGATTATATTTTGAGTTATGCCCCTTTCAAATGCAACTTTAACATGAAACGTAATGTTGACTTTAACTTTGAAAGTAATTGTCCTATTCACTTGATATTCGAAATAAATCATCTTCATTGAACAGCGTCATTATGAAGAACAAGAATGATAACTCCTGCTGTACTATTTTATGAGTTTTGTCCCTTTAATATACAACTTTAATGTTGAAACTTAATGTTGCCTATAACTTTTTAAGTACTTGTCCTATTCACTCTTCTAATATATCATCTTCATGAACAACAACAACATCGGTTACAACAAGAATCATAACTCCTGTTCGACTTTTTTTTTTCAAATGCAAATTTCACATGAAACTTAATGTTGTGTATAATTTGAAAGTACTTGCCCTATTCATTGAATACTTCGATTGTATCATCAACATTTTATGACTTATGTCTCTTTCAAATGCAACTTTAACATGAAACTTAGTGTTGCCTTTAAAATTGAAAGTACTTGTTCGATTCACTTATTACTTTGAATAACTCATTGGCGTGCACAAACAAATTTTTAAAGATGATAACTCGGGTTTCACCATTATTATAGTTATTCCCCTTTTAAGTGCAATTTAGATGACACGTGTGTTCTGTGGTGTAGTATTGAAATCAACTTAAATAAAATATTTTTATTATTATATATGATTTAACATAGGCCCACATTTCAACGTTTTCCATGCAGGCGACACGTGTTCCGCGGAACAAAACATTCTAGTTCTATTAGTTGTAACTATGTTAATGATTTCAACGAACGGAATCTTTACCAAACAGGTAATCTTGGAAACAGGGGTATCGGTACCGTCAACGGAAGCGTAGCGGGGATCATTTACGCATTTTTTTTATTTTTCAGATGTGTTTTTAGCTCGACTATTCGAAGAATAGGGGAGCTATCCTACTCGCCCCGGTGTCGGCGTCGGCGTCGGCGTCCGTTAAACAAAAAATGCACTTTGGTCCATTACTTGAAAACTACTTATGATATCAACTCGAAACTTGGAATATATATTCACCATCAAATTCTACATCATTACCAACAAGACCCATAACTCTGCTTCCAATATTTTTCAAGTTATGCCCCTTTTTCACTTAAATTTTGCGTTAAGGAAAATATGCACTTTGGTCCATAACTTATAAACTACTTGAGATATCAACTTGAAACTTGGAATATATATTCACCATCAAATTCTACATCATAACCAACAAAACCCATAACTCTGCTGTCAATATATTTCAAGTTATGCCCCTTTTTTCTTATATTTTGTGTCAAGCAAAATATGCATTTTGCCTCTAACTTTAAAACTAATTGAGATATTGCCTTGAAACTTGAAATATATTTTCACCATCAAAATCTACATCATAACCAACAAGACCCATAACCCTTCTTCCAATATTTTTCAAATTATGCCCCTTTTTCGCTTACATTTTGTGTTAAGCAAAATATACAGTCGGCCCTTAACTTCGTTATGAATGGAGGGATTTCAAAATAACTTGGCACAAATGTTCACCATGACAAGGCGGTGTGTCGCGTACAATACCCATGCCTGTAGGTCCAAAGTCAAGGTCACTGTTACTAAAAATAGAATTTTCTTGCAAAATCGTGTCCGCTCTGTAACTTTGTTATTTCTTATTGGGTTTTTAAATAACTTGGTATAATTGTTCACCATATCAAGACGGTGTGTCACGTACATGCCCAAGCCTGTATGTCAATGGTCAAGGTCACTGTTGCTAAAAATAGAATTTTCTTGTCTAGGCTGTTACTTTGTTATGAATGGAGGGATTTCAAAATAACTTGGCACAAATGTTCACCATGACAAGGCGGTGTGTCCGCACAATACCCATGCCTGTAGATCCAAGGTCAATGTCACTGATACTAAAAATAGAATTTTCTTGTCCAGGCTGTAACTTTGTTATGAATGGAAGGATTTCAAAATAATTTGACACAAATGTTCACCATGACAGGGCGGTGTGTCACGTACCATGCCCATGCCTGTAGGTCAAAGGTCAAGGTCACTGTTACTAAAAATAGAATTTTCTTGTCCTGGCTGTTACTTTGTTATAAATGGAGGGATTTTAAAATAACTTTGCACAAATGTTCATGAAAAGGCAGTGTGTACGCACAATACCCAAGCCTGAAGGTCCAAGGTCAAGGTCACTGTTACCAAAAATAGAATTTTCTTGTCCAGGCTGTAACTTCATTATAAATGGAGGGATTTCAAAAAAACTTGGCACAAATGTTCACCATGAAAGGGCAGTGTATCGCGTATTATTCCCATCATTGCACTTGAGTGTCTGAAAATGATGCATAGCGGGGCATCCGTGTCCTATGGACACATTTCTAGTTTCACTTATATTTTCACTTAAGTGCACTTCATCGATAACTTTGCAAATACTTAAGGTATCAACTTCAAACTACCACTATATTTTCATTTCAGTTCTTTTTCTGTAACATTACTGAAGTGATTGATATTTGACTAAAAGTAAATGTCTCTAATAAAAAATTACTAACAAGTTTTCTAACAAATTCAGAAATATTTCATAGTTATTCCCCTATTCAGTTTAATATTTATGGTACATTTAGGAATTATTTCTGTTATTTGAAAAGAATTTCTCCCGTACCATTCACTTGTAAATATTTTTCCTGATTGCACATGAATGTATGGCCATAGTTGTTATTGTTTTAATCTTCAAATTGCATTTGTTTCAAATGATTCGAATAGTCGAGCATGCTGTCTCCTCTGACAGCTCTTGTTCATTGTAGCGGTGATCATTTACGCAGTTGTTATTTTTCAGGTGTGTTATTCATAATGGCGGTGATCATTTACGCAGTTTTTATCAAGAGATTGCCGGTTATTCAAGACTCGGTCTGGAGTGTCGGTTTCTACCTGGCCATCCTCGCATCACTGACGGCGTTCGTAGCCACATTTGCGATGATTTATTCCAGAAGAGCAGCTGGCTACTCAGCGATCTGAACCTATACAGTTTTCTGTTCCACCAAATCATCATAATTGTGTACCGGTGACTTAAACAATGGTTGTTGTTTTCTAACGAAAACTTGAGTTTTTGTTGTTTTATAACGAAAACTTGTTAAGTATCTGTTTGTTCGTTTCAATTAAATGATATGTTGCATTATCTGCTTGTCTTTCTTATCTGCGTAGAACGACTTGGTTCTGCTTTATGAAAGTGAATGTAATATGTTAAGAATTTTATTTATATTGTCAACAAGAACTTCCTTCTGGAAACTCTTAGTGTTTTTTTTCAGCGTTAAGAAATGGGGCGCGTCACGGGAAAAGGTACCTTCGGACAGTTGACGTCAATCTTTGAAATGACTTCATAAATTTGAGCAGACGACATTATATATTATGCATTTCGCGGTAATAATAACGTTTAATTGTCAAAACGTGTAATAAAATCACATTTTAGTAATAAGAAATTGATTTATATTTGTAAGTTCTTTCTAAATTTAGTAAAAACTAAAACATCACTAAAATTGACCGAAGGTACCTTTTCCCGTGACTTGCCCCATTTTTAATTATGTAGATGGATATTTAATGGGCTTTACTTAAAATGTGTATAACATTTGATAACACTATAAAATTCTTCAACAAATAAAATTAGTGATGCAGAACAGGTGTTTTATATATAAGGAATTAAGGTTCAACAGGATTGACCGAAGTTTTGTTCATTGGAAGTTTTATATTAAACACGTATGTTGAGTAAGATAATTTTAAACAATTATTATAGTTGGTTAGCCTTGGTGAATTAAATCCAACCCACCTACCTATTTGAAAATGTTGGAAAATACACTATTATAATGAAAAGCCGATAGCTTTGTATAGCAAAGCCAGTTAATAATCGACGACCATTAAATCAATTAAATCGGCAAAGGAAATTCAAGTTTCACTGTTACAGAAAATTGGTCAAATGGATTTAAATGGTTGACCTTAAAAATATTACACGTATTTTTCAAAATTTAGAGAAAATGAAGCAAATGTCTGTTTGCTTATTTAAGATATATTAAAAAAAAGCAAAATTTATAAAAGGTAAACAATATTTTATGCCCCCACGAAGTGGGAGGCATATGAATTTGCACTCGTCCATATTTCCGTTCATCCGTTCGTACGTACGTCCACCAAATCTGAGGTATCGACTCCTCTTGCACAGATCAAGCAAATATCAACATTTATTATCGATAGCACTTACCTCGGAAAACGTACTTAATTACGTCTTTCAATAATATAAAAAAAGAAGATTTCCTTTCAGAAGAAATACAATGATGAATGTGTTTACAAACAAAGAGGTGCGTCACGGGAAAAGGTACCTTCGGACAGATGACGTGAATATCTGAAATGACGTTATAAATTTGAGCTGACGACATTATTTATTATGCTTTTTGCGGTAAAAATACCATTTTATTGTCAAAATGTGTAACAAAACCACATTTTAGTTATAAGAAATTGATTTATAGAAGTAAGTTCTTTCTCAATTAATTAAAAACTAAAATATCACTTAAACTGACCGAAGGTAGCTTTTCCCGTGACGTCCCCCATTAATGATCTTAAACTGTTTAAGTAAGTTCCAGGAAATTGATTTTGGGAATTTTTGCAGAAATGACATATCAATATTTTGTTTTACTCATTCGGTTAAGATTATGTTCATATACATAGCACAAAAGTAAACGAAATAAATCATCATTTACATCAGACCAAGTCTGTACCACGGTAACAGGGTGGCGATACCACGTGACTTTTTGGATGTCGCGCACACACAAAATAGCTCGCTTCGGTAGGTTTTTCCTTATTTCTCGGTAATTACTGGAACGATTTCGATCAGATAAAGAGCACCGTACTTCTGTTAAAAAGCGACATTCAACCTCCAGGAGTACAGTTTTCTTTATCTGATCGAAATCGGTCCAAAATATTGCCGAGAAATAAGCAAAAACCTACCTGAAGCACGTGATTTTGTGTGTGCACGACATCCAAAAAGTCACGTGGTATAGCCACCCTGGGTAAACTCGGCTGGTAAATAATGAAAAATAAGTCAGATTTTTCAAAAGAAATACTATTGTTGTATAAGTTAAATCATAAATAAATATCATGAAATTAACTCAGCAAAAAATCATTATACCTTGTAGATAAGGGTGACATACTCGTTATTCTTAATTGCAGCAACATCAGGCTAGTGATGATAATGTTACAATACAAATACAAGTTGTTGTCTTCTAACTATTAACGAATTAGAGTAACAAATAAAATAACACAACAGAGAATATAATGATGATGATGACAAATACCTGATAGAGAGGGGTAAAACATAATAATATCAGTCTGTCTGGAACATTAAATAGGACAACACTAACGAACAGAAATAATGAACATATTAATAAGAAATTCACAATAGGAATCGGTCTGAATGTGAATCGATATACAAGGTGCAGCTACATGCTCCTGATTCGTCCCAGAAGATGTTCAAGAAACCATTAACAATGTCAGTCAGGCAAAGTTTGATTAGAAGTTATGGCTCGGTGCGGAATTCACCGACAGTTAACGATACTCAAAGGATAAGAAGTTATGGTTCGGTGCGGAATTCACCGACAGTTAACGATACTCAAAGGAGGAGGGTTTCAGACGAAGTTTTCATACCAATATAAGAATGAATATCGCCGTATGCGAAGCAGACGTTATGTCGAACCAGTTGAGGATCTGTTGACCTCAGAAGCTTAACTGGTAAAGCACTGCTTGAGAAATGAAAGTCCTAACAAGCCTGCTGATCTTCACTGCAAAGCGATTGATGGAATGTCAGTGCAAACTTGGACTGGGCTTGAATTTATGTAAATGATAAACCAAAACAACATATACTGAACCAAAAAAAAAAACTTTCGCAAAGTATGTGCCAGTTGTTCAAGGGTACCACTTAGATATAAACACATATTACAACAGGATAATGCCACATCCCATGTTGCTCGTGTCAGTATACAGTATTTACAAAATCATAACGTTGATTTCATCGACGACTGGCCCTCAAAAAGTCCGGAGTTGAACCCAATTGGTCTGCATCATCAAGGCAAAACAAAGTTCTGAAAACAAGAATGACAAACATTGACCAATATTGAGATCTTAGGTGTAAATAACTTTAAATTTATCTGTAATGTAATGTAATGTAGCCTAAATAAAAGGGTATGAAACGTTATTTATAGGGCAAAATACATATACATATCAAATGCAACACTAGCAGACCTAAATTTAAGTGCATAAGTAGATATAAACACGGTACGCGAAGGAGACTAACACTATTTTAGCCAGCTCCTTGTTCGTGACGTAGATCTAAATTGATATGGTTAACTAAAGTGGCGTAGTTGTAAGTATTAATAGTTAAATGAAGAATGAAGAAAAACTCTAAGAAATAAATTTGCAGCGTTAACAAAGGTAAAATGAAGATTAAACATTTATAGTTTCTCAATATTCAACTGACTTGGTTCCCTGTGATTATTTTCTTCTCCCTAAACTAAACATGCCTTTACTGGATGAAATGTATAAATCTCTAACTGCTTCTACAATCATCCATTCATCAGTGTTTGCAGGGGTTTCCTATTCAGGATAATAAAAAAACTGCTTTAACAGCTGAAAATATGTGTGTCCGATAAAGCAGAGTTCTTTGAAGGTCTTCGTAAAATTTAATACCAAAATCATTATATGCTGAAAGTGGCGGCATCGAGGAATTACCTCTCCTATAGACTCGTACAGTTGTTAACTTGTATCATGCAAAAGGAAATAAGCATTATTTTAGTTACCTTTGCACAATAATGCGATCAATGCTTATTCTCTGCTCACGCCCCATGGGTAGCTTATAAATGTTTCTTTTCAAGTCAGATTACAGAATTACAAATGGATACCTAATTGATGCAGGCATTTGTATAATCCTGGGAATATACTTGGTTCAGCAAATGTGTAGGAAGCTATTTATTTATAATTTATCTGTTGCACTTATTTCTATTTAACTAGTTCAGATGAAATGTGCAAACATCAAACCTCCTGGGTGTGATACATAATTTAAATGGCAGGAGAAACTCCTTTTTTGCTCGCCCGGTTAGCAGAGCTACATATCTAACCGGTCATTTGATACGAAGCATAATAAAATAATAGGGGTTTATATTAAATATACGGTTAGAATGTTTTTAACACAACTTCGCCGCTAAATTTCAGCTGAGTAAAACCGTCACGGTTTTCATTTTCATTTATAATGGTTTTAATGCGACGGAGGGTGCTGCATAAAAAAGCGAGTTGTTTTTTTTTTAATTCGGGTCAGTTAAAAAGCTCTTGGTAAAAGTATTACACATTTCTTAAATGGCAGACCAGCCGATTTATAGTTGTTTAGTTGAATATTTAAACATTATAAGTCATACTGTCCTCAATTACAAAATACGCAGGTACATCTATGTGCATACCAATGAATTAACTAAATAGTAAACTCGTAATGCCAAGACTAATACCGGCGGGCACCTTTCCGATACAATTAGTAGAAAGGAAATAAATATGCAATTCCTAGAAACGTTTATGGGACGGAGTTATCTGCCCAGATTAGTATTGCCATGTCGACATCAGTATGTGTGATAACTTACGGTTGGGTTCATAATGGGATTGCTAAATGTGAGTAAACGAGCGCATAGATAACAGGGAAACAGTAAAACAAATCTATCACTAAGCATCTGAAGAAAACGGCCTAAGGTTCGTTTTTTGTGCAAAATTCGATTTCTGTCAATCTAGGGTCCCGCAACGTGTGTTATATCTTTTAAAGCTCAAATTATCATAAACGACAGGATCTATATGATGAAACATGCAAATCATGGTTGAAAAGTATAAAATAATATTGTTTTAGTTTATTTTATTTAATTTGTGTATTTTGTCAGTTTGGATTTTACATCGTTCTATAAGTACATTTGTTTTATGGTACAGAAAAAAAGAAATAATTGCTTATAAATAAAAGAAACAATCAAACTAAGCGAACTACTAGCCAAGTATCAAACGGACCTCAGTAAGTGAACATATGATTTTTCCTAAAATTCCAGACCTTTTTGCTAAATGTTATTTCGGTTTTCAAACTTATTTAAATAAATTTTATATTTCCTTGTGATCTTCAACAAATTTCTAACAATAAAATTAGTTCTAACTTTGCGAACTTTTATTCAGCAATACTCTAGAGACTATTTTTTTGGAATTTCAACAAAATGACTGAAAAAGAATTTAATCCATCTTTGTCCGATTTCATGGATGAATTTTGTCAGGAATACTGGAAGAAAGCTAGCAGTTTGTCCATCAGTGTGAGGGGAATATATTATTGGAGTTTTAAATAAGGAGTTGCTTTTATTTACATTTAATTTTGGGTTTATTTTATGCAATTTCTGCAAGTTGTGAATGGCCGGCGTTAATATTCTGAGACTTCCAGTATACAACACACAGCTTTTATAATGTCTAGAGAGTCTGCAGAGATCACATGTGTGCCAACCCAGACTCGCCGACAGCTTTTAGAAGTCTAGAAAGTCTGCAGATGTCACATGTGTGCCAACCCAGACTCGCCGACAGCTTTTAGAAGTCTAGAAAGTCTGCAGATGTCACATGTGTGCCAACCCAGACTCGCCGACAGCTTTTAGAAGTCTAGAAAGTCTGCAGAGGTCACATGTGTGCCAACCCAGACTCGCCGACAGCTTTTATAATGTCTAGAGAGTCTGCAGAGGTCACATGTGTGTCAACCCAGACTCGCCGACAGCTTTTATAATGTCTAGAGAGTCTGCAGATGTCACATGTGTGCCAACCCAGACTCGCCGACAGCTTTTAGAAGTCTAGAAAGTCTGCAGAGATCACATGTGTGCCAACCCAGACTCGCCGACAGCTTTTAGAAGTCTAGAGAGTCTGCAGAGGTCACATGTGTGCCAACCCAGACTCGCCGACAGCTTTTAGAAGTCTAGAGAGTCTGCAGATGTCACATGTGTGTCAACCCAGACTCGCCGACAGCTTTTAGAAGTCTAGAGAGTCTGCAGAGGTCACATGTGTGTCAACCCAGACTCGCCGACAGCTTTTATAATGTCTAGAGAGTCTGCAGATGTCACATGTGTGTCAACCCAGACTCGCCGACAGCTTTTATAATGTCTAGAGAGTCTGCAGATGTCACATGTGTGTTAACCCAGACTCGCCGACAGCTTTTATAATGTCTAGAGAGTCTGCAGAGATCACATGTGTGCCAACCCATACTCGCCGACAGCTTTTAGAAGTCTAGAGAGTCTGCAGATGTCACATGTGTGCCAACCCAGACTCGCCGACAGCTTTTAGAAGTCTAGAGAGTTTGCAGATGTCACATGTGTGCCAACCCAGACTCGCCGACAGATTTTAGAAGTCTAGAGAGTTTGCAGATGTCACATGTGTGCCAACCCAGACTCGCCGACAGATTTTAGAAGTCTAGAGAGTTTGCAGATGTCACATGTGTGCCAACCCAGACTCGCCGACAGATTTTAGAAGTCTAGAGAGTTTGCAGATGTCACATGTGTGCCAACCCAGACTCGCCGTTTAAGATCACTTCATAACTTTATATGACAACTTTGTTTTGCCTGCTCAATTTTGATTAGTGATAGGAGTCAGTCTGAGAGTTGTAAACAAGTTTAATTGTTTGGCTAAATCTAGGTTCGAACTGCGCCTGCGTTAGATGCCAAATATAAATGTGACTTACTTTTAATTAACTGACGCAGATGAGACTTAACCTGTAACAGCAACCCATTCATCCACCTTTTTATGACACACAACTAAATAATGACACTTCTTCAGATAAGGATTAGGCCATGTGATTTGTAAGTTAAAGACCCATTCACATTTAAAATATACCTTACTTAGTAAAGCGAAAAAATTTCTGGACCCCTAGCAGAGATTTCGTCGTAAATAAACAACAATAAGATTTTAAAACAACGAAACGTTTTATTATCTACTTCATAGACGACTTATACGTAGACCACTTCAGCTGAAAATCAGCCTCTTCTATATATGTTTGATTGATGATGTATGATTTGGAGGTTAATTGATTTCAAAGCCAATTCCATTAGCAATTAAGCTGAGTATTGTGAAGCTGATACCTGTAAACTGATCAAATATTTCCCCAGTATCGTCTTCCTACCGCTGTCATTTATTCTGCAGCTAAGTGACATCTTCTTCAACAAGCACCACAAGTAGCCATTACGGCGAAAATATATACTCACCGTAAATAGAAAGGTACTTTTACAGTAGTGTTTACATTGACGGAAAAAGAAATCATTCAATACGGCAAAGTAGCACAAGTGCAAAGCAACATAAGCACTTACATTCCCACCGAGCTTTGTCTACTGCCAAAATGTTAAAGGTTAATATTTGAAAGTGGTAATGAAATTTACCGAGACACAATACATTACTACGAAAGACCGGTGGTGACTTCGCTATTCAGACTTCAAACTTCACACTTCGTACTTCAGACTTCACACTTCATCGATAAATACTATATGATTATTATAGCATCGTGTCTCATAGTTCACACTTCAAACTTCACACTTCAGACTTCACACTTCATACTTCACACTTCACAGTTCAAACTTCACACTTCACACTTCATACTTCACACTTCACACTTCAAACTTCACACTTCAAACTTCACACTTCACACTTCAAACTTCACACTTCATACTTCACACTTCACACTTCAAACTTCACACTTCACACTTCAAACTTCACACTTCATACTTCACACTTCATACTTCACACTTCATACTTCACACTTCAAACTTCATACTTCACATTTCAAACTTCACAGTTCACACTTCACAGTTCACACTTCATGCTTCGTGCTTCAACAAATCAAGGTTCAAAGTTCGAATGACGTCACACGATTAGCAAAATAAATAGTTAGGTCAAAACGTTCGGCTACTTATTGGTTTGTTACATGTAGGTTAAATATGTACAATGCAAATAAAGGATAGGTTTTCACCAACTCTGTTTTGGTAATCTCCAGGGCTTTGTTAAAAGGACTTTGAATTAACAAAATGCCTTTATTTGTTCTATATTTTTATTTAAACAATAAAACAATCTGCACTTAAATATTCCAAAATCATTAAAGCCTTGAGGAGCCACGTTGCCTTTCCTTTTACTGCCCTTCCAGAAAATAGAATATGCATTTCATCTGTCTAGGTATAATTTGGACTTCCAGTGTTACGTCACAGAAACTCATATTTGGTGGTTGTTTCATGGATACATACTAGATTTATGTTACAGGAAATTGTGATTGTCAGATAGCTGCTGCAAGTGTGATAATAAGGATGAATACTTACTGGGAATTGAAACATTCGCCCTTTTTTATTGCCGCAAACTAGAATGACTTGCAAGCATGCACACTATTTAGTGTGCTGCTAAAAGTAACATAAAACATTTGTTATTTTTTTCCAGTCTGTCACCGAATGTACTACCTACTGATAAATTACATTTAATTTTTTATTATTACAATCTGGTTTTACAATAATATACAATTGCTTGTGTTAATGACAAGAATGATGGCAATTGTAATGGAAAATATAGTCAGCATTGGAATAAAACAGTTATTTTTTTTTAAATATCAGCTGTGCTACATGAATATAGCTTTTGTTCCCTCTTAATTCAGAAATTGTTATTGGGGGAGATTTTACATGTATCGATCTCTGTTTGGATCGTAAGTAGCTTTGTTTAGATTGCATGTTGATGTATTTCCATTATGGTTGGTTTTACAAAAAATGAGGCTAGCAGTTGAATACCCTTGCCATTATGACCACCACGGTTGGTGTTTGTATGTTTTCGAATGTTAAAGACTATTTCGATTGTTCAATTTTTGAGTTAAATCTGGAAGAGGATGTTGTTCTGGGCATTTTCCTGTATTTTGTTGTTGTTACTTTTGTTTGAATCGTTTATAAATTTCTTCTGGTAAAAACCAGCACCGTTGTTTTCATATATTCTGTTTATAAACAAATGATTTTAGCAAAATTCGGTAGTCCACTGTGCACAAACAATATGTGTAATCTTTTGTTTATTTCAGCTGTGTGATGTTAAGTGATCTTGTAGAAAATATAGAAGTGTGCATTAAGTATATACATCTTGATCATTTGTCTAAGAAGGAAATTTGATATTAAACCAGGATAAAATTGAAACTTTTTCAAAGAAATTTAATGTTGTGAATTATTCAATGTTGTGAATTATTCAACTATTTATTCCCAACATGATTGGATTCCCCCTTTGGGAATTTCACAGTCAATACTCATCTTAAAGTACATAAATATCTTATGGTGTATACTAGAAGTGTCAGTTGTCACCCTTTTAATCCTCAAAATAACTCCATAACATGACATAGTGTTTTATTTTATTAAAAAAAGCATTTTGTAGACACATTTTGTATAGAGAGTGGGTTTGGAAAGAGTTGACATACATGTATTATTATTTTTTAAACAAGTGTTAAACATTATTATACTTTTAAATAAGCAGATGATTGCATTGTTATGGTTTGAATATCCTTTTGGTTTATTTATTTTTGTAAATCACAATGCCTTATTAAAGAGATAAAGAAGACATCAAAGGTTTTACTTCATTAATGATACCAGTCCCACGTTTCATGGAATCCAGAAAGGATGTGGCCCAGGATGCTTCCTTCAGCTGAACTGAGGATGTTTCTAGTCTATACTCGGCAAAAGTAAATCTTATCCACTTTAAAATTAGAAAACGAGCATTCAAATTATTTCTTTTAAATAATATGCATTTCCATAGTTTATGTTATTGCAAAAAATTTCTTTAAAAAGTATAGTCACGACTTGGTTATCTGTTTCTTTTTTTATAATCACGGTTTCAGGAAGAAGTAAGTGGTTCTAAAAATATTTATGTTTATTAAACAATCAATTTCTTAGGTTCGCGTGGATCATAAAATCACAAAGCATTTGTTTATAAAACAAGTAGTGCTCCATAAACATTGCTAGAAATTTAAAACAGCCAATTACCTCCGTTTCGATTCAAAGTACTGTGTATTAAAATCTTTTATTAATTGTTATTCAGTCGCTCAGTTCTCTGTGTGGAAAACAAGCAATTTAACTAAAAAACAACAACTGAAGTGTAATAATAAAACACTATTCTGTGTGTACCGTATTAAATAAAAATACCTTGATGAAAAAATAAGCATAAAAGTGGATACTTCTTAATTTTGCTCAGTAAAGTAAGATTTAAGCTGGCAGGGGATTGATCGAAGACTGAGAATAGAAAATGACGCAGTTTGAATGGGGTCTAAAATATGAAAATATTGTTTAGATATGATTTTGTTTAGTTCTCCAGGACTAACATCTCAATACTTTTTAGAAACAATGCTGTCATTTCATTCATAACGCAACTGAAGACAAACTTGACTTGAAAAAGAAACAGCAGCAAACAAACAATAACCTACATGACCTAGTCAGTGTTAAAAGCTCTCTAGAACATATCGAGGGGTCAGTGCAAGACTATTGTAACTTCTTTATTTCAATGTAGTTACAATAGTCTTGCACTGACCCCTCGATATGTTATTTGCTTAAAATCCGATTCTACTTAAATAAAATTTACTGGACTTGACTTCATTAGAAAAACATTATCCTAAATTGAGCTAAGAGCAGCTGTTGCATGGCGCGGGAGTTTCATCAATGTTTTATCAAACTTTAGAAAGCACGGTTTAACATTTACACCTCGTACTGTAACATTAAATGTTAACGGAGTGACCTATAACGACAGGGATCATCTAGTATGTGGTGTCATTTAACGTCAAGTCCACCCTGTCCTAACCCAAAGCAAAAACGATTGAATGAACGACCTTCGGATTAATAGTAAAGTGCCCCGCTAACTGCGCTACCGCAGCGGTTCTTAATGGCCTTCTAGTGCATCATAACAAAATGCTTTCCACGACTTCTTGCGAGTAGAACGCTTTGTTATTCAAGGTTCGAAAATGTTTCATCAGACGATAGCTTGCGGGAAACCGCAAATACGAGTACGTTTGTTCAAGAATGACGTCTCTGGAAAGTTTTTAACTTCTACCTAGTAACAAGAAAAATGTATATGAAACCATTTGATCAACATATGTAAGTTGGTAGTAAAGTGGTAACTATTTTGAGTTTGAATATATGTATGGAGAGGTTGAAAGCTGGATATGTAAACAGTGTTTACAAAATAATACTTTTAATCAATTATTTTCAACATTCAAAAGGACACGATCATTTTGCATGGGTTGTCTATTTTCACATTCAGATCACGCCGTTTGTGATACATCTTTTCGCCTCTTAACTTCGCCCGTGACAGATCCTGCGATTCATCAATGGCGGATATTAGTTTTTTATAAACAGTGGAATAAATGACAATATGTGTTTTTTCTATTTTCTATATTATTATTCAATATATTCTTATATTCACAGAAAATCTCTAAGCTTCGATATAATCTCTATGTAGAGATCAAATGCTTCTTCCGTGGAAGATGGCAACGTCGGGTTTACTAGCTGGAACAATCTGCAGAATTCAGGAAAGCTCCCTTTTAGATTTAATGGTTGGGAATACAACTCATACACACATAAATTTCGTCTTCATAAAAGTTGTGACTGTAACTTGAAGTGTTATAAAATTCTGGTAATTCAGGCTTTCCTACTGGACCGTTATTTTTTCCACGGGAAATATCTTGAACATTCCACTCATTAGCGAAGTTTTCCAGTTCTCGTCTTATTATTGGTGTGAAGCAGTACATTAGACAACGTCTTTGAAAAATATCCCCATCACAGTAAATATTGTTGTCTCTCATGTCTTTGAAAAAAATGATCCAAAAGTCAAGACACTGACGTCGTAACATGCTCCACATTGATTATATTCTTTGATTGGAGGTTTTTTTACCGTGAATAAAGCTCTTTTCTGCTGAATGATCACGATTGTGATTATACCGAAAATATATCTGAAGCAGACGAACCGTTGTAATTTCTTCGCCCATGTCACTACGTATCATTGCTGGAACGCTGCAACCACTGTTCTTTATAGCCTGCAGAAAATACCGCGAGATTATTTTGGAATTGTTATTACTTTGACCCACTTCGAGCCACAAAATTTTCCGAATAAATCCATCGCAAATCCAAAAATTTTTATTTTGTCATAACCGTCTATATGCCAAATAACGTCCAGACCAGGACAGGAATATTGACGACGAAGTAAGCGCTTAGCCTTTCTTCTTTCCATATCCTCTGGGCAAGCGAGCCACATTAAGCGTAGTACTGTTGATCTACGAACATGTACACCATACACTCTCTTCAATCTTTTCCAGATTGTTTTATAATCTAAGCAACGACCACTTCCAGAAAGTTCTTTTAAAATGGCACTTATAATAATTTCAATTGGAGACTCCGAGACTCTTCTTTGTAAGTCCATCCGCTTCAACAGCCTTTTTAAATTTCTGTAAATTATCTTAAATCCATGTTTCAGAGCGGACAAAATTTCCTTGTATTTGTAGCCAAGAAAGAAGTAATGCATGATAAGTTCCATTTTTTATTGACACGATTGCTAACTTCGTTAGCCGGCAGGAAACGCAGCATATACCTGGCAGATAATCGAACACATACACAGTATTGTGACCTGAAAATTAAAAAGAATCGTTTAAAAGTTTAAACTTTGTAAAAATAATTGAACCACGAATAGATTGTTTTTTAAGAAAAAAAAACAACTTAAGTTTATTTTAAATATTTTACATGTTGACAATAAAAATCTTTATTTTATTCATTTTAGGACAGTGTTTTCTAAACAGTTAAATTTGTCATGCAGCGATTGTTTTAATGATATATTTCATTGTCAAAACAATGTTCTTGTTACAGTTATCAAGTCAAGATTATCTAGTTTTTAGTCATTTTATTGTTAGAAACTCCATTTAATGTAACATTAATAAATAAGACTATGAATAACAACGCATCGGGAAATATGTTAACAATTTTAGAACAGTTCCAAAAAAAAATACAGCGGTATAAAAAACTTACCATTACGCTAAAATTCTTGTAAGCCATGGAGTAGGAAATTTGGTGATTCACTAAGGTTAAACTGGTAAAGTGCGCCTTTATAACATCCTGATGACGTCAAGTCACGTGATTTACAGAATCGCGAAGAGTGAAGTGTGAAGTTTGAAGGGTGAAGTTTGAAGTGTGAAGTATGAGGTGTTAAGTATGAAGTGTGAAGTATGAAGTTTGAAGTATGAAGTGTGAAGTTTGAAGTGTGAAGTATGAAGTGTGAAGTATGAAGTGTGAAGTGTAAAGTGTGAAGTATGAAGTTTGAAGTATGAAGTGTGAAGTATGAAGTATGAAGTGTGAAGTATGAAGTCTGAAGTATGAAGTCTGAAGTGTGAAGTGTGAAGTGTGAAGTCTGAAATGTGAAGTATGAAATGTGAAGTCTGAAGTGCGAAGTGTGAAGTATGAATGTTGAAGTCACCACCGGTCTTTCGTACATTACAGCCAGTATAACATGAAAGCGGCTGTTAAAAAGGCCATTTCTTTGCCCCACAGTACGGTACGGGAAATCAAGTTTAATAAGGAATTAAAATTTTCGTAATATTTCTTGTAAGAAACAAACAGTTTAAATGTTTTAAGAGCATAGTCGGGAAATTTGGAGAAAACCGGAAATGACCTATGTAATTTGATTTCGCCTTTGGTACATGCATTATCACAGTAACCATGTACTCATGTTATAATAGGGCTCTACATTAGAAGGGTATAATGGACGGTGACAGGGTGTATGGCGGTGAAAAAGGAGACACAAAAGATGTTTTTGAGGCTATGAAGGGTGATCTAGACAATAACTTTGCTCCTTAGAAAGAATTTCAAAATGGAAATTTACATATGTTGCACATGTAAACAAAAAGAAAGTCAGTCGCAGGATGAATTTGTGAAAGAAATGTGATATTGCCACATAAAGAATTAAAGGTCTGTTGCGATGGATCAAGAATTTCATGGAGTGCGCCACGGGACAAGGTACCTTCGGTCATATTTTGTGACATTTAAGTTGTTACTATAATTATATAGAAAGAACTAACAACTCTCCATTGGTTTATCATAACTCAAATGTGCTTTTCTTACACATTTTGAAAATAAAATGATATTTTAATGCGAAACGTATAATAATTAATGACGTGTGCTCGACTTTATGACGTAGTTTTAAGGATTAACGTCAACTGTCCGAATGTACCTTTTCCCGTGACGGGCCCCAAATTATGGTGGACAATCATCTCATAAAAATGAACGTTCTCTATTGTGCGTAATTAAAGTCTTTCGAAACTATGACTTAAACGACTGTAGAACATTTGCAAATATCTATGACGAGAAGTCAAACAAGCAAGTTGGAACTCTGAAAATGAAAGGAAACATTTACCAAAACTCTTACCAGAGTTGCATCATCTGCATACAGGTCAATTGGTAAAGAAATATTTAAAGATATGTCATTAATGTAGAGTATGAACAATAGTGGACCAAGTATTAAACTTTGAGGTACTCCAGTTCTTATGTGTAGAAAATCAGATTTCCATTCACTATGTTAAACTAACTGTATTATTTTAGAAGGATAAGAAGCAAAGAGGCTGATAGCGTTATTGGAAAAAAGATAAAGTTTTAATTTATGTAAAAAAAAGTGATGATCAACAAGGTCAAACGCCTTTTTAAGATCTATAAAAACTGTCCCTACCAACTCATCACAACCTTTTGCATTATTTCAATAGGTGAAAAGGAAACATTTGAAAGCCATCGAACACGACAAATATGAACATATGATATGACCCAAGCTGATCATGACCCCGACTCGACTAGGTCTTCAGCTACAACATGAAATCGGTGTGTCACCGAATCGAGAGAAGTGAAAGTTCAACCAAAGTTCCATAGTTTTCTTTGGATTTGCCTTCACATGTGTCGGGTTTGCTGCAGACTGTTTTATATCAAGAACCACCAAGTCCAGAGGATCAGAAATCACTCCGGTAAAATGACATTTTGACAATCCAAAGTTCAAACTTTCAACTTTTAACTTAACGTCATGTGTTATTATAAACATAGGAAAACCCATCAAATTAATTACAAAACGCAAGCCCAGTTTGTTAATCTGGTAACGACTCAGGGCGAAATCCGGTCGTTACATATGCAAGTCGTGCGTTATCAACCACCGAACCGAAGGAATATATAATATATTTAGACGCAAAGTAAGTAGTTTAAGCGTGTGAACATTTTACATAATAACTCTTACGGAGTAAATAGTAATAACAGACCACAAACCATTAGAAACGATTTGGCAAAGACCTCAACACCCACAAGAATAACACCGCTCTAACCACTGGTTATATAACTGGCTTGTTAACTTTAAGATAAAAGTTTTAACACTAGTGTTGACATGTGCGTACTCTAGTCAAACATTGTTGCATTTCGTCGAGATCACATTTACAAATGGATGGCTGCTGTATCAGATCATCTCGTACAGATTGTCTGTTCTA
The DNA here is from genome assembly GCA_038501625.1 of Corbicula japonica. NCBI lineage: Eukaryota > Metazoa > Mollusca > Bivalvia > Venerida > Cyrenidae > Corbicula > Corbicula japonica. Next base: position 753,805 of record JAZAYU010000068.1, on the reverse strand, counting down.
AACTATATCGGCGTTAATGCACACTAATCCCTTCGCACGCAGATATTTAGAAAAAAGAAAGCAATAATACAAATGATAGTGTATCTAGCTGGGAGCGAACCCGCACCGTCACGGCGACAGCGCCTAGCCCTGCAATTCCTGCGACGCAACCAACTGAGCTAACCGGGACAACCCCCTAAAAGTTGATCGGATAGCCCTGATATACGTAACCATCACTGCATGACTTCGGTAAATTATAATAAGACCAGTTTCAAAAACAAGGCAATGAAAAAAAACTGTCCTCTGATCGTTTACCGCTTCGTGGTAATACAATTAGACTTTGGTCGGACAAACGTCACACTTACCCTGCTAATTCCTCTGATCGTTTACCGCTTCGTAGTAATACAATTAGACTTTGGGCGGACAAACGTCACACTTACCCTGCTAAGTCCTCTGATCGTTTACCGCTTCGTAGTAATACAATTAGACTTTGGGCGGACAAACGTCACACTTACCCTGCTAAGTCCTCTGATCGTTTACCGCTTCGTAGTAATACAATTAGCCTTTGGGCGGACAAACGTCACACTTACTCCGCTAAGTTCTCAAAAGAATAAGCTTGTACAAGGCGCTTTAGTAAATGAACTCCATCGACCTACTTGAAAGTAATAAAACAGTCATTGCAGCGAAGCAGATGAAACAAATACAAATGAACAGCGAGTTTTATGAAAGAAAACTTGACTAGATAGTCCTTTATCATATTTCTTGTTTATATAAATGCCAAAATCAATTTGACTTCCATTTGTAACGATGCCATTTTGGCTCAGAAAGAAATAGCTATAAACTGTCCCATGGGTCGCTGTAGAGACACAATGATCGGTAATATGTGAACCATGCCTCTTAATGCATTGTTGTGTTAAGTGTTTGCTAAATTTTGTCAATAATGTAAGTGAATGGTTTCTTCATTTATGCATATCAATACAAAGTTTTTTTTGTTACTGTAATTGATTGTTTATTCCTGTGGCTTCGTAACGTCCACCGTGAACAGAATCGATTAAAGCACCGTTTCTGATACGTTTTGTAATCATTTCATACAACAAAATTTTAAGTTTAGGACATATGTCATTATCTTACTTAATTTAATTTAAACTTTTTTTTTATTTTACATCGATTGTTAAGAAGTTCTTTCAACCGATACTAATCACGCTCGATAACTGATCCTGTGCTTAAACCAGTACACGCGTAAAGTGTAGAATTTGGAACTGGAGAAGAATCTTATCCCCTGTGCCAGGTGGGATTTGAACCTGCAATATTCGGAGTCCGACGCTCTATCCCTAGACCACTGTTACTTCTCTAAAAAAACAAGTCACGAGTAGCTTGTTAAAAAATTTCCTGAACAAAATTGACAATTTGTGTTGAGAATGTCAGTCAGTGTTACATTTGAAGATCGAAAGTAAATAAAAAATAGTGTCTCTAGTAGGGAGCGAACACGTACCGTACGGTGACAGCGCCAAGACATCAATTCAGACCTCGCTAGAAGGAAGAAATCTGAACTTTTGTGACATCATACGTTGCGTTTTTCTTTATTTTGAGACTTTTTTGGGAAGTTGCCGGTCTGTTTTGTAAATTCATTGAAATGTATATAGTTTGCGACAGAATGTTCTTAACCTTGTTTAAAGTGGCTTTTTATTGATTTTTCAGCTAACTTAATATCGCGTTTGCGTTGTCTCTGCCGTGTGGCGGCTGAAAAAGGTCTCCTGGTACATTCACTTGGTGCTGTTATCAATTGCGTATTTTGAAGGCAGTTAGCATGATACATACGCATGTATCTCTGCTTAAATATCGAGTTGGGCTCAACCCGCGGCTAGGCGGCGAGGACAGCGATATGCATTCCATGACGGCTCATCAAACCTTGTCTGTATTTTTTTTTACATTGTGTAGATGAGCTGACAAACATATTTGCAATCAGAACCATTTTATGCTTTGGCAAAAATCATCCATGACAAAGACAATAACCCTCCTCGGTGCTTAATATTTAAACAAACTGACAAAAACAAAAGAAGAGTTGGATTTAGCTTTAGTTTGACTAGGTTGTTTGAGTTGTTTACCCTGAATCACAGACCACTTGCAAATATGTATTACTTTTCTTTAAGCAATATACTTTGTTTCTATTTTTGCTTTAAATAAATTAAAGCTGGCATAGCAAATTTTGTTAGTCTGAAATGGATAGATAACGGTGTAATGATGTGTTTGTGTATGGGCCTAGGCCTTCACTACAATAAACTATTAAACTGAATGGAATCGAAAAATAAATATATAAAAATATTATTTAATAGATTTTACAGACGGAGGGTTTGCGGGAAAAATAAAATAAAATGGAAAAGTTTCTCTCTGAACAGAATTCACCTTTTTGGAAAATTGTGTTTGAGCATTATCAAGAGGCAGTTGTAGCAAAAGCAAACAAAAGAATATAAGTATCTTGCATGAGTGTGAGGTGTAGATGGAAAAATCTGTCACCGAGGGTGAACTGTTTTGCGGGAACGAGGCTCTGCCGAGTTCCCGCCAAAACAGTTTACCCGAGGTGACAGATTTTTCTATCTTTACCGAATGTCTCATGCTACTTTTTCTTGCATACCTTTTATTATTTATAACTTGTCTGTGTATGTATACAAACTAATTTTGTCCTTATGCTGAAATACTGACATTAACGCAAACCTTTTTTATAAATGACGTCACTAACTTGAATATATTACGTCAGCTACTTGAAGACGTGACGTCACTCACGTGACTCATTCTACATGGGGGGAGGGGGAGGGTGAAGGATCGAAATTTTCTACACGGGTGAAAACACCGGATGACCTGATCTGGTATGCAAGAAGAAAGCAATAACTGCCTGACACTGCTCCAGAGGTCACATTACCTATGCAGCAGATTGTTTCTTATATTAAGAAACATATAAACCAACATCTGTGAAATGTTTTTCGGCGTTAGCTGTCTAAGCTCACTTTTGGCCTAGTTTTACGACCAATGAAATGTTGTAAATAATACTCGTATTCTCTTATTATGCAGAGGGAAAATGAAATAAACTATTTCGATTGGTAGCTATTTACACCAGAGAGGCATCTAGCAGGGTGGAGAGGTATCTAGTGGGATTTTTATTATTATGCAGCGGAAAAATCAAATAGATTATTTCGATTGGTTGTTAGTGGGTGTTGTATTGGAGAAAAAAAAAATATTTACGATTTAAATAACCAGTTAAGTCAATATTGATAGCTTAAATACAATTTTATATAGAATATTCTTGGGTGTCAGGTAAACACTTGCATACAAGTTTACACAGTGTAAAACGAAAGAGAAGTGTAGATATTTCTAGTTCTTTCTGGTTCCTTTCTAGTTCCTTTGATACTGATTGTTAATTTCAAGTACAAAATACAAGTTCATTGTAGTGTAGTGGATGACACTCTCGCCTCACAAGCGAAGGCCCCGGGTTCAATACTCAGGACGGATACTTTTTTTAAAGTTAATTTACGTAAAAGTTGGTAGATTTCGCTTTTGTAACAGGCTGTTTGTATTTATTTTTATTAAATTTCAATGACATTTATTCATCTTGAGTTCCAACTCTACAAGAGGTATTTTATTGAAACTGAATAAATGTAGATCAAGACTTGATGTAAGACATTGCTTCTTTAATCGACTTGTTTTCACTGTATGAAATTGTTGCAACAGCTTGAACATTTTTTTTGAAAGACACTTTCAATGAATTTATGAGTTGTCATGATTCGGTCGCTTAATCTCTAGGTCATACTAAGAAGGCAGGGAGGGTTCGTCAACAGCTATAACAAGTAAAATAAAATAACTAAACTGTGTCTGCTTCGCCTCTCTGTATTTCTTTCTTTCTTATATACGTGTATATATAAATATTTTCCATCAACGCCGTTTATCTTTTTTAAAGATATTTCTTGTTTAGCATGGATTAAGATTTCAGCGCTACTAGATCAAAAATTCCGTTTGTCTTGTGAAAACTGTTTTCTATGTTTGTTTGTGATTGGTGTCAAACGTTTGATAGGTTTCTTTCCAGAAACGAACTGCAGCAAAAAAAACTGTAATAATCTAGGTCATCAAATATAATAACTAAAAGAATTGTATAGATCATGTAAAAAATGGTATTAAAACAAAAAACTATTTAAGAATTGCAAAAGAGTTTCCTTGTTATCCATCACCTAGACCCCTGCATCTTCCAAATTAGAGCCTGACACTGCAATCACTAGGTCAATTTCTACAATGATGACTTAAACAAAAAGTAAGTGCAAATTTTTAAAATGACCTTATCGGCTTCTACATGTAGTTGTATAATGAAAGTTCGACACCACATTGTCCAGAGTAGTGTCTGATGCTCTCACCACATCACCTCATGAATTTTGTTTTGTTTTTTGTGTATGATTATTTCTAGACAACTTTTGTACTTATGATAACTTAAGCTGGAGTTGTTTCACCAAAACAATTTGTACTTGTTTTGTGATATGAGAACCTAATGGGGCAAGTGTGAGGTTGGTGCACACTAGAACCTGGTTTACACCCCCAGTGGCAATTTGATTTGCCACTGATCGTTCCAAGGCGATAACCCCTCGGGTTCTCATTTTTGTTAATTGTTTGTGGTGTCGTTTTTAAAAACTGATCATTTTATTAACCATGCTCTCTCCCTCTCTCTTCGTCTTGACTGTGTGGGGAGGCTGTTTTCTCTGAATGTGGCGATTCCTGACATGCCAATTTCACCTTTTTAGTATCAGAAAGAAGATTGGTAATTGTTGATTCTTGTCACTCTGTATGCGTACAATATATTTTTAAATATTTGCTGTTCATTGTTAGCCAAACGCACATGGTTGCCGATTTGCTAATAAAAGTTGGTTGTTGTTGTTGTTGTTTTTGGTAAATTTCCATAAAATAGATTTCTTTCAGGGAAGTACTTTTTAAAGCTCCTTGGAATAGCATGGGTAACGAAATAATTGGATAAGAATGATAAGAAAAATGAACAGTCTGCTCTGTTATTTCGATCAAGATTTTCACATCTATACTATGATAATCGGAGCCACGGGAATTAAAAGAGTATTTGCGGCAAATGGTTATTCTGTATATATGCATAAATAAAACGATGTATCAGATATCTGATTCAAATGTTGGTCATAATTTATGCGAAATCCTCTAAAACTGACACTAGGTTTGCTCATCCGCTGCACAAGTACTTGGCAAATGTCGTATCCGACAAAAAATTAAAAAAAAAAATGTTAATAAAAAATGGTCGGTATTTAATCATCATTACTCCAACTAACATATTTATACTTTATTTTTATGGAAGTCAGAAAAGAGAAACAAAAATCTAATATTTTCAGTGTATATTTGAAGATTTTTAAACAGTCGCGGTTCCCAAGCTTGTCTGATGAAAAACAGACATGAGGAGTGAAACAGTCAATAAAAGAGCTCGATTGGAAATTCCGACTGTTAGAACAGGGAGAACTTCAATCGAGTGCGTCGGAACTGTGTTCTGGCAGCGTTCTACCCGTTCCATCGAAATAGGTGGTGTGAATGGAATCGGTCAGTGTTCTATACTGCACCAAACTGAAATATTTTTTAGATACTGTTTTGTTGCCGTAAAATAAGATAATGGTTACATTTCAGTACTCTGCCAAGAATTTCACCAAAAGAAATACCTGAAATAGTGTTATTTTTCATTAAATTATAAACATTGCTTTGTTGTTGACTGATCTAAAAACTAATAAAAGTTAAACTATAAAGTATGGCTTATTAAGACTATTCGGAGTTCTTTAGACTTCAAAAGATATAATTAACATGCCATTATGTGACACTTTTTATATAGACCTAACATGATTCAGTTCGGACAGCCAATTTCACTCGTTTGGCAGATTCTGTAGAAGAGTCGGAATTTGATTCTGGCACAGTTCCGACAGCCCAATCGAGCGCGCCCATTCAGCGAAATGGATTTGGGCAAAGATGCGAAACATTTATTATCATTTTGTTGGATGAATTTTGTTAAAAAATCGTTAAGTATGGCAGCTATTGGCTTTAGTCTTTTATATTGCATTGATTTTGGAGAGTTTTCTGTTGGGCGTTTATTTTATCCACGATTTCAGATTCGGTGAGTTTTGCCTAGGACGACTTTGCAGTGTTGCTTCGTTGTTGCGTTGCCTTACTATGTGATTCCTGTTGTTTCGGGCCTGTACAGATAATGTGTCGGCTATTGGTCAACTACCGTTAATAACTGGCGTCAGCCACCTACATAGACAGTAATTAATGCAGAATAAATTGGAAGATTCGTAACTAAGTTCCTTTTTTTACTGTTGAGTTTTGAAGCTTGTTTTGTTTAACAACTGATAATAAGTTGTTTAAGTTGTTGATTTATTGTTGCATGAGCAACACTTTTTTTATGATTTTACGGTTATTAATAGTGGGCGTTCTTTTTTAGAAAAAAAAGTAATTATTAACATACAAAACGCGGAGAGGAGATTTTTCTCATAAAATGTTTTTTGTGTAAAAATCATGAAATAATGTTTATCTTTGAATTATCTTTTTGCTTTAACTCAAGATTCCCAAAAGTTATTTGAAGAGAAAGACGGATGGGCAACATTTGTGATCATATGCCAACAACAGTCTTCAACTTAAGGTTATAGACTACTAAATCAATTTCCATAGACTTCCATTATAACCTTTCATCAATTTCTGAATTTACTATTGGGTCAAGCCCTTAAAATCTTACAATTCTCAAGAGAACCAACCTAGACACACCATAAAATACCAATTCCACCATAGCATGACCGATAAACTTTTTCGGCATTTTAGCCAGAAGTGTATCACCCCAGTCTCTGTGGAACTTTTGTTTACATTCTGTCAAAAATGATAGCTATTTTTAAAGTTGAATTTCACTTTTTTTTCATTATCAATTTCATATTATTTGTATTCAAATTACTACAAAATCATTATATTTTCTCAAAATAATTTTCTTTTAAAAATATTTATTTTCATTTTCTACCAATCAGGCTTGACTTCCTGTAACTAGTCCGCAAATTCCCTGCACAAAATTATTTAGAGGCCTGGTCACCAATATTTAGTGGTCTATAACCTAAAACATGCATGTTTGACTTTTTGTTTTGACTATTTTCTATATTATCCAAATAAACAAACTATTCTGAACACAAAAATACCTTTGTTGTCTGTCATTCTCCCCAATTCAGCCCAAAGGCTTAATTCTTATACAAGCACTCACTGCTCATTTCCATGCAATTAAACTACTATAGATTTTAATAGTGAAAAAAGGTACCTAAAAATTCACAAAAATTTTAGTTTTCCCACAGATGTCTTAAAACTTGCACACATAAGATCTTAACATGTGTATCACAAGTTGCACTAATATTTTTTTGCTTGGCCTTATTTTTCTTTTTTAAACAGCAATTTGTTTTACCCCACCCCCTACAAAAAAATTGAAAAATTCAACATTTATCACCATTTTTGAGCTATTGTAAGACTGCCTTTATGAATATGAAACTGAATATAACTTCAAAACCTCAATAAATCAAATTTATATATGACTAAAAGCTATAAATGTGTGCTTCTGCAACTATGACTAAAAGCCATGCCTTAAATAGGAGGCTATACTTAACCAAATAGAGGCCAAAATGGAGCTACTAGGCAAATTTAGAACCAAAATGTGACTAACTTATGACACCAAATTACAAAAAAGCTGATAATTGTACATGTAATATGTATAAATAGTAAAAATATGCAAAAATTCCTATGGCAGATACATCCATTTGCCTATGGCTACATCTGAGTATGGAAAATTCTGCATTAATGAGCTTTATTTTAGTAGTGCTGGTCTCCAACCCCTCAACTCTATTCATTACTGGTTTAAATCCTTTCTAAATGACAATTATGTGTAGAAATACCAAAAAATGCTTAAATCTCTGGTGATTTTATGTGTCAGATAGTCAGTAGGCCTCTGGAAGTTGTCTGAATATACATAACTTACAATTCTCAATCAAAGGGAGATAACTCCTTTACCCACAATTGCTATATTTTACATATTATCTGTAAAATTTACAACTTTTTGATAAATTATACATCAGATTTTGTTTAAATGATGATTTATTACAACAATGACCAAATATGAGACTTGTTTAGACACTTTTAGACATACAGACTCACATTTTAATTCAACATTTGTGTCATTCATAAATCTAAAACAGAGCTGTGGGTTCCGCAAGGCCCCTAAGTTAACTCAAAAACAGCAATTCACTGATTTAAATGCATTTTGATACACACTAAAGATATATTTTTTCAAATAAAGCTGACTATTATGGCTTAAGTGAAATCAGCTACTTACAAATTTGCATCTTATAAGGTCATATTGGCCAAAATTTCCTTCATCTTTACTAACTTCTAATTGTTACAATAAAGCCGACAACTAAAATTGAGCCAAAACTTTCCCCTTTTATGCGTAAATTAGGAACAAATGTTCATTCGCGACATATTTTCTCACACAAATATGCCATATGCAGGCTCATAATGAGAAAAGATAAAAAAAGAAGTCCCTCTCTGTATTGCACCCCCACCTCTCAATTTATTACTAAGCAAAATGTGCCTATTTCAGTATTCAGTCAGATCAAATGATCCAATCAAGACTTATTACAGTTGTTTACCTATCTGTTTGTGCAGAAAATCTCCACTTTGGTCCCCAGACTGACAGCAAATACAATTTTAAAAAATTCTATTTTAAATATGGCGCCTTGTGAAGATGGTCCATTTACTTTCACTTTCATATTTAGGTTATAGACTACTAAATCAATTTCCATAGACTTCCATTATAACCTTTCATCAATTTCTGAATTTACTATTGGGTCAAGCCCTTAAAATCTTACAATTCTCAAGAGAACCAACCTAGACACACCATAAAATACCAATTCCACCATAGCATGACCGATAAACTTTTTCGGCATTTTAGCCAGAAGTGTATCACCCCAGTCTCTGTGGAACTTTTGTTTACATTCTGTCAAAAATGATAGCTATTTTTAAAGTTGAATTTCACTTTTTTTTCATTATCAATTTCATATTATTTGTATTCAAATTACTACAAAATCATTATATTTTCTCAAAATAATTTTCTTTTAAAAATATTTATTTTCATTTTCTACCAATCAGGCTTGACTTCCTGTAACTAGTCCGCAAATTCCCTGCACAAAATTATTTAGAGGCCTGGTCACCAATATTTAGTGGTCTATAACCTAAAGCTTTAATCTTGTAATAATTGACTTTGGAACAGTTTGCCGAGAGTTATCCTTAATTTTGCTAAAATGCATTTCTTGCATAAAAAGGTCAATCAAACATAAATTAGCTCTTAATTTATTGTTTTGTTTTAATAGAACCCCTCGTAAGTAGGAAAAACATAAAACCTTATTAATCAACAGCACTTTTGTTTAAATAAATCCCCTTCAAAGTATCCCATTTTTAAATTACCTCCCTTTGAATTAAAGACTGTTCTAATTATGACCCTGCGGTGTAAGTAAATGGTATTGAATTCGTTTAAGAAAACAACCAATAAAGATTAAAAAGACATTAGGTAATTGATATCAAGACAAAACAGTTCTTTCCACAACCTCTATTGACACAGGGAAGAAACGAAACTAGAATGCACTGCAAACATATACAATTGATGACCAATTAGAACTTTGGGTTAGTGTATACCATATGTTATCAATGCCATTGATGATGATTCTATCTTCAAACGTTTTCAGTTGAGAGACATAATTATTTGCGCCGACTTGATGCTCTGCGTCAAAATGTTTTGTTAGATATTTTCACAGATATTTTGTGCGGTATCATATAGCGCACAATGGTAAAGTTAGACAGTAATTTACAAGATGTCATAAGTTGACATGACCAGGACAAAATAGGACTATAGTTTTTGACATTTCTAACAAATAAAGAAACAATAAAGTTAATTCCTATTACACAATGTACAGCTTTACATGTATTTTGCTGCCAAGCAGTATTGTCCTGACGATGCTTATAATAAATTCACTTAGTCTGGCCGTCCACAGACAACACAGAATATTATCGCTAGTGATTGCATGTCTCGCATTATATTTACTTTAGTCAAAGAATAGATTGTCACCAGAGCTGGTTACGAAAATGAATCATATTCCCAGTTTATATCGAACGTCAATGTTAATTTGGTTTCCATTTGTAACAGCATCGTTCAGCTTAGAACGAAACAGCTAAACGCCGTCCCCTGGGACCGTAATGAGACTGTTTCATCGTTATTTTATAAAACATTTTCTCCAAAATTTGGTATCAATATGTTTGTGTTAATTTTCTCAGTACCAAGTGGCCCCAGTTAAGTGAATTCTTGCGGTGTATTTTTTGTTTGCTCGTAATGTGCGCTTCATGTCTTTGTTGTTTTATTTGTGCGATTGTGTTATTACCATATAATAGTTGACATAAAACGTATTTGAAATACTACTAAATATCATACTATCCCCGCTTCCTCTGCACCAACACAAACATAAAATAAATGATCACCCTGTTAAAAAATACTAGTAGGTAATCAACAATATCAATATTTTTTATTTTAACTGTATAAGTGTCGGTGTGATTGTTATTGTTTACTGCAGCAACAGATTTCTGTTCAAAAAGTAAAACTTAGAATGCCCTGCAATTGTTCGAATTAAATTTAGCAAAATCTATTTTTAGCATCAATTCTATTTTTAGTGCCCTGTAGTCGTTCCATAAAATTTAGCAAAATCTATTTTTGGCATAAATTCTATTTTTAGTCTTACGTGTTTTCATTTTTTTGGCTTTTTTCTGTATTTTCGTAGATATCATTGCATATTTCAAAACTGAAATACACGTATCAAGTTAAGATGCTCACATATGAGTGCTTCGGCAACATAGAACAAAATAACTGGAGATCGCGCTGTTTCTCCGACAAATCGGCGAGCCTATTCTTTTAATAGTATAGATATTTTACTTATTTACTTATAATAATAATATCTTTATTTTAAGAAGGTAACTCATTAAGACAAAATCTATGACACACTAATACAAACAAATACAATATTTGCAAGTATAAAAAGTTAGTCAAATGAAGAAATTGCTTATTTTCAATGAGGCCTTCTAAAATGGATAAACGAAAAACATATATTACAACATATAAAACATTAATACTTAAAGACAGACACAATTAATCATATACACTTTAGGCAAATCTCGATTTCAAATATGCATCGTGTAAAATTATATGAAAAACTATATATAAATACAAAAGTAATAACAATTTAAAGAGGTTGTATTTCAAACAAGTAAGTTTTTAAATGGTTTGTGAATAAATATATGGAAGAGACAGATCTAATTTCATAAGGGATATCATTCCATACGCTCATATAATTATGTATGTATAGACTTGGTATAACTTTATAGAAAAACTTGATGGAATGTTTTTCAAGAACAATATACATATATACATATATTTTTGCTCATGCTTTCGTACAAGATTATCGACTAGGACGAAATATTCAGATCAGCAAATGAAAATAAACGTTCGATGTTACATTTGGGCATTTGCACGATCTAATGCAGGCATAAATAGCAAAGAATTTGGATAATCATCGTGGTTTCCTCGCTCGGTTATATGTCCACTGGGATAAATGAAAACTACTAAGAATATATTCGTCAATAATATTCACCATTACAACAATATTTATATTTCACTATAATATGCATAAATATCCTGTTTTATTCTAAAACGAATGATTTCTGTATTTGCCTCGGCAAGTTCATGAATTAATTCTTTGCAGTTGGTTGGCCTGTCAGCAGCCGTCTGATGCCTTGAGAATATCATCAATTGTACAGGCGGTATTGGGTACAACGTTATTATAATATTCTGCTATAACTTCTCACAACATTCGTCTGTTATTCCAAGATTTGGATCAACATGATGATTGTGATATATGCTTGTGATGAAATATACACTCACCCAAAGTTCTAATTGGTCAATTTTTGTGCTTTTTCATTAGAGAGACATTAACTCTGCTCTTTATTTGTGATCAGTTGCCATCAGCTGTCTTCATTAGAGAGACATTAACTCTGCTCTGTATTTGTGATCAGTTGCCATCAGCTGTCTTCATTAGAGAGACATTAACTCTGCTCTGTATTTGTGATCAGTTGCCATCAGCTGTCTTCATTAAAGAGACATTAACTCTGCTCTTTATTTGTGATCAGTTGCCATCAGCTGTCTTCATTAGAGAGACATTAACCCTGCTCTTTATTTGTGATCAGTTGCCATCAGCTGTCTTCATTAGAGAGACATTAACTCTGCTCTTTATTTGTGATCAGTTGCCATCAGCTGTCTTCATTAGAGAGACATTAACTCTGCTCTTTATTTGTGATCAGTTGCCATCAGCTGTCTTCATTAGTCAGACATTAACTCAGCGCTTTATTTGTGATCAGTTGCCATCAGCTGTCTTCATTAGAGAGACATTAACTCAGCGCTTTATTTGTGATCAGTTGCCATCAGCTGTCTTCATTAGAGAGATATTAACTCTGCTCTTTATTTGTGATCAGTTGCCATCAACTGTCTTCATTAGAGAGACATTAACTCTGCTCTTTATTTGTGATCAGTTGAAATCAGCTGTCTTCATTAGAGAGACATTAACTCTGCTCTGTATTTGTGATCAGTTGCCATCAGCTGTCTTCATTAGAGAGACATTAACTCAGCGCTTTATTTGTGATCAGTTGCCATCAGCTGTCTTCATTAGAGAGACATTAACTCTGCTTTTTATTTGTGATCAGTTGCCATCAGCTGTCTTCATTAGAGAGAATTAACCCTGCTCTTTATTTGTGATCAGTTGCCATCAGCTGTCTTCATTAGAGAGACATTAACCCTGCTCTTTATTTGAGATCAGTTGCCATCAGCGGTCTTCATTAGAGAGACATTAACCCTGCTCTTTATTTGAGATCAGTTGCCATCAGCTGTCTTCATTAGAGAGACATTAACCCTGCTCTTTATTTGTGATCAGTTGCCATCAGCTGTCTTCATTAGAGAGACATTAACTCTGCTCTTTATTTGTGATCAGTTGCCATCCGCTGTCTTCATTAGAGAGACATTAACTCTGCTCTTTATTTGTGATCAGTTGCCATCAGCTGTTTTCATTAGAGAGACATTAACTCTGCTCTTTATTTGTGATCAGTTGCCATCAGCTGTCTTCATTAGAGAGACATTAACTCTGCTCTTTATTTGTGATCAGTTGCCATCAGCTGTCTTCATTAGAGAGACATTAACTCTGCTCTTTATTTGTGATCAGTTGCCATCAGCTGTCTTCATTAGAGAGATATTAACTCAGCGCTTTATTTGTGATCAGTTGCCATCAGCTGTCTTCATTAGAAAGACATTAACTCAGCGCTTTATTTGTGATCAGTTGCCATCAGCTGTCTTCATTAGAGAGCTATTAACTCAGCGCTTTATTTGTGATCAGTTGCCATCAGCTGTCTTCATTAGAGAGACATTAACTCAGCGCTTTATTTGTGATCAGTTGCCATCAGCTGTCTTCATTAGAGAGACATTAACTCAGCGCTTTATTTGTGATCAGTTACCATCAGCTGTCTTCATTAGAGAAACATTAACTCTGCTCTTTATTTGTGATCAGTTGCCATAAGCTGTCTTCATTAGAGAGACATTAAATCTGCTCTTTATTTGTGATCAGTTGCCATCAGCTGTCTTCATTAGAGAGACATTAACTCAGCGCTTTATTTGTGATAAGTTGCCATCCGCTGTCTTCATTAGAGAGACATTAACTCTGCTCTTTATTTGTGATCAATTGCCATCCGCTGTCTTCATTAGAGAGACATTAACTCTGCTCTTTATTTGTGATCAGTTGCCATCCGCTGTCTTCATTAGAGAGACATTAACTCAGCGCTTTATTTGTGATCAGTTGCCATCAGCTGTCTTCATTAGAGAGACATTAACTCTGCTCTTTATTTGTGATCAGTTGCCATCAACTGTCTTCATTAGAGAGACATTAACTCTGCTCTTTATTTGTGATCAGTTGCCATCAACGGTCTTCATTAGACAAAAATTAACTCTGCTCTTTATTTGTGATAAGTTGCCATCAACTATCTTCATTAGACAGACATTAACTCTGCTCTTTATTTGTGATCAGTTGCCATCAGCTGTCTTCATTAGAGAGACATTAACTCTGCTCTGTATTTGTGATCAGTTGCCATCAGCTGTTTTCATTAGAGAGACATTAACTCTGCTCTGTATTTGTGATCAGTTGCCATCAGCTGTCTTCATTAGAGAGACATTAACTCTGCTCTGTATTTGTGATCAGTTGCCATCAGCTGTCTTCATTAGAGAGACATTAACTCTGCTTTTTATTTGTGATCAGTTGCCATCAGCTGTCTTCATTAGAGAGACATTAACTCTGCTCTTTATTTGTGATCAGTTGCCATCAGCGGTCTTCATTAGAGAGACATTAACTCAGCGCCTTATTTGTGATCAGTTGCCATCAGCTGTCTTCATTAGAGAGACATTAACTCTGCTCTTTATTTGTGATCAGTTGCCATCAGCGGTCTTCATAAGAGAGACATTAACTCAGCGCCTTATTTGTGATCAGTTGCCATCAGCTGTCTTCATTAGAGAGACATTAACTCAGCGCTTTATTTGTGATCAGTTGCCATCAGCTGTCTTCATTAGAGAGACATTAACTCAGCGCTTTATTTGTGATCAGTTGAAATCAGCTGTCTTCATTAGAGAGACATTAACTCAGCGCTTTATTTGTGATCTGTTGCCATCAGCTGTCTTAATTAGAGAGACATTAACTCAGCGCTTTATTTGTGATCAGTTGCCATCAGCTGTCTTCATTAGAGAGACATTAACTCAGCGCTTTATTTGTGATCAGTTGCCTTCATCTGTCTTCAAGTTAAGTTTTTATCTTGTCATAATTTATTTTGGAACATTTTGGCGAGAGTTATCATCAATTTTGCTTAAAATGTATTTTCTTCAGTTTATTGTCAAGTAACCAAAGAATCGCTCTAAATTTTTTGTTATGTTTTAATAGGACCCCCAACTGAGTTGGAAAAACAAAGTATCTTATTAATTCGCAGCAGTTTTGTTTAAATAAATGCCTTTAAAGTACAATAACTTCCCTTTCAATTAAAGACTGTTCTAATTTTGACCCTGCGGTGTAAGTAAATGGTATTGGATTCATTTAAGAAAACAACCAATAAAGATTAAAAAGACATTTGGTCATTGATTCCAAGACAAAACAGTCCGCTTCACAACCTCTCTTAACATAGGGAAGAAATGGAACTACTATAATTTGTAAACAAATACAATTGATGACCAGTTAGAACTTACGGTGAGTGTGAACATGTACATGAAGCCAAATCTCGTAACAAGATTATACATCTGAGAACGGAGATCAATCGCCAATCTCGGTAATCTAATTTGTTGACATTGCGAACAATTTCAGAACTGGCCAATGTGAAGCTTGTGATCTGAGTAGGTTTTATTTTTCAATTCTGACCAGTCATAGGCTTCATGTGCAGCAATGTCCGTTTCGGTTACAGGCCTAGCATGGAAGCATCGGTCCAAAAGAGAAGAACATGGATCTTTGAAAGCCATCGAACACGACAAATATGAAAATATTGCAAGCTCGGTTTGATTGAGCCTGTTCATGGACAGTAATGGAAATGCATATTACTGCCCACGTTGTCTAGCCCCGGGTTGACCGCAACTCAATATTTACACCAATAAACAGTATAATTTCTACATCCCAAACGATGGTATGAATATGGCGGTGGACATGGAACCTTCAATCCGGTATTTAATACCATTCCATGTTCAGTGACGTAAATTAATGTTTGAGGAGTTTTCCTTTGCGGGACGTGTATGTCAATTGTACCGTTGAGAAACGAGTTCCGAGAGACTTCGTCGCAATCCATTCATTACGTCCGTATATTTATCTTAGCTATGCAAACTTTTGTAGTGCTTGCTAAGGTTTCTTTTCTTTCCTATCGTTTTCTCGTGTGTTAATGCGCTGACAGGGAAAACGCTGAACAAAGTCAAATGATTGTGACAAGCATCATGAAGAGGAAATACATAGTTCGTATTTGAGCAGAGATGGTTACATATATCAGGGCTATCCGATCAATCTTTTTTTGGGTTGTCCCGGCCAGCTCAGTTGGTTGCGTCGCAGGAATAGCAGGGCTAGGCGCTGTCGCCGTGACGGTGCGGGTTCGCTCCCAGCTAGAGGCACTATCATTATTATATAATGTAATAAATCTGCTACCTTTGAAAATATTGCCTTTACTTTCTGAAATTCTGATTTCATTAATTTATTTAATTTGCCAATAAATACGAAGACATTCCCTTATAAATAATGCTTTGTATAATGCTATGCATAATAAAAACGCAATCTGACGTACTTCTGTTTTTCACCAAAGCCAAACTGAGCATAATTAAATACATTCTCATTTTCTGCTCAACTGTTTATTCGATTTCTGGAAAGAAGTGAGTAAATTTTGCTATCAAATTTATCAGCGTAATTCCTCTGTAATTTGACATATCATTTTATCACCCTTTCTCTCTGGATATAAACCAGTATCTAACACCTATGACATAAACAATCAAAAATTAAAGTATCTGATCCACATCCCTTATTTCTTTTCAGAGATTTAATTGTTTTTTCTTATTTCATATTCTTTAGTATTTCTTTCCAAAATTTTATATTTCTTTCATTTAGTTTAATAAAATCATACTACGACTACTACTACTACTACTACTTGCAGTGGTAGTAGTAGTAGTAGTAGTAGAAGTAATAGTAGTACTGTTTCCCTAACATAATACTTTTTAAAGTGCTAAACAATATCTTCAATTTCAATTTCAGTCTCCATTTTCGTTTTTCTTAGTTTAGTATGAACCTATTTGACTTTAAAAATATCTAGGGAATTATTTGCTAAATGTTGATAATAAATACTTTTTATTTGTTTTTAACATTCGTCTTGTTTATCATTTTGTTTTGGTAAACTCACTTCTTTTTTTCTAAAAATAATTTTCTTCGTTTTTATTTGTTTTATTTGTTCGTTTACCTTTCAAAATATCCGTTTTCTATTTTTAGAGATTTTATCAATAAACTTAATGTTAATTTCTCCAATTTATTCATAAAACCCCTTTATAAATTCAAAATGAAAGGTTACCAACATGATATTCTACCGGCTGGTGATTAACCCATCAACAGTTGATCGTTGTGCAAATACCTCTTTGTATGCACGGCTGTGGCAGGGTTTACTTTATGGAGGTTTATAGGAATTTTTTAAAGGAACCTAGAAGCCCAATCCGTTTCTTCCCTCTCATACATAAAGTCAGTACTGTTATCAGTAAAATTACCCGTTATCGATGTCATGCAGTGATGATAACGTATATCAGGGCTATCCGATCAATCTTTTACGGGGTTATCCGGGCTAGCTCAATTGGTTGCGTCGCAGAAATTGCAGGGCTATGCGCTGTCACCGTGACAAAGCGGGCTCACTCCCAGCTAGAGGCACTATATTTTCTCATCGTGTTCTTGCTGATTTGACTCCAGCGGCTCTTGTTTCAATCATTCAGTATCCACCTTTTTGTTTGACAATTATATTAGCTTCTTATGTATCTTACTTTGAGTCGATTGAGGTTGGTTACAGTTAATTCACAAAGACACCTTGTTTAAAACCCAGTGGCAAATTGTTTTGCCACTGATCGTCACAATGCTATAACCCAAAGGGTTCTCTTCTTTTGTTAATTGTTAGTGATTTCTTATTTAAAATTGATATTCTAATAAACACATGCTCTTTTATTCTGTACATTTTGGCTGCGTTGGGGAGGCTGTGTTTTCTGGGTGATAACTACGCTCTGGGGAGGCTGTGTTTTCTGGGTGAAACATGTAACTACGCTCTGGGGAGGCTGTGTTTTCTGGGTGATAACTACGCTCTGGGGAGGCTGTGTTTTCTGGGTGATAACCTCAAGCACTGTTAGATCTATTTTTGAGTTATTCTATTTCTATTTAAACATGAAATATTATAAAGCTTACTAGTTACCCTAGTTCTAGTTGTTCTGTCATGAGGTAATTAGCTTCTGTAAAGCAACTATGAAAGTAACTGGTACAGTTTTGCTTTCATTTAATTAAGGATTGAATCGATATTTGATGGTTTTCATATGGGTATGCAAAACAGTTGGTTTGTTTAAAGTTTCTGAAGCCCGAAGGGCTTCTCACGTACTTTAAACAATCCAACTGTTTTTCATACCCAAATGAAAAACATCAAATATCGATTCAATCTTTATATTCACACTCATAAATACTCTCATTAGTACAGAAATTATGAGAAGAATTCGTGATATTACGGCTTTTTCAAAAGGCTGTTAGAACAGCAACGTTGACGACACAGTGAATGACGGCACGCATTTTCGCAGCTACTAGTGATAAAACGTTCGTGCTCGGCGACGTCACACGTCAAAACATTGTGCAACGTCCAATAAATTTGAACGGCTCTACTGTAGCCACGCCTTTTAAAATAATACGTCACACTGTTTACCAACAGAATGATCCGTTTGTTGAATAAGACTTTATCGTAGAGGACGAAATTGAAGTGTAAATATTACTGTTTAAATTAGTACTGATCAGGTAATATTTACACTTCAACTAACTTCATCCTCTTCGATGAAGTCTTATTCTCCTAACGAATAATAAATCTTGATGGTATACAGTGTGACGTATTATTTGAAGAGGCGTGGCTACAGTAAAAACCGCCCAAGATATATTGGACGGTGCACAATGTTTTGACGTGTGACGTCAACGAGCACGCACGTTTTGCCACGAGTTGCTGCGAAAAAGCGTGCAGTCATTCACTATGTCGCCAACGTTAGTATTCCAAGAGCCATTCGAAAAAGCCGTAATATTATGATTTGTTCTGATAATTTTTGTAATAATGAGAGCATTTACGAGTTGGGGCTTCACACACTTTAAACAACCCAATTGTTTTTTTCCATACCAAAATGAAAACCATCAAATATCGATTCAATCAAGCAGGCGACACGTGGATTACCAAACTCAAGCTTTTATACTTTTGATAATATGAGAGGTGTATATAAAACATTTATGAAACATCTTCCTTAATGGGTTGTAACCATGAAACTCCGTTTTTTATTTTTATTTAATGCTATAATTTTATCATGAAGACATTTTTGTATAACAATCATACCTTCACTATGAAATAGCATTTTTTTCTTGCCTTTATGCCTATTAAAAGATATAAAATAAAAAAATCTATAAAAACGCACTTAGATGCGTGTTATGCTTTCTTGTTATATATTTATTTGATGCTATTAAATATTTATTTAAAAAAATACTAATATAAGATCAGCAGAACATACACAGCATATCTCCGAATTACGAGAAATAGATCAAACAAACAGTCGAAAGCGTTGTCGGAATAGCATGGCTAGGCGCTGTGGCCGTGACGGTGCTTGTTCAAAGGCAGTATCATATAAAATTCACAGTTGCGCTATTTGTGAAGTGTGGCGAATGTAAAAACTCTCCCCGTACATGTAGTCAGTTAAATTATCAGTAAAATAATCCGTTACCGATGTCATGCACTGATGATAACGTTTACCAGGGCTATCCGATCAACCATTTTGGGGGTTGTTACGGCTAGCTAAGTCGAATTCGTTGTCGGAATATATACGACATACCTGGAGGGTTCATATTTGAAAACATTCGGAATATATACGACATACCTGGAGGGTTCATATTTGAAAACATTCGGAATATATACGACATACCTGGAGGGTTCATATTTGAAAACATTCGGAATATATACGACATATTATTTCAAAGAGAAGCATAGAAATATTATAGATATATATAATCATTAATAGGTTACCAACAAGCCTTTGACTCTTGTGTTGGATTTTATCCACAAAGTTCTGGATTTTTATTAGTTCTGTACCTCTTTAAAAATCGAATATTCAGAATTGTTAAGAGATTTTTTCTACAAAATGAATAACACTTTGGGTCGGATCAATGGTTTGCAAGTGTGAGGTTGGTTCACCATGGAATTTGATTCAAACCCTCAGTGGAAAGTTTTCATACTGTACTCTACTAAGTATCTTATAATCAAGTATTTGATCTATAACACAGTTATAGGATAACTATAGATCATTACGGAGACTGAAACAATAATTAAATCAAAAATAATTACCCATGTAATTATTAAAACCAACAGAGCAAATGAAAAAAAATTAACAATATATTCATTAAACTCACTGAACAGGTTATACATTGATGAACACAACAATACACCCTGACAAAATGAGTAAATTATTAATTAGTATGTTTTTTATTCGATTGTTTCTGTCGATTTGTGATTTGGCTTTGACTCTAAGTAAAGCTGTCACACAAATGTATTTTATAAAAAAAAGTTTAAAGTTTTTTTTTGTATTAACTAAAATATATCACCATAATGTAGGTGGCGGGAAGTGCGGAGAATGTGGGGAGCGTAGAGAGCAAGGAGAGTGGAGAGAGCGGGGAGGACGTAGAGAGCGGGGAGCAGGGAGAGCGGAGAGAGTGGGGAGCGGGCAGAGTGCAGAGAGCGGGGAGCGGGCAGAGTGCAGAGAGCGGGGAGCGGGGAGAGTGGAGAGGGCGGGGAGAGTGGAGAAGGCGGGGAGAGTGGAGAAGGCGGGGAGCGGGGAGATCGGAGAGAGCGGGGAGAGAGAGCAGGGAGAGTGGAGAGAGCGGGGAGCGGGGAGAGTGGAGAGAGCGGGGAGCGGAGAGAGTGGAGAGAGCGGGGAGCGGAGAGAGTGGGGAGCGGGGAGAGTGGAGAGAGCGAGGAGAGCGGAGAGAGAGCGGGGTGAGCGGGTTGCGGAGACAGCGGGGAGAGTGGAGAGAGCGGGGAGAGTGAAGAGAGCGGGGAGAGGGGAGAGAGCGGGAAGCGGGGAGAGTGGAGTGAGCGGGAAGAGTGGAGAGAGCGGGGAGTGAAGAGAGCTGGGAGCGGGGAGCGGAGAGAGCGGTGAGAGCGGAGAGAGTGGGGAGCGGGTAGAGCGGAGAGAGTGAGGAGCGGGGAGAGTTGAGAGAGCCAGAGGGGTGGATAGACAGGGGAGCGGGGAGGGCGGAGAGAGCGGGGAGAGCGGTGGGAGCGAGGAGAGCGGGGAGCGGAGAGAGTGGGGAGCGGGTAGAGCGGAGAGAGTGAGGAGCGGGGAGAGTTGAGAGAGCCGGAGGGGGGATAGACAGGGGAGCGGGGAGAGCGGGGAGAGCGGAGAGAGCGGGGAGCGGAGAGAGTGGGGAGAGTGGAGAGATCGGAGAGCGGGGGGGCGGGGAGAGCGATGAGAGCGGAGAGAGAGCGAGGGGAGCGTGGAGAGAGCGGGGAGCGTGGAGAGAGCGGGGAGCGTGGAGAGAGCGGGGAGCGTGGAGAGAGCGGGGGATGAGCGGGTTGCGGAGACAGCGGGGAGAGTGGAGAGAGCGGGGAGAGTGAAGAGAGCGGGGAGAGGGGAGAGAGCGGGAAGCGGGGAGAGTGGAGTGAGCGGGAAGAGTGGAGAGAGCGGGGAGTGAAGAGAGCTGGGAGCGGGGAGCGGAGAGAGCGGTGAGAGCGGAGAGAGTGGGGAGCGGGTAGAGCGGAGAGAGTGAGGAGCGGGGAGAGTTGAGAGAGCCGGAGGGGTGGATAGACAGGGGAGCGGGGAGGGCGGAGAGAGCGGGGAGAGCGGTGGGAGCGAGGAGAGCGGGGAGAGTGGAGAGAGCGGGGAGCGGAGAGAGTGGGGAGAGTGGAGAGATCGGAGAGCGGGGGGGCGGGGAGAGCGATGAGAGCGGAGAGAGAGCGAGGGGAGCGTGGAGAGAGCGGGGAGTTTGGAGAGAGCGGGGAGCGTGGAGAGATCGGGGAGCGGAGAGAGCGGGGAGAGTGGAAGGAGCGAGGAGAGCGGAGAGAGTGGGGAGCGGATAGAGCGGGGAGAGAGCGGGGGCGGAGAGCGGGGAGAGCGAAGAGAGCGGGGAGCGGGGAGAGTGGAGAGAGCGGAGAGAGCGGGGAGCAAAGTGTTATGTAAGGGTTAATGTCTAGATTCTATAGATAGTGTCAAGAAATATATTATTTAAGAATTATTGTTTGATATGTACCACTTGTATTTGTAAAATCTATTCCGAGTAAATGTGGTCACCCACAATGGGGCCCGAAACGAAAAAGAAATAACAAGAATATATTAATCCGTAAGGTAAGAGGGGCCTAAATAATGTTATTATTATTCCTTAAATAAGCTTTTCCATAGTGATTAACATAATATATCAAATGTTAAAATGAAATATGAAACAATTCCACCATCGCATTTTGGAAAAAATCGCATATGAATAGGGTGACCCCCTCGTCTCGTCCCAGGTCCATTTTTTACAAGTGGTTATTGCTAAAAAATCTTATTTTGGGATTAAAAGCTATAATATATTTTAGCACCAATTGTGTTACTTGTTAGGCATAAACCTAAACATTAAAAAGAAACCATTTATATTACTTAATTACTAACATTTAGATGATTTCACTTTGAAAATACATCTATACCTCCTCGGAAAATTTCCTTGACACAAAAACATACACACACTTTCAGAGTCTCTAAAAAATTTAATCATACCAGTACATTTATAAAATGCATATCAAAATTTGCTACATACATATACCAATCATATTGCAAATTATTACAGACTTTCACCATGGAGTTTTTTAAATATAAGCTTTTAAATTGTTATATTCCATGTTTTTCTGAAGAAAACAACAACAATAACAAAAACAGGTGAAAATATTTTCCATCACAATTTTGCACAATACCTTTTTGTTTTACAAATCTTTTATAGATCCGATTTAAACTGACTTCTGAATGTGTATCTGTTGGCTATATAACTTAAATATGTACTTTAAATGTTTTAATGCAGTTTTACTCCAACTGATTCATTAGAAATCCAAGGTCAATTATTCTTCGTCCATCATTCCACGATGTACGGCTTGCAGTTTTTGGAAGAGTGTCAGTGTTTATAACAAAATTGTTGGAAATTGATACAGAAGAGTAATTGTGATAATTTTGTTTACGTTTAATGGTTGGTTTTAATGGGTTTTTTTTATTGACTTAATTTGCATATCTAAAAAGCTCAATTAATCACTAACTGTGTAACGATGTTGACCAGTTTCGTGGCAATTTAGGCCATTTTGAATTAAACCGAAAGAATGTCGTTATCTGTTATATTTATTTAATATACGTTATAACTGAATGTACTTCTCGAAAGCTGGTTATCGAACAGTGAAAGATCCGTGACTTAGTGATTGAACGTAGGGTTCAGACTCGGGGTGTTCCAAGACGTAGTAATAGTAATAGAACGTAGGGTTCGGACTCGGGTGATCCAAGACGTAGTGATTGAACAGGTTCGGACTAGGGGTGATCCAAGAGGTAGTGATTGAACGTAGGGTTCAAACTAGGGGTTATAAAGACGTAGTGATTGAACGAAGGTTTCAAACTTGGGTTTATAAAGATGTAGTGATTGAATGTAGGGTTCGGACTAATCGGGTAATCGAAGACCTAGTGATTGCACTGGATGATTATAAACCTAGTGATTTAATGTAGGGTTCTCAGCTTTATTTCTTTTCTTACCCAGTTTTCAATCTTACTGACTGCTTCATTTGTTCGAGAAACTTGTAGAGCGCCTTAAATGTTGAAAAATAGCTCTGGGAGATTAGAAGGCAAGTTCGTGGACGTGTCGCCCAATTCATCAAGTGATAATCTAATAAGGAACATAATACATTCTTCTTTCGGAAATAATCGAAGCTTTTTAACAAGAGAAAATAGTGGTAACTTGACAAAATTGGTTTTGAAAATCAATTATCAGAAAACATTGTTCACTGGAAGCTTGTCATGAAATGTAGATAACTTGAAAAGGTTGATAACAGAAATTGAAATATGTCTGAGTTAAATAAACTTCCACAAAACATTTATCTTAGAAAGATGATACGCTTTTGTAAGTTATTGAAAAATAACTCTTTAAAAGTAAGAGACAGGACTGAGACGGGTTTTTTAATGAGATGGGAGCATCTTGTTTGGTTTACATTTTAACCGATCTTACTAAATAATTGTCAATCTACGTCTCCAAAAGTCTAGTTCAAAGCTTGGTTAAGTGGACACAAAGACTAAAACTATTAACCACTACTGTTCTAGTATGTTTTAATTGGTTTTTATGCGGCGAGTGTGCTTTTTGCCACATAAAAAGTCCTGTTTAAGTGTTAAAAATCACCGCAAAAACGTGGTCGATTTCGTTGATGCGGCGATCTTGTTATGTCGCGTTATAGAGCATGAGACAGAGTATCGTATCGTATATAACTTTTATCTCAGAAGTCAATGTTAAACTTCAGCTCTAAAGGTAAAATTGTGTACAATAAATATTTTCCGGACAGAACTTTGAAAATCTCAGGTATCTTTAACATAACACTTCACACAACTGTGAACAGTGGGCTAATGGTAGAGCGTCAGTCCAGATCCGGAGCCTCATGTTCAAATCCAATCAAGGATTTCTGCACTTTCCCAATCCATATTCGGCGCAGGTACTGGTTTCAACCCAAGAAGCTGGTGTGATTAACATAACTTGGCATAACTTGTTTCACAACCGATGTAAACAATATGTTTAAACTAAAACTATTTAGTAATACTTAAATGACAGACATATTTAAGAATTATTACCTAGGATGGGGTGGGGTGGTTAGCTTCTAATCCACCGACCCATGTTAAACCAAAATTTGCTACAAAACATATCATTGTCCTATTATACGCTTAATCAACAATTAGAATTCTGATTCAATTAGTCAAACTGATGCAGATTCCGCCAGTACAAAACGCAACCATATCTACTACAGGAAAATCCTATTAACCGTTAATTGAATACCAATGACCCTGGGGGGATATCGGGTCCTCCCTGGTCCCCATTATCACTTGCTTATGTATCTATTTACTGGACTTTCTGTCGCTATGGCACACATCTAACGATGTATCTAATTTCTCGGATACAGACGTATACATGACATATTTGCCTAACTACTAATATCACGTGTATAATTTATGATGTTTATAACAACTTACTTGCTAAAATACTGATCAAGGCAAATTACATTCAACAACAACGAAAGAAACGAACTGATCACAACGAGAAGAATTTCTGGTTCAATTAAGCATCATCTATATGGCATTTGAAAGCGTGACATTGTTTTTAATGTGCGCGAAATTCCGCTTAAAACAACACACACTTTGGTAGTTATATGTAAACGAAACAAAATAAATGATGATAACAAAACACATTAACAAACGTCACATGTTTTCATGAACATGTCTAAAATATGATATTTATAAGCAAGTTCCTAAGCAGAAAACATCTTTAAATGCACCATTTTTAGGGTACCGGACTATAATTCCTAAAACAATTGAAACTATCATATTAAGAAACATTTCATTTCAATCTCCGACTAGTTTCTGTGCATTGCAAGTTTTTTATTCCTAAAGCTTTTGCGTTGCTGTTCACCTGTTTGTTGTTTGCGGAACTGATTCGCTCTCTTGTATCGACATTCAGATATAGCTTTCATGTTGTTTCGTGTTGCTGAACCAGGATTCAAACATCTGCATTTTCTCCGTGGTTTATATTCTTTTCCATTCAAAGAACAGAAAAAAAAGAAAATTTGCGCACGCTGTTTTGCATTCGGTTAAATGTTTTGCTCTATGCCAAATGCATTCCTTGCCGGGGAAATCAAATTTAACTAGACTGTGTCCTCGGACACTGATGCCCCCACTGCTGCAACATAATTTTTAAAAACAAAGGGCCATAACTCTGGTTAAAATGGTCGCAGGAAAAAATCCTTTCTTAACGATCATCAACACATCCTTCTTGATCATCTTTGCAAGTTTGAAAGAAATCGGCCTTACAGTTTAGGAGGAGTTGATGCCACAAGAGTTGGGGGACGTACGGACGGACGGACGAGTGCAACTCTATATGCCTCCCACTTTCTGGGGGCATAAAAAGGGAGCTTACTCAGATGTATCATGCTTACAGGTTCGTATATACCGACCATTTCTCTCAGCTCATGTTCAAACCTTATAGAAGCCGTGCCCTTCCCTTCAGACCGGGATACTAATTACAGCAAATTTGCATACTCCGGGAATGGAGAAACAAATATTTCAGCAGGAAAAACATGTCGAAACAAGATTTCAAACAATAAAGCAGAAACGATACAGCTCGTTTCATCAGAGTAAATATAACGCGCGCGTGCAAGAAAAACATTTCAGTGAGGTCTCTATTTATCTTTCAATATTGGAAATAGGTTGAATTTCCTGCAGTATCCGCGAAAACTCAGCACACTATTCATAATTCCAGGGGCTTGTTTTAGTGGAGTTTTCCCAAAGGAAACCGTCTATATTAATTGTATTTTGAATTGACGTATATTACTTTTGATGGTCGTTCGGTGGTTTATTTCAAAGGGGAAGAGAAGAATAATTTTCCTTCTGTTCACTGATGGGACCGGACTATTTGTAAGAGAACAAAAACATCTGAGGCACCGCCTCTGTTATAAAATGACCTTTTGGCGGTCTTGTGGGATTTCTTCATATTCAGTGAGCAAAATAATAATTGATTATCAAAGAGTTTATTCGCTGCAGAAATGAGACCAAAATATTAAATAGTTTGCCACACATGTTGAAGAGATTCATTCGGAATTCTCTGGAGGCTTTCGCTGATAAATCTTGCAACAAAATATCCGTCACTCGCTCTCAACAGATTTAAAAAAAAAAGTAACTGAACATAATAACTGATTGATTACTTTATTTAATAACTCTATCAAATGGTTAAATGAGCTTTATTGATTGAGATCTTATCTTTTTGATCAGGCTGACAATGTTGACAAAATTGAGATCGATCGGTTGGACAGAGAAATCACATTGTATGAAAGCAATCAAATTAATATGCCAATTCACAAAAAAACGTATGTTGCAATAACTTTCAGAATGTAAATGATATAGAACTATAATTATGTGCCAGCAGGATTCCATGTTTTCAAAAATTTAGGTGAGATATTTACGAAATGTCCTGTTCTAATAACTTCATATAGAGCTAGTTGGCGACACTTTGGTCACAATGCAAAAAGGGTCAGGTGCTAAAAGACTCATATTCTGTCTTCAGAGAACAAGTATTGTTTTATGTATATTATTATATTCTCTTTGTTTATGTATTGCATATACCGAGAAATGTAAATTGAAATAAACTTGAAAATTTAGTTAAGTTTCTGTTCTATCCTCAGATGAAAGACGTCACTGCCGAAGGCTGCAAGACGTTACTTACTTGTCAAGCTTACTTGTACATGCACGCTACGGTTTTACGGGGCCCCTAAGATGACATTTAGCATACTGTTTTTTTTTTTCATTTTCCATATTTTTTACGGATATTATTTCGTTGATAGTGTTTTGTTTGAACATAGTATTTTGTTTAAACATACTTAAAAAAGTATGGAAAATGAAAAAAAAAGTATGCTAAATGTCACCTTAGGGGCTCCGTAGGTTTTATATTAGTTTGAACTGGATTTTTTATCACACTGAATAACCAGTCCGCCCACCTTGAATATGACCAGCGGTCGTTGATTTTCTAATTTTCGTAATTTCATCCCAATCCAAATGCGGTTACTCATTACTTACAATATCAAATGCCAAAACATTATATGTTTGATCAGTATATGCTGTCTATTCCACACATAATTGTAGTACTTTCATTACAATAACTTCGGAAATTTGTGGAACACAAGTCTGCTCACGTTTTTCATAAACTTGTCTCAAATGTTTGTATTAGCTTGGTTAGAACAATACAAAATATACTTTGCACATTATGAGATAATTCGGTCAGGATTACGGAAACACAAAGTATTTTACACTGTAATATAAATGTTTTACACTAAAAATGGCAATCATCTAAATACATGGACGGAAATGAAATAAATCGTTTATAATAAACTCCGTGTCCTATACTTATAATTCTTGGGAACATAGAGTATTCTGAAATTCGTATTTTAATGGAGATAATAACATTTCGCGACATTTATCAAACAACGAAAGAAAATATTCTTCTGTTTGTTGTCGCGGTAAAACTCTATGAAAAGGTTCTTCTTATCCATAACCGTGTGTTTTGACAAAAAGGAAAATCTTATGCTTGGTGTAATTTAGAACTGAATTGTGTCATCTATACATCCTGGTTCCGAGGCAAACAAGATTAAACAAATAAATTTTCACAGTTTATAACTGTGCAGTTATTAATTCGTTCAAGGAAAAAGTTTGTTATTTGTTTTACATGAAAGTTTATAATTTTTAATGCATTTAATTCGTTCAAGGAATACGTTTGTTATTTGTTTTACATGAAAGTTTATAATTTTTAATGCAAACCTTTTCCCATCCACCCCCGCGCAATATCACGAATAACTCCAAGAAAAAAGTTCTTACTTTTGTTTCCATTAAATGTATTTATCTTGTCAGAAATCAATCAGTACATTGTTTGATGAAACAATCATGACTTCGATATTCTAGTGGTAAGTGATGGACTCACCAATGCCTATATTGTCCCAAAGATGACTCCCTCAGGACACTAAATGCGCTTAATGTTTAATGAAGTAATGTAACAATAATTATGTCAATATTTGTAACAAATGGTCAATTTGGAAATAAGCAATCATATCTACTCGCGACTGATCGAAGATAGCAGGATCTGAGATATTGTGATGCAATCATTAGAACAGATATTGGCATTAACGGGTGACAGTCCTTCTGAAACAGTACAATGCGGCGGCTGAAACTTTTTAAACCGGTTTTCTGATATTGGCGCAGTATTTTGTATATCGTGGTGGAAGATCAAACAAGTAAATTATCATTATTGAAGACGAATTTATGTCTAGCCACGCATCTAGTGTTCAACAGATATTTATAGACGATACAATACAATTTGATTGGATATATCGCAGAAGCCTGCTCTAGGTGCCACGAGGTGTTTTATTTTTGCGAAATAACATGTTATTCGGATAACACCATAATAATAGGTATAATAAAGTCACATGATATACCAATAAAGTGAACATCAAGAGGACTTTAACAGAAATTTTTCTTGGAAATATTTAAAAGGTAAGGATGCTTTAATTTTTGTTGTTCGAAATTTTATCATAGTAACATTTATTTTTAACTAATTCATGGACTTGCAAGAAATTGAAGCGCAATAAAAGATTTTACATTTTACTAAAAACACGTTAAATATATATGTAGATGTATTGGTGTGTTTTAATACGTATTGTAAATTGAAATTATTTGCATGTTCAAAAGAGCTAGACAAATATCAGCACGATTCTAATAAGTATATAATTCAACCAATCTGATATTGTTTATTACTATTTTTGACACATTTAACTTATTTTAAACATTTAAAATAATTGTTTAGTGTCTGCAATAACTATTCTCTAAATTATTTAAAAATACAATTTTTAGTATTCGCAAATATGGCTAACCAAAAATAAGTTTATGAATTTTGTGTAAAAATGGAATCATTTACATTTCATGATTTGTATAAAAGCCATTTAACCTACATTATAACGTAAATAATTTTTTATAATTACTTTATGCTCAGAAATATTTGTAAATTAAATTTTATTACGAGGGCTGAAATAAATTAAATGACCACTCGTGTCCGATTTGATGTATTTTAGTGGCAATAATATATGTTTAGACAAATTACAATAGAATTAAACTAGTCAAGCGTGGTGTTTTCAAAGACATCTCGTAAAACACTCGTCTTGTGTTAATTTGCTAAATCTGCCACAACAAAGCGCCTTTAAATAAAGTTTGTAAAAACAATGAATCATTGGGCTGTTCTAGTCGCATCTTGGATCGGACCCGGTTTGCAGCACAGGCCATGTATCGGTGATTTATTTTGGCTGGTTTCCGGCATGTTGTCCATAGCATCGTCCTTGATTTCTCCTGGCGTCTTCCTTCACCAATAAATTACACGGAAGTCAAAATGCTTGAAAACAATGAAAAAAGTACGAAAGATCTCTCTACAAACTAGATGATATTTTATGCTATTAAGCGGAACGAGTAAAGGGGCGAAGCAACAAAGGCTAAAAAAACTTGATACCTATCGACGCACTTGGGTCAATATAAGTCAGTTGACTTGGGTTAAAGCGGAAATTTTAGAAAAATAGAAATTCATTTTATTGTTTTAAATAAACCAAGTCTCTCTTTTAAATTTTTTAGTTTTTTTTAGTGTTTTTTGCAATAACCTTCACTTAAAGTAGGGATTGATGCGGTTAGAGAATCGGGCGGACAGACAAACGGTATAGTGTGTTTAAGATTGCATTTGGCTTCGGCGTTAATCAGAATATCATAAAATCATATATATTAGGTCATTCTCCACTATTCTAAAAATGAATATCTTAGAGATCTGGTCAGAGTGACCCCGAACGACCTCAGACGAAGAACATCAATGTCACACAAAGTGCCGACGGAAGAAAAGTTGACCAACCGAAACGATTGTAACAAACATTTAGTTTGGGCATGTATGCGTAGCGTTACTAACATTGGGAGTTATTCCCCTTGGAAATCAGTCCCGACTTTGAAAACTTATTAATCCAGAGGGTTATTCGGATAAATGATGAGCATGTTCGATGGCTTTTATCATTTATCAAGGATTACACTTATATACTACTCAAAACTTGATAAGGATCACTAATAAAGATTGTGTTTATTTCTCACATAAGTTTGACACGTTTTACAATGTTTGCTGTGATTCTGATAATTTGTTTAATTGACATCAGCTTTGTGCCAGGTATGTCATTGGAATAATATAAATGTTTAAAAAATCACTTATCTTGGGTTTAACATTAAGGAGATATTTAAGAAATAAAAAGCGATCCCTATCAAATTTTGAGTAGTATATTACTGAAACATCTGTTATTGCAATATTGTTCTCGGTCTTTAATACGAAGATATTTTGTCACAGGCGGTGAATAGACCAGGACACATAGTCAGTCGTTCTCTTTGAATGAACGGTGATGTGTGTGTGTGTATGTGTGTGCTGGGGGAATAATTAATTAATTTGTCTATCCTTAAATTCCTGAAACTTGTTAAGTGCAGGCTTTTAATATTAAAATTCTATGGATGAGATAAGATTTTTTTAAAAATTTAGTAGTTGTCAAATTATTTCAATCTAGAAAGTGCCTTTACAGTTTACTGCGGGGATTCACTACACGTCCCTTCCCAAAATCTGTTCATATGTACTTTAAATACTAAGCACATTTAGCTAATTATCCAAGAATTGTTCTTCTTTGGCTTCCAAATTTGGTGTTGTCATGAATGTCATTCATGTCGCTTGCGCCACACTTGTGCCTTTAATAATTGATTAAATTTATAACGACATATGGAGGCCGCACGACACAAGCACCTATATCCTTGAATAATTTAGCGTTTGCTCCCGTTGTATAAGACTCGCTTGACACTTCTGTGAAATCTATACAACGCCGAAGAGAAATTCAACACCTTCCCGTGTACTTGTGATCTAATATTGAAAATAATTACGTTATTATTACTATCAAAACTTGAGACATGCCTAACGTGTTTATAGAGAAGAGGAAATACGACTTTGATATAGCTAACAACATGGAATATTGCATGATGAGAAGAAAAACTGAGACATGTCTTGTGTGGTTATAGACAAGAAAAAAATTGGTTCATGACATAACATAGAATATTCCATATTATTACAGGCAACCAAGCTGAAAGTAAATCTATGATTGTATTCGTATCAACTTGCAAGTGGTTCAGAAAACTTGGTCATCTTGTGTTTGTACACCCTTGTTAGAACTCCTAAATTCAACTTCTAGAAAAACTTTTCAACAGTCTAGCTATCTATTGTAAAAAAGCGTTTAGCAAACGAATCTTGAACTTGCAAACACATATAATTACCTTACTATTGTTTTAATAGATATTTATCCTCTATTAACACTCTCACAGTATCATAGATTGTGATTTTTCAAGTGATAAATTACCTTGTATTTGCATAAAAATTGTCTATGCCATTCGTTCATAAGTTTAAGGTACTACTTATTTCGTCGTTGCACTGTTATCGATAAAATAGAAACATTTAAATATCTCTAACGGCAAAATGCAGTTCAATTAAACTTTGTCCAAATGACTATTTTAATGTATCTTTGTTTTACAAAGTTAAGAAACTTTAGAACAGTAAAGAAAAATAGAGAGATCTAAAAAAATCCCCGAAATTCTTTTTACATCAAAATTTGGCAAGGTCAGAGGGAGCAATGTTTTGTTATATAGAATTTGGCTAAGGTTAAGGAGTTGGGGAGGGGGTAGGGGGGGGGGTGAGGGGGTAGGATTGTTTTATTGGAAATTTTGCTAGGTAAAGGGAGCTAAGGTTTGTAATTTGTTATATTGGATGTTGGGTAGGTAAGAGGGAAGTAGGATTAATTTGTTATACGAGAAGTTTTCTAGTTTGACGTATAACTCCGTGCGTGTTTTCGGAGCAAATTGGTATACTTTGAAGACTTGTATTATCCGACAATAAATCATGATTTTAAAGACGAATATCTAAATCAGTGTCAAACTGAGCTCTCAAACATAAAATCCGAACTTGAAAACCTAACACCACATGAAATCAACATCGACGCCGATGTTGTTCAAAAAGCGCTTAAAACTTGTAGCAAAAATAAAGCATGTGGTCATGATAAAGTATATTATGAAAACATAATATATGGTGGTAACACTCTTGTGTCAGTCCTAACGAAATTCTTTAACGCGATGACCAAGTTTTCACACATACCTACAGATCTAAAACGTGGAATTATTACTACTTTATTCAAAGGAGGCGATAAAAACAAATGCGATCCGAATAACTATAGGGCAATTTCTCTATGTTCTACCATTCTTAAACTGTACGAAAAGGTTTTATTACATTTTATAGATAACGATAACAAACAGATTAAAATTAATCAGCTGCAGGGTGGCTTTCAAAAGCACATGAGCTGTTCAATGACCACATTCATGCTTCGCGAAAGTATCTATTTTGCTCAAGAAAACCAATCCAAACTTTATACATGTTTCCTTGACGTAAAACAATGTTTTGATCGTGTCTCACTTCCAATCTTAATGAGGAAGCTATTCAACACTGGCATTAACTTAAACATTTTTAAAGTAATAATTAACATGTTTGAAAACGTCTATAGTTGTGTTAAAAATCAAGGTCACACATCGGACTGGTTCCCCATACTACAGGGAACCAGACAGGGTCAAGTAATTAGCCCCCGACTATATCTTGTATTTATTAATGACTTAATGAATAAGTTGGAATCCTCGGAATTTGGTTTTAAAATGTACAATGTAAACTACGCTTGTCCAACATCAGCGGACGACATGGTTCTCGTTTCCTTGACAAAAAATGGTCTAGAAAATCTAATTAATATCGCTTATCAAAACTCACTTGCAGAAAGATATTTATATAATGCAGCTAAAAGCAAAGTGGTTGTTTTCAACGACAACAAGTTTCCTATTGCCACAAATTCGCGAGAATGGTACCTGGGAACACATAAGGTTGAAGAGACAGACTCTTATACACACCTTGGCACTCTATGTAACAAACACATGGACCTTAATGAAAATATTAAATTATCATGTTCGAAATTGCGTAAAACTTTTTTCAGTCTGACTGACTGCGGTGTTCACAAAGCAGGCTTGCACCCAGTTACTTCCAGACATCTTTATAAAACTATTGTCTTATCAAAAGCCCTTTACGGCAGCGAGTTATGGTGCAACTTAACAGAAACTCAGATTCTCTCTCTAGAAAAAGTACACAGACAATGTATTAAATTCATGCAATCGATGCATCAGTCAACAAGAACAGATGTAGCTTTAAGCTGTATCGGTCTTTTTCCAGTGGAGTACGAAATTGACAAACGTAAGCTTTTATTTTTTGGGCAGCTTTGCCATTTAGATTGTTTCAAAAAAGTTAAGATACTCTTTGTACACAGACTATTAAAATTTATGGCAATGCCAAGAAAAACCCGCGGTTTTATTCCGGATATTTATCGCATTTTTGGTAAATATAACTTGACAAGTTACCTAACTAATTATGTCCATGACGCATCTTTTCCATCAATATATAATTGGAAACGAATTATCAAGCAATATATGACAGCTAAAGCCAATTTTGATTATAAAAACCGCTTACTATGTGATGAAAGCCTAAAAGACTTCTATAGCATCCATAATACAATTATACCGTGTAACATCTGGCATTTTTCTGAACTTTATCGCGACCACTTGCCTTTTTGCAGAACAGCTATCCTGATATTAGCTAAGTTCTTTTCTAGGAAATATAACATTGTATGTGTAAAATGTAAAATAGTAACAGACTCAATTGCCGAGCATCTTCTGTTATTTTGCATAAACAATGATTATTTTAGACATTTGTTATGGATTAATCTACACAAGTATCTTGGTAATGAAAACTTTGAAATTTTATGCAAAATGAGTCCTCAAAATCAAATTCTAGAATTATTTTCTGGACTCGTTACATTCAACCTCGAAAATCAATCAAGGGTACATTGTTTTAAAATGATAATAAGATTTATCCATTATATGTGCAAGATTTTAAATTCTCATACAGAAATGTTAAAAGATTGTAAGTAGACAACGTAAACTTAATTACGGGGTAATTACCATATGAATCTGTTGCTGAAATATCATTGTGCACTTATATGTAACAGTATACCTGTATACCATGTTACTTTAAGTTCCATAATTACTTGTACATTTATCACATTTGTTTTTCTTTGTCTGTTTATATGCAAAAATGCCCACCGTAGGATCGCCTAACTTTGCTTAGGCTGTCTAACTCGGACATGTGTTGGCAAATCGATCTGCCCGACGGATCCGCTCCCGACATCAGATATCTTGCTTTTCGTTTCGCCAAGATAAGGTAAATGTCGTGGGGTCAATCCGTCCGGATGATACTTTTATTTGTTGGATAATTAGTTGCTTTAATATTTTCTCACTGTTTTTTTTTTTTTTTGTTGTGTGCTTGTTTGTAAAATGACTTATCTGTATGTTTTTTTTCTTCTTGTTGTTCGCTTGTTTGTAAAATGTCTTCTCTGTATATATTGTGTACATATGCTCTGCCTCTGGGGGAAATAAAGAATATCTATCTATCTATTTTTATTTCTTGGAATATTGAGATTTTATTCACCAAGTGTGTAATGAGCTGTGACATGAATAAAGAATTGTTTCTGGAATGCAAACAATAATCGAGTGTAACTATATACAAGAAACGGTGTGTTACGGAAATCTACAACATAGTCTTCTCTCATATATACTCAGAAAAATATATAAAAAATCCTATATTTTAAACACATAACAATGAAAAGTTAAACGTGCTTATTTGAGACAATTTTCATTTTACCATCACTACAAAAAAGTGAAATATGCATATCAGGAATGGCCACGTCCAGCAGACACAGCCTCCACACACAGCCAAAAGGTAATGAGGAAAAGAGAATACGGTATTACAATAATCAGTTTCAAAATTAACGCCACAAACAATTAACGAAACTGAGAACCCGAGGAGTTACCGCCTTGGAACGGTCAGTGGCAATACAAAGCAACAATATTCTTGAAAATCTACAATCGTGACTGAGTTATCTTTCCTTTGTTTTTATGGGAGTATGAAGAATATTGTCATAAAAGAAAGTGAGTGGCCAGGTTCTAATACTCAATAACATCTCAGTATGTTGGTTCCTAAGATCACTTGTCTCGAGAAATAGCGCTGGCATATTTAAAATTTCTAGTTACATCCTTTTCGATTCAAACTATAAAGTTTAATTCCAAGAATAAATGCTGATTAGATGACCGATTTCTAAGTTCTTTGTGTGGTCAGTTTAGTTCATTTTAGCTTTCAAACAAGATAAACAAATATACCCGATGCAAAGAAATTTTAACCAAACGAGAGCACCTTCATAAAAATATAAGCTATTAAAATGGCTACTTAGCATAGAAAATAGGGCATTGTGTAATTATTGTTCAATGTTCTCTCAAACCTCAGCTAAACACCTTAAACAACTTAAATTATTTAAGTTATAAGGATTATATTCAAACAATCCACGGGAGATAACCGAGTTGTTTCGTTTGTTCATACGTTTAAGTCAACGCAGAGGGAATTGTTACCAATGTTATTTAATAGCAATGTTATGTATATAACTGTTTTTATATTAATGTAATATTTGCTTAATTAAAAAGCATTGAAATTATCGATCGCCTCCGGAAGTTTCAATCGTGACTGCTTTTTCCATTTCAATAGCATTGATTCCAGTTTTGGAAAAAAACTAATCTAATAAAACAGCATTATTCCGAAAGGATGAGTCATGCCATACCAACTATATTCTTATTCGAGTAAAGGTTGCTCCGAACAACTCCAGAGCAAGTTCAGCAGCAGACGTGACGTCACGATCCCAGGAGTCATGTGCGTGACATGGGTTTATACATCGCATTAGCTTTATCACTTTAGCAGCAAATATGTCCTGCGGAATTTAACAAATGTTACATAAGGCAATAGAAAAAATATTTTAGATTCTCATCCCCGCCCGCCCCTGTCCAAAACCACCCGCCCCAAAAAAATTTATTGGTAAAAAAATCAAACATATTCTGTTCCGGACAGAACGAGTTTTAGACCATCCCGGATATGGAAAAAAACACGGCCGACAACAATAAAATAAAATGTTCATCATTTCAAAGCTTGCCAAAAGTGAGACTGGTATGGCTTTTCAAGCAAGAATAGGTACCAACATGCTACTTTTGTAAGTTGTTATCATGATTTTTCGGAAGAAATTGAAAAGATTGACTAATATTCTACATGTAAGGTTCTGGTAACTATAAGTGCCATTTTCTCAAAATTTTAAGTTAGTTTTTACTTCTGTTCTCAGGTACTTCGTTAATAAAAAATAAAAATTAAAAAGTGTCCACCCGCCCCTTTCTTCCAAAATCCGCATGAGAATCTAATAATTTATTTTCTCTGGCCTAAGTTAAAAGTAGAACTTCAAAATTGGCTTATTTCTGAATAAAACATCATTTTATCAATTTTGATAATCAACTTCAAAATTGGCTAATTTCTGAATAAAACGTCTTGTTATCAGTTTTGATAATTAAGATACACACCTACTTGGGTCTTATTCGTAATCTCGCTCTACGAACACGATATGTATATCTAAAAATAATTTTAATAATATTTATGCTTTTTGTAATAAAAACCGTCATTTCTGACAACGATTATATAAATAATCGAAACGATATTAGCAGCAATAAATTATGGACAACACTCGATAATCACCAACACTGGGCTCTGTCAATTATATGAATCGAGTACGGAGGCTCTATCTCTAATTAAAATGGTAAACTAATATAAAAATTAAAAAAAACTATATTTGAGATTGAACATAAATTTAATAGCGTTTATTGTTACAAATAAACAGTACAATTTCGATCCAACCCAAATTGTTACAAAATGGCATAATTCCAGTTCTTACGAACTTCTTTGTAGTATTATAAACGAAATGTATTTGCAGCTTTGAAAGTTTACAGTTTATTTTTATACTTGACATATTGTTTAGAATCCTCTGAGAATGATAGTTATTTGCCGTCTAGATTTGGCGGTGTCATAAATGTCATATATGTCGCTTGTGCCTTTAATAATTCATTAACAACATCTGGAGGACGCTCGACACAGACACTTGAATAATTGAACCTTTGCCCCATTATATAAGGATATCTTGACGATGTGGTGAAATCTGTAGGATCCAGATGAGAAATTCAACACCTTTCCGATTTAATTAACACTGCTTGTGCTACTGGTATCCCTGATTGGAGCCAGAATGTAGACAACATTGATTTGGGTTCAGAGTTAGGATATGTTGGTTGAAAACCGAAGTTTGGTTTTATTTACTTTTGATATGTTTTGGTTGGAGATCGGGCTTTGGGTATGTTGGTGGGAGCTTGGAACTTAGATGTGCTGGATGAATATCGGAATGTTTTTGGTAGGAGCTTGAACATTTCATTAACCCTAACCCTAAACCATCCCATGTCGTATGTTATACATGTATACCTGGGTAGAAATGAAGTTCTGTTCTGTTCTGATAAGTTGGCTGGAGCTCGGAGTTAGGATATGAACTGGAGCAAGGACTTTTGATATGTTGGGCGAAGAAGGGACTTATTT
This sequence comes from Corbicula japonica, assembly GCA_038501625.1. Taxonomy (NCBI): domain Eukaryota; kingdom Metazoa; phylum Mollusca; class Bivalvia; order Venerida; family Cyrenidae; genus Corbicula; species Corbicula japonica. The sequence continues at coordinate 715,448 of JAZAYU010000068.1, read as the reverse complement.
TTGGACTCAAGTTGGACACCATAGAACGTTTGGAAGGCTGTATGTTTCCCAACCGACTCAATACCTTCTTTCAAGTTGTCACATCAGCATTTGATAGAGATTCCAGGATTTCTGTCAATAACAAATATCCCAAATTAATCTTCTTGTTCAAATCAAACAGATTGAGTGAAAGTGTTGGTGTTTCTTCCTAAAATTTATTTCTTCTAAGAAGACATTATTTATTTTTATTTCTTTAACCACAAGTCGTTAAATAGAGAATTTATTCATCAAGTATAATGCGATACGACAGTTACCAACAATGTAAAATGTCAGACAAGAATGCGGGCAATCGGCTAGTGTATCTCTGTAATAGTTTAGTACAGCATTTCGAGGAAATGCTACAATACAATGTAGCCTTCTGCTAAAACATATGTTGAACTCCTTGGCTATTTTTAAACTGAAAACTGCCTTGATTGTCCCCTGGGTACTGATTTCAATAGCTGCTAATTAGATCACTTCTTCAAGAAATACATCGCAGTTGCAGTTTAGCCTCGAATTAATCTCAGCCGCCGTTGTTGAATGACTGACTTTATTTTGTTTTGAATGTTCTCTATTGGTTATTTTATAACAATTCGACAAAATGATCAAATCTCATATAACTTCAATAAACAAACATGCAGAAAATTAGGTTTATAAAGGTTGGGGCACGCCACGGGAAAAGGTACCTTCGGTCATATTTTGTGACATTTTAGTTGTTACTTTATTTCGAAAGAACTTACAATAATATATTTTTTTCTTATAACTAAAAAGTGATATTGTGACAAATTTTGTTAATAAAATGGTATTTTTACCGCGAAATGCATAATTATAAATGTCCTCTGCTCAACTTCATGACGTGGTTTCAAAGATTGACGTTAACTGCCCGAAGGTACCTTTTCCCGTGATGCGCCCCAAATTATATTATTGTAAATGTTTGATTCCATTAACGTGATCACTTATTACAGTATCTTACACATAAATGTAAGAAGTATGTCAGCTACCAGTCGAATACTTTGCCCGACTTTTTTGCTTTTTTTAAAATAACAACTTTTGTTTGTGTGTTATTTGTCAGAAGCAGAACACAGCTTGATATGTCTGGAACATTTAAATATAGCCTTGAATCTTTCAAAAGGCCATTTGCACTCAGCACGATTTTTCATGAGGCCACATAGCCATAACTAGCTTTTTAAAGGTGAAGTTATATCACTTCCATTGATACTTCATATTCAAAAACTTTGAATGCAACATTTAAGAATATTGTATGCTTTCTGGTGAATGATAGCATTTTCTCGGTGAAATAAAAGTTATAATCCACTGTTTTTGTTGTTGTTGTTTTTTAATTTTGGATTATCATTTTTATTTTCACAGTATGTCACGTTGCGCACATATTAATATTCCCAATAGTGAATTCAAGTTCAATATAAGACGCCATTGTGTCATTTTTCTTTAGACATCACGCAAATTATTCATTAAAGGCATAAAATAATCAGAAAATGTGTTTTTATCAGTAAACAGATAGACATATATTTCACTCGTAAACTCCAACACTTGTGAAAATACGAATTCCGGAGCTCACTCGGTGAAATATATTTTTATCTTTGACAAGTAAAACCTAATATCCTCAATATATTTCCTATTTCCAAAGGAATAACTATGGTCGATCTCTTTGAAGGAATTGGGCACGATACTTGTGTACTATGTCAATAGCAATTTTAAATTTACTATTGTTTAAATATTTCGGCCAATTTATAAATGGGTGGTTTCAATATCCTAGCCAATAAAAATTCAGATATTGTTCAATCACCCCAAAGATATACTTCCTGCTTTTCAAAAGTTTGCCTTTGGCGTTGTATGTGATATGCAGGATTTATATTCTCATATCCCCTGTCAAAATTCTAATTTTTTTGTTCCGCCCATTATTTTATCGTTTAGGGCAAACCCATTCCTTTACATCGGGGACCATACGCCGCTGAACATTGAATGGTATTAATCTGAAAATACCACATTTAAGTTTCCATGTTCACCGCCATATGCACACCATCGTTTAGGATAGATCGACATTGTACTCTTTATTGATGTAAATATTGAGTTGCGCTCATCCCGGGGCTAGGCGGCGTGGGCAGTCATACGCATTACCATTAATGCCCATGAACAGGCTCAATCAAACAGAGCCTGCAATATTTTCATATTTGTTGTGTTTGGTGGCTTTCAAAGTTCCTTTTTTATCTATTATAATAAACAATGTATATATTAGAGCACTGTCGATGAAAATATCGCTTTTGAAAATATAGTAATAAAAGCTATTGAGCCGTTATCTTGAATGCAAAAAATGAATTGTAACTTGGGTAACTGGATGAGGCAAAATCAATAAATATGTTAGCCCCAACTAACTTCCCCACCCCTCCAGAATTATGCCGGACAACGCAATACTATAGCGACAAACGCCACACACATATATTTAGTATTAAAGTATTTTTCAAAATAAAAAAAATGTAGACTATCGCATGTCAATTTTTGCGAGTTTGCATTTATTTAGCGGCAATAAACAGAGAGAAACACACCATGAAAGTACGCTGATCTTACGATGCGATGATGATATGAACTGGAGAGAGTTTTAAAGTTATTAAAGGATAATTCAATTCAAACAATATACTTTCAAATTCAAGTTGCTTCAACGGACATTTCCGTCAGTCAAATAGAAGATAGAATTACGAAACTATCTAACAAAGAAATATTCAGAATTTACAAGTCATTTTCTACAAAGAGGATAAAATACGGAACTAACTTATTTACGAAATAAATATGTTATTCGCAGTAATACAATATTCGTAATCTTATTTAGACCAGATACCGACATTACGACTTCAAATGACTTCTTAATGGCAGTGCTAAGTGCAAAACATCAATTATTCAAAATCGTAAAATAATCTCTTCAGGTTTAATGGCCCTCATAATGACCGAAGATTTCCGCTACGTGCGATGCGCTAGCGCGTAATCGCGGTATTCAACAAGACTTAACCACTGCACCATATCTCATACTAATTTGAACTGGTATGAATTTATCGATGCGCGGTATATTCCACGACTTATAACTGCTGGGTTATCGCTGCGCGGTATATTCTACGACTTTTAACTGCTGTGTTATCGCTGCGCGGTATATGCCTCGACTTTTCACTTCTGCCTGGTCGCTGACCACTGCTTGTTTTCCGAAAGAACTCTGGAATTTAATATGGCTAAAGGGACCTATTTTTCATGTCTGATCAATTTTTATTGAGAAAAACATTTCCTTCAATAAAGCGACAGAAGATTTTGAGATTTATTATAAACACTAATAATTGTTATCGTGACGTCACAGCCATCTTTTACCTATGTTGTTATTTAATATAGTTGTCATTAGCATTCAATAGTTGTTATATGTCTTTATATAGTTTCTGAATAAAAATTAATCGTTTTATATATTTTAATATCTTACCAAACGGTGTTGCAGCATGTCTGTAGGGACCTGTCATATCTACAACTAATCATTTAATATCAATGCATACGAAACGCTTGTGAATCATTGATCTATATATTGACACATTTCACTGCATTGCTTTTGTCTGCCTCCATTATTTCACAGATCTGTATTTTCAGATATAAACTCGTTAGTTAACCAGATTGTCATAACTGACTGGTGCATTTATGAAATTGGGGCACGTCACGGGAAAAGGTACCTTCGGTCATTTTTAGTGATATTTTAGTTTTTACTAAATTTAGAAAGAATTTACAACTATAAATCAATTTCCTATGACTAAAATGTGATTTTGTTACACATTTTGACAATAAAATGGTATTTTTACCGCGAAATGCATAATAAATAATGTCTTCTGCTAAAAATGACGTCATTTCAAAGATCGATGTCTACTGTCCGAATGCACCTTTTCCCGTGAGGCGCCATTTCAATCAGTAATGTGAAAGTGGCGATATTTACATACTATTTGTTCAATGTTTTGTCTTTAAATGACACGTGACTATATAGTTGTGAATGGCTAGGCAAACAAAACACCTTGGTTTGTACAAACAAGCATAAAACTAACACATTTTCGTCAACTTTAACACAAATGCTCCTTTCGTCATTGATAATAACAAATCGATGTTAGATCTATTAGTGTATGTTTATTTTACATAAGTTAAGAAAAATTAGAACAGTAAAGAAAAATAGTCAGACCTAAAATCCCTAAACACAAAAGAAGCAACCCACATCATTTAAATACCTTCATGAGTAATGAGTTCTTGACAACAAAATCTAAGGTCCCCTTAGTGTAAGCAATATTAGATATTTGTAAAAGCGTTTGACTTGCCCTTTAATTTCCTGGTCGCGAAAATGGATAAAAAATTAATATGTATTTCTTTCTTCATAATTGAACGTTCTTTAACAGACTTTAGATACTCAGGTCGGCATAATTTTGCTCATGTCGGCATTTGTTTGTTTTGTGTGTGTGTGTGTGTGTGTGTTGCCTTAATGTTTCAGATTTAAACATTTTATTCTTATTATATATTTTTTAGTATTTTATATTGTATGTCAGTTTGAAAGGTTTTTATAAAATACCGATTTCATTTTACCTTTAAGTCAGTGAAAAAAAAATCGTTCAACCACATTTGCGCATTAAAAGTTTTACACCAATAGAACCCTGCCCACCTCATTTTAAGTAACAGGGAATAAGGGTCATAAAGTTGACAAAAAACAAACACATAGCCGCCACTTGTAAATTTGTCATTTTAAATAAAAGCGTTTATAGTGTGGAAACGTTAGATTTTTAATTTTAATTCTGTTAAGATTAATTGCTATTTGATGGAGTGGATTGGATGTGAACTCTAATGGTTTTATTGTTCGTGTTCTTCTTTTGTTTCTTTTTCATTTTATCGACTGAGCGTTAACTTTTGTTCTTCCACTTTGTCAGCGGAAGTTACCTGGCCGGTGCTTAATACTGCTAGATTCAGGTTTTAATTTGTTTCAATCATGGTTGGGACGTCATGTCTCGAGAGATTGTCTCAGTGTAAATCAAAGAACACAGCCTTACCTGTTGGAAAGAAATGCATCTGAATGCATCTGAATGTATTTAAACATAAGCAAGATTGTGTCAGCACTGTTGCCTATCATTCCATTCTTAGGAACGCTTATTATAGACAAGCAGCTGTGACATTATCATTTAGAACTAACTATATATTCATGAACATAAGCTTAGCAAATCAGTGTTGTTGTGTTTTTTTTTAAATAACAAGAGTAACTGTTCATTATTGCCATTATTAAACTAGTTTGAGGAATAAACAAATAATAATAAATATATTCAGTAATTGATAGTGAAGAATAAGAAGAGTAGCTGTTCATTAATATCATTATTTAACTAGATCGAGGAATAAACAAATAATAATAAATAGATTCAGTTATTGATAGCAATGAAATGAAAAACTCACATTTTGATGGATTGTATGCAGTTTTTTTGTTTGATCTGGAATTATTGACGATTTCTTCCTTTTTGGAGTAATATCTGCGCATTTGCACAATATGTTTTACACAGAAGTGGCATATGAAAAAATAGTGATATCCAGGCATTATTGCAGTTAAAAAGTCATTGCTCAACGAAATTTGTTCAAAGTTTAGTATTTTGATAGAAAGTACACGTAGAAAAATCTGTTAAACAAAAAAAACAAACATGTTCAACGATAAATAAAGAAATGTTCGAAAGTCTCTGTAGAATATGAAAGAAAAATCACCGTATCAGCTTAAAATTGTGGTAAACAGTTTCGAATTCGAAATTGTAAGACCCGTAAGTTTTCGCGGTTTTTTTTAATTTCAAAAATCTCGCTTTTCACACCAGAATGATGGAAACGTTGCAATTATCTGTTGCTGTAAAATATTGCGGAAATGTAGAAAGTTGACGTTTTAATGGATTTTTAATCCTTTCCTGAAAAGAAGTGGAATATTTCTCGTGAAATGCACAGTAACATGTGCAATATCTAACGACGTTCCAACCTTCGGAGTTCCCCCATTCATTTTTTTCCTGAGATTTTTCTGCATTTAGCTTTTTATCGAATTTAACTGGTAACAAGTATCCGTTCGACAAGTTATTGTAAACATGCACTATATACTTTTAAAATTATGTTCAAAACAGAACAGAACAAAGTTTTATTTCATAGACGTGTACAAACAAATGCCGGTAAAACAATGAATGCCAGATCCTAAAAAGAATCACTTAAGGGTCAGGATTTAAATTTTTTAAAATTAAAAAGTTTAATAGAAAACTGATCTTAATTTTATGATTTTCTTCGAGTTAGAAAACAATTCATTGTGCATTCATATACTAAATACTTCTCTACAGATTGAGGAACGAAGACAATCAATTCATATTGTTGAGAGGACAATGACCATAAATATTTACGCAAATATTGTTGGTTGGTCTGTCACTTTAACTGGCCATCAAAACGTTTTGACGCCGTTATGCCAGAATGCACCAATAACGCCCGTCACGGCGGCAGCATTAGTTTAGACAGAAATTTGACAAATAAATACTCCAATTTCTAGTTCTGTAGCGCTATAATTAAATTTACAAATCCTCTTTCATCATTGCGATGGGTTTTTCGAGGAAAACAGTTTTGTTACCAACAACATAACTTAATCGCCTAGCTTCATGTGGGAAAAGCAGGATGAAGTTGTCAGGGGATGGGCGGCTTGGTGTTGTCTTCTGACAAAGTTGTATTATTCACAGCTGACCAAGTTCAACAATTGATTGTACTAAGTTGGCAATTTCTCCTGCAAAAGTGGAATATATTGCGCATCAAATTTGTACAATAAGCCATTCAAGGACCATAACTCCAGGGTCAGTAGGTTAAACAGGCTAGATATTGATGCTGACATAGGAACTAAACCAAAACTAGTATGTGTCCTCGGACACTGATACCCCCACTGCTGCAACAAAATTTGTAATAACAAAGGGCCATAACACTGGTAAAAACGGTCGCAGGAAAAAATCCTTTCTTTACGATCATTTACACATCCTGCTTGATCATCTTTGTAAGTTTAAAAGAAATCCGCCTGGTAGTTAAGGAGGAGTTGATGCCACAAGATTTTGGGACGGACAAGTGCAACTATATGCCTCTCACTTTGTCGGGGCATAAAAACATCGCGATCGAGTTTGGAGAAAATTAAATCAGAATAATGCTATTTATTATTGAAACTTATAATTTATGAGTAATCCCAACTGTAGCCAGACTCCTAGTTATGACTTCTTCTTCTTCTTGTTCTTCTTGTTCTTATTATTATTATTATTATTATTATTATTATTATTATTATTATTATTATTATTATTATTATTATAACAACTCTCGATTGCAACTCCTGGAAAACTCACGTGTTCTCTGGTTTGTCAAGGGCGCCAGTTGGATTTTCAGTATTTCAAATCTAAACACACATTCCATTCGCATTAAAATAAATAGACCCGATCAAAAGCATTGCAAAATACAATACGATGATAAAGTGCGTTCTGTCGCCGGATTACCCGTGCATATTGTACGGTTGTCCCCGCAGATTTCTATTTCCGGCTACACATTTTAAATAATGATATTGACTGTTTATCGATTATAAACTTACAATTTACAAATAAAATATAATTAACATATAAACGTTCAACTAAGTGCGATCACGGTGTTAAATAAACGGACGCTGATGCGTCCGCACCGCTCACTGTTGTTTCCGCCGACATATAATTGAACAGTTTATAATTGAACAGTTTTTGCTTAGCCAAACACTATTTTATACAAATAACGCGTCCGTTCATTATAAAAACTGTCCTTTAACTCTTTCCTCCGTAGATACACCTTTATTGCATTGGCGAACAGTGTAGATCCAGATCAGCTGGAACATCCGTGCCGTCTGATCAGGATCTGCACTGTTCGCATATTGATCCGTTAGGCTATTTCTGACTCAAATGCGAACAGTGCAGATCCTGATCAGACGGCATGGATGTGCCGGCTGATCTGAATCTACAGTGGTCGCACATGCGTAAAAATGCGTATATATGGAGGAAAGGGTTAAACAGGTTTTCTATCATTTAGTGTAATAGAATTCCTGCAGATCTGAGATTGTCAGATAATTTAGTACGACGTTACTAACATAGTTACAGAAACAATTGTCAGAATGAACAAACGTCCATTCCAGTGATTGATAATACCTTGTAGATTAAATGATCGCTTTGGTAATTGACGACTCGCTACGTTGGCTTGACAATACATCACATAAAATTATAATCATGATGCCACCGATAAATAGAAACGCAATGTTTATAATGAACTAATCCTTTTTTTTCTTTTTGACTTTCTGATTCAAACCGGTAAAGTGATAATCACCTCACCGGCAACATGTTTTTGAATAATAACTAATGCTTAAAAAAGTGAAATATGCATATCAGGAATGGCCACATCAAGCAGACAAAGCCTCAACACACAGCCAAAAAGTTGAGGAAAAGAGAGCATGGTATAACAAAAATCAGTTTCAAAATGGACGCCACAAACAATTAACGAAAGTGAGAACCCGAGGGGTTACCGCCTTGGAACGCTCAGTAGCAAAACAATTAGCCACCGGGGGTTTAAACCAGGTTCTAAGGTGCACCAACCTCACTCTTGCCCCAACAGGTTTTCATATCACCAAACAAGTACATGTTGTCTTGGTGAAATAACTCCAACCCACCCATCGTCTCAACAATGCTGCATGCAAAAGCACACAAACATATAAAACATAAGAAGCTATTAGCATTGCAAAGCCAAAGGGCGGATACTCAATGACCTTACCGAGACAAGAGCTTCTGGAGTAAAATCAGCAAGAACACGATGACAGGGATAAAAGAAACAAGCCATTATTCAAAGGTTGCAGATAACATATTGCTCTCTCCTCTATGTTCTTTGGACCTCCGTGGAAGACATGCATCCGAACGTTTTCGGCTTGGAGACCATCACTCGCCGGCTTATGACTGCTCGAACACAATGTTTAACCTATGTTGGTGTAGCTATAAAGTTGTGGGCCTATACCTTTAGTGTATGCTAGACGAATCGTGTGAACACAGTGAGACGAGGTTAAAACTAAATCTGAAACAGTATGCCAGTTTCTTAAACAATGACAATTATTATTATTTCTATTTTCAGAGCTTTGCAACTATAAGTGGACTTAACGATATTTAGCTTCTGGCAGCTGGTAAGTGACCTTACTTATGACAAAATACGGAAAGTGTTTATCTGAATGTGCTTTTATTTTGATTTAATAATTTTATCTTCAAAATATAAATTAGAAAAGGGTTTTCAAAGTTAAAATCTACAGATAAAGATACCTTTCTTAATATTGATAAGCTCCTGTTTTCGTGGCCTATATTCGAAAATTTTTAAAAGCTGTCTTTTGAAATACAAATTTATGTTCATTGCATGGGTACAATTATGATATATTGATAAGATTTAACAACGTACTCGGCAACTTTTAAAGAATTTAATATTGAACATATCATCAACCGCGAAATTAATATTCTTACACAGAAAGTCTATGTATTTCCAGGGGGTGGGGAGTTTTGTTTAAACAAGTATAAATTGTTGAATTGTTGTAATGATCAGAGTCGACCCCAAATAATATTAATTCGTGTTATTTTTATTATTATTATTATTATTATTATTATTATTATTATTATTATTATATTAGTATTAGTTTTTCGTTTACACGAATTAAAATTATTACGTTTTAACGAAATGATATCCTTAAAAGTATGGAAAATGAAAAAAAAAGTATGCTAAATGTCACCTTAGGGGCTCCGTAGGAAATATATCTAATAAGGAATTCATTTGTTCATTTTTTTAAAGTTTATTTATATATATTTCATACATGTATACATGAACAAATTTCTTGGTTATTCATTCGTATAATGATCCACGAAACGATTTGGTTGCTATAGAGATATTTCTCCCTTTCCTCTAAGCTTCGATCTCTCAACAGTGCTTGATAAGCCAAGAAAATGAGCAACAGTTAAAACAACCTCTCGGGACCGGTCTATATTGTTAATATATTTCTTGCAATAACAGCGGTCTGCAGGAATACTAGACAATGAAGACAATTACTGGGTATTTATTGATTTTCTGGAAGGTCATTTGTCTCCCAAACCGGCAATGTTTGGAACTTTCTGTTTCTTGTTGATAGCTGCTGTATACGCCTGAAAAATGTACATGTATTGGAATTAGTTCATCATTTTTATACTATTTAACCCCCTTAATACAGATCAAACAAGGTATAACAAGAGATCGACCTTTCTCAAGTCTACATAATTCTGTATTTATTTGTTTGGTTTCACTCGGAATTAAATTCAGTATTCAAGACTTCAAAAGTAGCGTTATTTGTGCAGTGTGGCGGCCGTAGAAAGTCTCGGCGTACATATACACTCAAAAAAGTTCTAATTGGTCACTTTTTGTCCGTATTTTATTATAAGAAAGACATTGAATTCACTCTTTATTTATGATTATATGCCAACAACAGTCTTCAACTTAAACTTTAATCTTGTAATAATTGACTTTGGAACAGTTTGGTGAGAGTTATCCTTAATTTTGCTAAAAATGCATTTCTTGCATAAAAAGATCAAGCAAACAGAAATTTGCTCTAAATTTCTTGTTTTGTTTTAATTGGATCCCTCAGTAGTAGGAAAAACATAAACACTTATTCATCAACAGCAAATTTGTTTAAATAAATCCCCTTCAAAGTATCGAATTTTAAAATTACCTCCCTTTCAATTAAAGACTGTTCTTATTCTGACCATGCGGTGTCAGTATATGGTATTGGATTCATTTAAGAAAACAATCAATAAAGATTAAAAAGACATTAGAGAATTGATTTCAAGACAAAACAGTTCTTTTCACAACCTCTCTTGACGTAGGGAAGAGACGAAACTAGCATACATTGTAAACAAATACAATTGATGACCAATTAGAACTTTTGTTGAGTGTAGTCAGTTCTGTTATCAGTAAAATTACCCGTTACCGTCATACAGTGATGGTTACGTATATAAGGGCTATCCGATCAACCTTTTTGGGGGTTGTCCCGACTAGCTCGCTTGGTTGCGTTGCAGGAATTGCAGTGCTCGGCGCTGTCGCCGTGACGGTGCGGGTTCGCTCCCAGCTAGAGGCACTATCATTTTCAGAAACCACTCGGGGCTTAACCCTAAAGTGGTATTTGAAGGCAGATTGTCTCTGTTCAACGATGGATTTTTTTCTTGAGAAAAAAATGTGGTCTTTATCAACAGGTATTTTAAAAGCACAGATAGACTGTACGAGTATGAATGTAATGTCTAATAATTCCTTCCGTTAAATATTGCGCAGATTATTGGAGCCAAGGCACGGCAAACCCGTGATGTTTGTACAATTGTAAGTGTTTCTCTTCCTTGTGATGAACACAAATTGTCAAATCTTTTCTTACACATGTTCGAAAATGTGGCTGCATTATAAAATTGTTCTCGAAATTGAATTTAAGTGTGAGACAGTCAAGTCGTAGGATAAGAAAGTAACGTTGCATTCAATTCGGCAGATATGCAAATAATTATAGTGAAGATGCAAAATAAAATTACATCGAAATAACGAAATATATGTTACATGATATTTTATCAACAATATTCCTATCAAAAAACAATTTTCGCTTAGGTTCAAAGCACCGGAACAAAACAATAAATGCGTGATGTCCTACACCCACCAATCCCATTCATGAAAACAATCTTAGATCTGACTTTCCTGAAATTGTCACCATAATAAAATCTCACATCTTCGTATGTTATTACAAGTTTGCGGAAAAGCGCCGTTTGCCTGTGATAATGCCAGTCCAGAGTCATTAGCTTTATTTGTCTGTGAAATATAACTAAATCTGATTAGAGAGTCGATACTAAAGCCCATTAGACCGTCCCAAATCGATTTTTAATTTTCCCACAATCCACCAGTATAACAACCTACGTTTAATTTACTTCAGAGAAATATCGCGAAAAAAAGGGATTTGGACGTTTTACTTAGACAGTTATAATAAACAAAACTCACAACCACGTTTTTAAAACTGTGGAAATAACGGCGTAAAAAACGCGCATCTTTGTGTATTATTATGTACATGCAGTGTATACTTTAGGCAATTTATCGACAAAGTTACGAACCTCTGGTTTTACTTATAAAGTGTTTAATTTTGTATAACAATTTGTAAACCTGTAAACAAATTTATTAACTACGTATCAGTTTTACACTTTAAGACTTTCCCGTCATGTAAATAACGCTTTTATTTCCACGGGATTATCAAGCCTTCTCGTGATTAACATACAAGCAATTTCATTTTTTTGTTAAGATCAAAGAAGTATTAATTTAATTCGTACATTTCCTTTAGCATAAGCATGTTTCTATCGTGACATTGTGAAAACGTCAAATTTTATTAAGATGTCAACTTGAGTTCAATTTCACATAAAAACGAGTGATCAGCGGCGGCTGTGGCGGTGGTGATGGTTTCTGAAGTAGTGATATCACATACATTGAAAGCAATAGTAATTGGGGTAAAATAAGCAATAGTTATTGGGGCAAAATAATCCATAGTTATTGGGGCAAAATAAGCAATAGTTATTGGGGTAAAAAAAGCAATAGTTATTTGGGCAAAATATAGAAGCAGCAGCAGCACAAGCATCTTCAACAAAAGTCGTTTTGATGAAAATTATATTGAGAATGTATTAAAAAATATATACCTTCTGCTACAAAATGAAATATTATTGAAGAACCAACAAAATATGTCTTAAATCTATGAGAGTTGCCAAATTTTACAAGCCTTTTTAAAAGTTCCTGGTCTGAATAAATCAAAGTCGGATTATTTCAAGTTTCAGAGAACATGAACGTCTATTTAAGTACAGTTTAATCTCAATTCTGTATCGTTTTAACGTAGCCAATTAACTTTCGTAACGGGATATATTTGTTTTCTGAATATGAGCAGAAATTTGAGCAGCTTATGTAACATTCCACAGAACTATACATCACAGAATCTGATAAATGCATTAATTGTTAAACACTGAGATAAAACGGTGAACAAATTTCAGTTAAATGCAATCACGTCACTAACGACATTCCCTGATGATTAAAGTTGATATAAAACACTTTGATGATAAAGCCTGTCAGATATTTTTTAATACACGTTTTTGTGTTGTTGTTTTTTTTACAAAAAAAATCAAACTTCTATAATTGGTTTGAATGACGCTTTGTTAATCATGTTCCAAAATAGTGCTTATTGTTGCGCAGGATTTAAAATGATATTGCCATTACCAGGTAGCGAACCCGCACCGTCATTGCGACTGCGCCTAGCCCTGCAATTCCGACGACGCAACCATCTGAGCTAACCGGGACAACCCCCCAAAAGGTTGATCGGATAGCTCTGATATACGTTTTCATCACTGTATGACATCGGTGGCGGATTATTTTACAGTACTGACTATATGTACGGGGAGACGTTTAGGGCCGCCACACTGCATATAACGCTACTGTGAATTTCAAATGATATTAAAGGAAGCTTGGTTATATTAACCATTAATATTAAAAATGTGCAAGCAGTTATATACGAGTATGTGTTGGGATGAATGTGATACAGTCAAACGATCAAGTGTTCGCTTTTCAAAGTATTTTAATAGTTTTATTTACCTTAACCGATTTGATTTCAGCTGAAACATCTACATATCTAAATTTCATCAAAACACAATAAATGAATAGAAATTTGCATTTGCATACAGATTAAACATCTGAAAGGAAATGTCGAAATAGGAGACTGAGTAAGAAAAGGTTCCTATTTAAGTAGTCCCCAAGTCAAATAGCCCCAAAGTCAAAACGCCCCCATTTTGGTCAAATAGCCCCCACTATCATTTTGAAATTTGTCAAATAGCCCCCAAAAATGTCCCCATTTTTCATAGTTCTTCTTTCTTGTTTTAATATTATAAGTTTATGTTACAAAACTAGATGAATTCATAAAAATTATTAAACGTGCATTTTAACAATAATCTTATAATAATATAATAATAATATTTGACTTTGGGGTTAGTTGACTAGGAACCGTAAGAAAGTTGTACGCATTTGAAGTTTCTAACCTAATGGGTAATGAAAGCCTCCGTATACCATATGTATATAATCTTTTTATCATGCATTTATTACACTATATTAGCATTGAGATTGTTGGCATAGTATTTTTACTGTAATACTTGACTGAAAAACAGTTATCCAATAGTTAAGGAAAGAATTGAAAATATATTCTTAAAGAAATTAGAAACGCAACTTCTTTAAACATAAATTATGTTTCGTGATTAAAGAAGTTGCGTTTTTAATTTCTTTTAATATATTATATGTACTTGAAGAAATTAGAAACGCAACTTCTTTAAACATGAAATATATATATCTACAAAATATAAAAACTGAACCGATAATCCAGATATGAAAAACACTTGGTTTGCTTAAACTAAGCGCGATTTCCTTCGGTCCATAAGAACGCCTTAATATCTATTTTATTTTTAATCAAACCATATTTTAAAAACATTGCCAAGTACGTTTAATAAATGTTTAACCTCACTGAAAAAAGGCGTGTTTAATTTAATTAAGCATGGAATCTGTAACAAGAGTTCTTCGGTAAACCCACGGTGAACGGAAAAAGGTTGTGCAAACAGTTGTGGCAGGTAACATAGTGCTTTGTTTGAACAGTCGTTACGATCAAATAAATCTCTGCGTGTAAAAAGGATATTGTATTACTGAATTGACAATGGGTAAAAGACGGATGACAGTGTGCTGAGTTATTGTTGTCCCTTGTCTGATTGTTCCGAGAACTTCCGGTGTCAAATATTGCCTGAAATAACAAAATTATCGATGTCTTAATGTGTCATAACGTTGATTTGAATCTTGCTCATTGTAGACCTTCATGTTATTGACGTTGGAAATGATTGTATTATAATTGTCCAGGGGGTCATTGTATGAAACAAAACAAAGTACAATGCATAATAACATCAAACAACATGAGATACTCGGCTCCCTAAGGTACCAATTACCTCATGTAAGACTTAATTTGGAAAAAAGCTGCAAACGAAACATTTCAGATTGTTATTTGGAAATCGTACCCCTGTGTTTTTCTTTTATCCGTAGATTCAGAAAGTCTTGCCAATTCAGTTAGTTGGACAGTTTCTGATCTTTGGTCTGTTCTGAATCCCTGTGTTGTGGGGGAGCTTATATTATTAAAACATTAATTAAATAACTGTGGTAGCATAAGGATAAGCCTTAACAGCAGTCACTATTGCAAAATTGTTGTGGAAATCCTGGAGACATCTTTCAAGGTCAAGAAAGGTTATATGGTTAAAGTTATGAATAGGTCAATTTTTTTTTTAAATAAATTAGTGAGCGAAAACTAGTTTGAATATCTGTTCCTTTAGATTCTGAATGTTTTCTAATGTTATATCTGTTGCCTAATGAGCTGAACTTAAATTTGCATTAATTTAATGGAATTCGGGATATTTTTCAATAACACGGAATATTCCATAGCATACTACAATATTAAGGTCATTAGGAAGTATTAGGATACTTCTGTACACATGTTGAATAATGTATACTATGTTGAGCAAGTGAAAATGAATAAAAAGCGTTATCCGAAAGGGGCTTCAAAAGCAAACACAGAAAACTTAGTTGCGCATATAAGTAATGCAAAGCCACATACATGTTTATAACTAGACATATTGTTGCGCTAATGTATTTCAGCATATCAGATACACCAATCAAACTCAATTTAAAGATAATATACAATATTATGTCCGAATTTGTAAGAATCAAGAAGACTGATTTTCCACCTTTTAAAGATACAACTATTCTAAAAGGATATACATGTGCATTAATTATGTAACAGATAAGCTTAACATATTTTATTTCTTGAAAAGATTGTATAGACACGGATAAAACTAACAAAATGAATGCATAATTAAAAACCACAATGTCTAAAAAAGGAGATAAGTGTGCAACTTACTATTGAGTAAAGGTGACCGTGTTTTAATTTCAGAAGTTGACACTAATAGTTTTAATAAAACAACAAGCAATCTCAACTTTGCCCTTCAGAAGTGCTTCTGCATAAAATCAATTAAATGACTATATTAAAAATAATGTCACCAATGACTTATAACAAAACACGCTTTTAAGATTTTTCATTGCAATGTTTCATGATTTGCAATAACTTTGTTAAATAAATTGACTTTTCGTAGTTCAACAAATCTAATGGAGTGATTTTAGTTACACCAAAAGTTTGTGATTAATTGTTCTGTACACATCTGTACGACTTTTACTTATTTCAAAAATCTAATTGAGTGATTTTAATAACATCAAAGGTTTGTGATTCATTGTCCATAAGGCATATTTGATATTGCTTGTTGTTTTTATTCATTTTTGGGGGGTATATCAATTATTAAACAATTAAACATTGATCCTTTTTTACCAAAAGAACGTTAAGAGATTCAAAAAGTGTCAGCGTGTTTTTAAGGATATTTAAGTACAATACTGTATATAACAGGCAACTAGAAAAAACTAATCGGTATTTCACTTTTGGCTATTTCAGCAATTTTCTCTCAAGATGCCTAGGATATAGAAACCGAACGCATAACATGCCATGTTGTGACTTCCAGATATACCTTACTAGAATGCATCCGTTATTTTCTTCTTCGTGTTTCAGGAAAATGTTGTCATACTCTACTTAAAATGTGTCTGAGCCTGCTGCTTTTGAACTACACAGATGCCTACCTGACAAGCTATTTTTTCTAAAGAATAAATGAACGTAGATTGCAAAGATTTCATACGGTTTTAAAATCTGGTATAAATAGCCCTATAAATATACGTTTGAGTTAATTATTAAACAAGAACAATGTTATCTTAAACAATGTTATGTCATCCTCTTTGTATTTTATTTCAAGTTATAACAATTCAGGGCTTTTTATTCCTTCTTTAGTAGGGACCGTTTATGGGCACCTTCACCTCAAAAAATAAAAAAAAATTCTTCAAAATCATGCAGTTTACCCCCCCCCCCCCAAAGTAACTTTACATCAGGGTTTTTCATTACCCTTCAGAGAAAAAATCACGCTATTTTCCCCCAAATTATAGGGCCTGGGCCCCTTCCCCTGGCATTGATAAAAAGCCCTGAACATTCAATATTAATTACTATCATGCAATTAAATTAACAACAGAGAAACTTTAAAAAATATTCTTATTTTCGCTTTAAACTGCTCTACCATGAATGGATTTAATAGAAGTTTATACCGCGACAATGTTGAAGCAGATCAAAAGTGTGCCTTTTCGCCGCATAAAAAGTATTTTATGCGTTGAAAATCACCGCATAAACGAACAAAGATTTGTTTATGCGGCGATGCTCCTATGCGGCGGTACAAGGCCGCCAACTTAAAAAAATATATATAATTTAAAAATTAGTTCCACTTTATTGTTTCGGGTTGTTTACGCTGCAGTCGATATGAAATGCAGATTTATACTGATTAAGAGCCTTAGCAAGAACACGATTACAGGGATAAAAGAAACAAATCGAGTTTCAAGGTTTTTAAAGAAAAGATTTCCCTTTAAACCTTCTAAACTATTTGTGAATCAAATCACATCTCAGCTGTTCAAATGCGTTTCTTTAGAAAAAAAACTTTAAAAAGTTTCATACGATTAATTCGTTGCCATTACCTTAATTTTAATGATAATAAAAAAACAAGGAACGCGTTTACGCCGATTGCTGAACCTTTCCAATGTTATGACTCTTGTCGTAGTGTAAACGATCACTGACCTCACTTCATTCATTGTTTTATATTAGTCTGCAGATAAAACATAAAATAACTTTTGAACAGAATATCGCCATTTCTTGACTAATAGATGAGCAAATACTTAATAAAGCTCTTTTGAAAACAAAATAATTAACCTTATTCCAGCCAATCAATTACTCTTTAAGCAATCTAACACGGTACAAACGCGCACGCGCAATTTGAAATGCGTTGTGGGGTGAATCAAATGGTGACGAGATTGTAGACTCAGATTTCATGCACTTGCAAAGCTGCGTTGGTTTTATGGATGTGTTGTTATTTGAAACTCTTTTGATTAATTTCAAGTCCAAGCCATATTTCAAGACATATACAGATATGGTATTTAAATGGTGGATGGATTAAAAAAAAAACGAGTCTTCATACCAACTGATTTTTTTAATAATATATAGCTATTTGGTTTCTTGACTGGTTATATTGTCGTTTACCCCCATTCATTTCGCCCATTTATTTCCGAATGGCTTATTTCACTGCAGAAAACCGCAATATTCAATATGACGTCATTAATTTATCTGAGTGATTCTCATTTGTTTTATTCCACTGACATTTTCAACTTTTATAAATCTGACGTATCATTGAAAAGCTTAATATTTCACATGTAAATAACAATTTTATTTCCACTGTTTTACCGCTCGGTTACTTGTTAAACAAACGCATCAAATATTGTGTTTGAACAATTGTATGACAAACATGTTTTATAGATTCAACCTCTGCAAATAGATTTTATCATACTTCAAAGCGATGTCAATAATTGTTTAACTTTTAAACACGTATGAACGTCGTCATTTGACGTAATATGGCACAGTATAGACTAGTAAGCAAAATCACTAACGCGAGTATTAAGAGTTCTCAACCATTTTTTGTTTATATTCAATTTCATAAATTTTGAGGATGTTGAAACAGATAAAACTGAAGGCTGTTTATGGATAATAATTCGGATATGTTTTCTTGTGCGATATAAGTCATGTTGTTAAAAACTAGAATAAAACCATTTTGATTTTGTATTAATTTTACCATTGTGTTGTCAAGTCCCAAGTCCATTTGTAACGCGTCCGTTTGCTGTTTTGACAAAAATGTCTTATTATTGACAAAAATGCAAACATGCAATTCTAGACGGGCCACGTTCAGAAAACACAGTTACTTCACACAGCCAAAATACAGAGAGGAAAAGAGAGCATCGGTTTATTTCAAATAAGACACCACAAACAATTTACGAACCAGAGAACCTGAGGGGTTACCTCCATGGAACGGTCATTAGTAAAACAATTGCCAATTAGGGTTTAAACCAGGTTCTAGGGTGCATCAAACTCACACAAAAACAAGTACATGTTGTCTTGGTGAATGAGTTCCAACCTACCCCTCAACTCCACAATGTTGCTTGCAAAAGCACTATCACATATCGAACACAAGAAGCCAATGGCATTGTCAAGCAAAGATCGGGTACTCAAAGACCTTACTAAGACAAGAGCACCTGAAGCCAATCGGCAAGAACACGATCGCAAGAATAAAAGGAACAGATCGATTATATCCTTCATGCCTTATAAAGAGTACATTTTGTACTTATTCAGTCCAAACTCGGAACAAAGACAGGTGTTTGCACAAAACAGGGAGCATCTAAACATATAACATGCCCGGTCATGACAAACACTTACTGCTTACGAATTTTTTCGTTTATAACACGTAAAATATATCGCATTACAAACACGCATTTACATTATTTAAATGATTTCGTGAGTCTGTTAGACGGTGCCATAATACATTTGTGTTATGTCTAATACATTTCCATTACGACGACACATTATTTTGTTAAATAGACGTGTAAAATAGAACCATACATAGCATATAAGAAAAAAGCTTAATACGCTATCTGTAACAAAGTAGCACAGAATATTTCAATATTGAATTGATTTCTGACCCATTTAACACATTTTATTTCCTAGCCATTCGTTTCAAGATTGCGTGTTCGACACGTTTCTACATTTATTTAAAAGATTGCTAATAAAACTGAGAACAACTTGGTAACAACAAACTGTTGTTTCTACATCAACTAAGTAAAGATAGAACGGAAATGTTATTTGTTTTACGAAATATTGATCGGAGTATTACTTTATATAGTTATTTGGTTTATTGACAGTGTATGAAAAGATGTAATCAATTTGTCTTTTTTTATGGTAAATAAAAACGAGTTATTTTTTCAGTTTAGCGTTGTTACATTTGTTGCATGTGTCCGATTGACATACTGTTTTGTTAATTAATATGCATTGAATCATAAACAAGATGTGTCAAGTTCCTACAGAGCTATTCGTTTTTTTAGCTGTGGGTTTTGTTGTGAATTTTTGCTACACGAGTAATTTTAGATTTCTTTAAATGTATCTCGTGTATTAATGAACTGTCATTCTATCACGAATGTAGCTGTCTTGTTAATCAATTATTAATCATATCATCAAAATACCGTGCGATACAAACCAGTGCCGAACTGAGACAACCAGTCTGCAAATTACCCAAATGGAATATTCATTTGTTTCACGATAGGTAAGCGATACTCGAGGGTAAAATATATCGTTCGCCACAGCTCGTCATAAAATGTTGCGTTAAGGTCTTGAAAAGTCGCCGTGACCTAATTATAATTGATCAATTTGAATCCAACAGTAACAAATTATTATAAAGAGGTAATAGCTATGCTAAACAATACGGTGTTATGAACAAAATCGCTTGGTGTATTAAGCTTTTTGGACGCATGGTGAAAGGATAATACGAGTTTTCCCCTAAAATACATGAAACAATACAAACATGTTTACAATTTTGAATGATCAGTACAGGAAAATAAATCACATGAAAGTTTCCGATTTATTCAAAATCATTGTCCGCAATGTTAACATTCATTATGCATGGACAATATTCAAGTGCCTTTGATGAATGATCGGCCAATGCTAAAGTACGTTATTGATAATAGGAACTGTCATATACCTTAAATATGATTTATCAACAAAACGTTTTTAAAATTTCATATCGCTATGTTTTCTTGGTTAGAATTGATCATTAGAAAAATAATTAATTCGCCATTGTCTGCGAAAGGACCATTTCTGATTATTTTAACATAGTATCACGTCGTAACTGTCCATTGATTCATAATCAGTATTAGCAGGGTGGCTATACCACGTGACTTTTTGGATGTCGTGCACATACAAAATCACTCGCTTCTGGTAAGTTTTTACTTATTTCTCAGTCATTAATGGGCCGATTTCGATACGATAAAGAGCACCGTACTCCTGTTAAAAAGCAATTTCATCGACATTTTAACCTCCATTATCAATCGGCTGCCGTTTACTCAAGCATTCAAATACAAATTTTGTTTGAAAGTGTAAATTCGTCTTTGTAATTATTGAGAAATAAGCAAAAAAACCTATCTGAAGCGAGTGATTTTGTGTGTGCACGACATCCAAAAATTCACTTCGTATAGCCACCCTGAATAGGTATGATAAAAAACTTCTGCTTGGGTAGTTCTGCTTCATAACACATAAGTATTCATTGTTTACCTTATTAACTTATTAACAGGAATATATTGGCTTACGTCGCTTTCACCTTAAGTCAAACTTGACATACCGTGAAATACCGCTTTCATCTAAAGTCAAACTTGACATACCGTGAAATACCGCTTTCATCTGAAGTCATGTGAAATATTGCTTTGATATAAAGTCATTTAACACACCGCTTTCATCTTAAGTCAAGTGACGCTGAAGCCGAGTGACCTGCCGCTTTTATCTTAAGTCAAGTGACGCTGAAGCCGAGTGACATGCCGCTTTTATCTAAAATCAAGTGACGCTGAAGCCGAGTGACATACCGCTTTGATCTAAAGTCAAGTGACGCTGAAGCCGAGTGACCTGCCGCTTTTATCTTAAGTCAAGTGACGCTGAAGCCGAGTGACGTGCCGCTTTAATCTAAAGTCAAGTGACGCTGAAGCCGAGTGACATGCCGCTTTTATCTAAAGTCAAGTGACGCTGAAGCCGAGTGACATGCCGCTTTTATCTAAAGTCAAGTGACGCTGAAGCCGAGTGACATGCCGCTCTTATCTAAAATCAAATGACGCTGAATCCGAGTGACCTGCCGCTTTTATCATAAGTCAAGTGACGCTGAAGCCGAGTGACATACCGCTTTTATCTGAAGTAAAGTGACATACCGCTTTCATCTAATTCCTTAGGCAATGTACACGTACGATGTGTGATGCTCCTAACACGTACGTATATTCCCTGTGGTGGTTCACTCCGCTAGCAATTAGGTTTACCACAACAATATGCGATGAGATATTGACACATTTATATATTTGTGTACCAGTTATTATGCATGAAACCCACTTATTGCAACAACAAATCTGAGTAAATTAAGTTTCGTGACATACTTTTTAAAACCTGATAGCATCATCTTAATGCTTGAAATAAACTTCGAGTGTAAGCTTCGTTTCGCTTTCGAAATAACGATAACAGTAATCGAGTTTGTGACAAAGTTTGGAGTTCACACAATATCGTACAGGTTTTTACAACAAAATTCAAGCACACGCACGTGTTTTCCGTTCTAGAAAATAAAAGAAATCTCGGTCTCCTCGCAAGATAAATAATCAGTGCATGATTACTCGACATCAGAGCATTACCCATTGCAGCAGGTTCATAATTTCTGCTAGCAGCGTGAGTTGTCCCGGTTGTTCCATTAGTTTGTCCAGAACATCCAAAATACCATGCCGTAATAAACAATGTTACATCGAGACTTTGAATAAAAAAACAACAACTTCAAAATGTTTCTTGTTCAAGAAATAACAAGGACTCTACCTTATCATGAAGTAAATAATCTTTGAGGAAAACTGATTTTCAGGAATTTCACATCATACTTTGAATATTAGACGAAAGCTGAGAATTTTAAACAATTAATTGCAAACTCTCACAATGACACCGATTTAAATGAAACCGGAAATAAATTTCTCGCTAAAATGCGTGATGTTACAGAACAGGACATGTTCCTATCATATCACGGCAGTAATCACCATAGCTGGGTCTGACAGATTTGTTTCTTCTCAATCAATTATTCATTCTCACAAACGCCAACCTATTGCACGAGATCAACACTTTATCCAATTTACTGTGAAGTCTTATTGCTTCTCCAGAATGCATGATTACAGCTAA
This sequence comes from Corbicula japonica, assembly GCA_038501625.1. Lineage (NCBI taxonomy): Eukaryota > Metazoa > Mollusca > Bivalvia > Venerida > Cyrenidae > Corbicula > Corbicula japonica. The sequence goes on along the minus strand of JAZAYU010000068.1, from coordinate 692,383 downwards.
GATGTCGTGAATACAGTGTCAGTTGTTTGCTCAATGATTCAATAATTCCCCCCTATCTTGGGCAGACTGTTGAGAAGAAACTAGTTTTTACATCAAGCTCTTCTTTCCCTTTTCATTCTAAAACTTGATTTGAGCTGTAGAAATACTGTTTTCACAACTTTAATTTATTTGTACAACGCATGCCTTTTGTCGGTATTTTAGTCTATTGCTTGGCCAGTTGAAAAAATATGGAATGACAAGCTTGGTCGTGGAGACAAATTAGAGACAAATTTAGGGAAAAAAGCTTTATTGCGCAATGACATTACATTGTTACGGTGGAACATTTATTTATTTTATTGTTTTTCTTGTTTTAACAATTAAAGTAAAAGAAACTTAACCTCTGTTCTACTTAATTTTTCACTTGGTCTGTCACATGCCATGGTGATGCCATCCGTTCTGGCCTAGTTTGTTAATCAATATTGGCCGAGCAGCCTTATTGGCCGAGCGGTTTTAAGACATTATATGGATCCGGTGTGGATCATATTAGGCCTTATGTTTGTACTGAAATTACGATCAAGTACTTGTGAGAAAAGTGCGATATTTGCGTGCTATCGTTCAATTAAAAATGTTTCTGCAACAAACCGCAATGCTTCGCGTGAAATTATAATCATTTACGCATCACACGAACATAGCAGCTCAGAAACGTATGACCGTTAAAACTTCAGGAAGGGTACGTAAGCTAACTTACAAAAGCTTATGGTGGAAACATTTTGAAAATGAAAAATATGATGTCATGTTATAAATGAAATTATTTGTATAGTACAGTACTAGTATTCAAATTTTCATTTCGAACAAAGTAGGGAATATTCTACAATTTTCTTCCCAACTAGCATTAAAATATTACAAATTAATTGTTATTTTAGTACGTGTATTTTTAAAGGGAAAATATATTGTTTTCTTATTTATTAAAATGTTTAGGTAACATCTCTGGTAAAAGACGACCTGAGGAGTTCTCTGTCAGCAGAGATTGTTTAACAAATCACTTTAAAATCACAGTAAATTAGCAACTGAAACTGACAATCATTTACTAACCATTTGGAAGTTGCTTTTGTTTTGAATCATCCAAAGACCATATATAGTATCATATTTAAGCTTGTGGCGGCCGTAAAAAGTCTCCCCGTACATATAATCAGTATTGTTATCAGTGAAATAACCCGTTAACGATGTCATGCAGTGATGGTTACGTATATCAGGGCTATCCGATCAACCTTTTTTGGGGTTGTCCCGGTCGGCTCAATTGGTTGCGTCGCAGAAATTGCAGGGCTATGCGCTGTCGCCGTGACGGTGCGGGTTCGCTCCCAGCTAGAGGCACTATCATTTCTTATATTTTATGTTTGTGTGTTTTTGCATGCAACATTGTCGAGAAGATGGGTAGGTCGGAGTTATTTCGCCGACAATATGTACTTGTTTGTTCATTTGACAATTTCTGGGACAAGTGTGAGGTTGGTACATCAATGAACGTTGGTTTAACCCCTCAGTGGCAAATTGTTTCGCCACTGACCGTTCAAAGGTGGCAACCCATCGGTTCTCACGTTCGTTAGTTGTTTGTGGTGTCTATTTTGAAACTGATCGTTGCACAACCATGCTCTCCTCCCTCTCTTCTTTTTGGCTATGTGTGTGTGTGGGGGGGGGGGGGCTGTGTCTGCTTGATGTGGCCATTCCTGATATGCTTATTTCAGTTTATTTATCAATTTCCAAATGTTGATACAGTGCATAAAGTATTACAGTTATTTGATATGATTGCACCTATTTCCTAGTTATTGTTTCTTGGGGTATTCACTCTAACTATCTGTCCCACAGCTACAAGATATCCAATAAAACTAACAGGAAAACACTGCTTCAGCTTGCAATTATGTAAATTTTGATCATAAACATCATTATTGTGTCAATCTTTTTCAGTAAACAATAAAAGAAAAACATGAAAATACATGAAAGGCCATAGTCATATAACAGGATTTCCTATTTTCTGACAATTGCTAGAGCTTAACATGACAATTTAATACAAATCGGATAATGTACGCATTTTTACATAGCTTAGACGCAAATATATGCAAAAAGGTATGAACTTTGGCAGCCTGAAAGATGATAACTTATTCTTACAACTTGAAAGGATCTGCACAATGTTTCTTATAAAAAAACCTTCTGGTATATAGTCGGATGGCCCTGCTTCCTCACCCTGCGAAATGAAACAAATGCAGCTATCGGTAAAAAAATATTAGAAAGCGTGAGGTGCGCATACCGGAGAAAGCTTACATGAAAGCGAGGTTCGAAAAGGGACTTTTTTTGGACAGCAATTAGGCCGAAAACCCGTTTAACGTGTACCTAGGTTTACCCATCCTAACCGACCATACGTGATACTTTCTCTTGCATACTATTTTATTTCTTTTTATTTCCGAATAACTCACCGTTTGTTGGAACGGAATGATTTAAAATAATTATTTGCACAATTATACAACGTACTAGTAACTTAGACCTTTGATCACAGTTTTAACAATTCCCAAAGTTATCATCCTTCGACTTTTTGTCTCAGAGCTTTAATGTTGATATGTGGTAGCATTCCTTGTATCATAATGGTTTACATGCTTTGTATTCAACGTGCTTTATCGAGACACAATGCCGCCGATATTAATTGATGAAAGAACATATTCAGTAATTCCTTTTCGGATACCACTCGAATTCGGACATTGGATGAATGTACGCTACGTTTCTTAAATTAATTAAAATGATTACTATTGATGACTAATTCAATAAATATTTTATCACAGTATGGCTATCTCCGTTATTGCTTATTTTTTTTTGTTAGCAAACATATTGGCCACATTAGGGTTCGGGTCGGAACGGCATTGTTTATAACGTCCCAGAACAAACAGATCTACATTTGACTGACAGCTACGATTATTTTTCAATCGATTATTTTTCAATCGATTATTATTATTATTATTATTATTATTATTATTATTATTATTATTATTATTATTATTACGATAATTATTATAACGATTATTTTTCAATCGATAATTTTTCAATCGTGTTCTTGCTAATTTGACTCCAGGTGCTCTGGTTTCGGTAAGATCATTGAGTACCTGCCACTTTGGCTTTGCAATGCTATTAGCTTCTTGTGTTTTATATGTTTGTGTGCTTTTGCATGCAACATTGTTGAGCGGATGGGTGGGTTGGAGTTCACCAAGACAACTTGTACCTTTTTTGTGATACGAGAACCTGTTGGGGCAAGTGTGAGGTTGGCGCACCCGAGAACCTGGTTTAAACCCCCAGTGGCAATTTGTTTTGCCACTAACCGTCCCAAGGCGGTATCCCCAAAGGTTCTCTTTTTCGTTAATTGTTTGTGGCGTCCTATTTGAATTGACATAATTATAACAAACATGCTCTATCTCTCTTTCTCTCATCCCCCCATCTCTCTCTCTCTCTCTCTCTCTCTCTCTCTCTCTCTCTCTCTCTCTCTCTCTCTCTCTCTCTCTCTCTCTCTCTCGCTCCATCTCTCATTCTCTCTTCCTCTTTTCCTTTTCGCTGCGTGTGGAAGCTGTGTTTTGTGAGTGTGGCGATTCCTAATATGCATATATTGCTTTTTTTCAAACAAAATTTTGATACAATCCTTCTGGTAATATTAACTTTTGATTTTAACAATGAACGTTAATATAAAATAATGTTTTCATTTAATTAAAAGAAACCTAAAAATAGCCACTAACTTATGAAGACGTGGAATGGGGTCTCTACATTTACAAATGACGACTTAAAAACCGCGTGCAGTTAGATTGTACAAAGTAATTTTATCCAGGTTACTACGTTCCGTCTACAAAGTAAGCTCCAAAATAAAAACTAAATAAAATGGTAAAATGGCTATATGACATGTCAGAAAAAGTATATAATATCACGTATGCTTAGACGTGAAAATCCTGCCCAATGGAAGTGGTTTTGTGACGGTCACTCTACATACCCCAAAAGTATTTGCCAGACCGGATTACCCGGATTCAAACCTCGTACACGTGAACGGTCTCTTACACGTATGTCAGGCTGTTCACATACTGTGGCGTCAGTTCATATGTTCCAATGTCAGTGGAACTTCATTGTCTGCTACGTCGGTATAACCTAGTTTTCCAAGTGCTAATGTGCTACAAGTCAACTCTCTAAAGAGACCGCGTCGCATTCTCCGAAGTTCAACCGAAGTTAAGCGGATTATAGCGACTAATCAAACCTGAGTTTTCAGCAATTTCTTCCTTTCACGACGAGAAAATGGAATTTAAATGCGATTATTGAAAATATTCGTCTAAAGAGAATTGTAACTTTGGGATTTATTGTCGCGTTCCTACATATTTTGGATTAAATTGAATTCACTGGCATGCGTGGGGAACAATTCGAGGGAATTACTCATTTACGACATTGTTTTATTAGTTTGATTTCCCTGTTTATACAGAGTTAGGATATTATTTTAAAAAAACACCTCTTAAAAGTTCAAGGTACATGTTCTCAATTTAAATGTTTATCGATGCACAAAAAACATACCAACAATTATAATCATGACACATTGTTGCGCAAAAATATATTTATCAGAAACACTAACGATAAAAAAAACTGAATTGTTGCTTTGAAATGTTCGTTAAAAAAGAAGACCTCCTTACAGTTAAAAAAGCACAATTTCCAATAACCAGGCTTCCATTAACCATGAGCTTTTATTTATAAAACCAAGAATGATTCTAGCGAAGTACATCAAAGTACACCTGCTGTCGCCGAGAATGATACTGCAGGATTCTAAAAGCTTTGATTTCTTCCAAAAGAGAGTGTGCTCTGTTTCGATGATTTTTTATCAACTGCTTTTCTTAATACCTATTTATTTGGTATCAAAATTTTGATAAGATAATAAATAGTTTTACTTTAGACTTAAATGGTCTAATCTCAATATTGATAACAAAGATTAAGGCATTAAGAAAAGCAGTAAATGGAAAGTCACTGAAAATAGTGCACACTCTCTTTAGCATGAGTGTACAGTTTTGATTACCATTTCACTTCTAAACTTCGTAAAAAATCAAACATCCCGCTCACTCTTACACTCTTAGTCGTCTCAAAACAATATCACACTGCTCATATCTAGATTATATAACTGACATTACAGCCTTCCCATCATAAAAATATTCAGTTTCAGTCTGATGATGCAAGAAAAACAAGTTAATTTCTGTTTCCTTGTTGTTGTTTTTTATATATACAAGTTTCTGAAAAATTGCAATGATAAAGATAAATAGTTAATGGAAATTAAATGCATCTATAAAATAATGCCCATCTTCTTCAATACATCTGTGTCCAGTGTCTTTGTCTAAATTGCTTTCTTTTCCCTCCTTTTCAAGATATCTGTGTTCAGCGTGGTTGTTTATTTCGCTGTCCGTGGCCTCTACAACGCTAGTCTTCTCTTCTACAACGCCAGTCTTTTCACTGCTCGTCAACGAAACTGACTTCAACATTCTGGTCCCCATGATGATCTTATGTTTTCGCTTCATGTTTGTAATGACCAGCTGTCGTGTTCCCATCACTATGTTCTCTTTCTTGAAGTTTACTGTATCATCCATTATTTATGTTACTGGTTGTCTTACGTTGCTATGAACAATAGACGCCGGGTCTTCGCGTCATGAAATTGACGTTCATATTCGTCATGACGTTAATTACGTCACAGTCAGATTACAAAATTCGTCGGTAATATGGAACATCACTATACTTAGCAATAACAAAGCCAATATTTTTAGTAGTTATTTTGAAATCAGCTTTGACAAGCCTAATTAATATTTAATTCTAAATAAAAACTTTAGAATGATAGTTAAGGATTCCAAAAGCTATGCTTTGTTCCAAAAGAGAGTGTGCACTGTATTCGGTGATTTTTTATTAGCTGCTTTTCTTAATGCCTAAATATTTGGTATCAAAATTTTGATAAAATAGATAATTTTAATGTAGAATTTAATTTATCGAATCTCAATTTTGATAACAAAGATTAAGTATTATGAAAATCAGTAAATGAAAAATCACTGAAAACAAAGTGCACACTCTTTTGGAATGATATTGCCTCTACCTGGGAGCAAACCCGCACCGTTAGGGCGACCGCGCCTAGCCCTGCAATTCCGACAACGTAATCAATTGAGCTAACCGGGACAACCCCAAAAAAGGTTGATCGGATAGCCCTGATATCTGACGGAGCGTATAGTTTTGATTACCATTTCACTCCTCCTAAACTTCGTAAAAAATCAAACATCCCGCTCACTCTTACACTCTTAGTCGTCTCAAAACAATATCACACTGCTCACATCTAGATTATATAACTGACATTACAGCCTTCCCATCATAAAATATTCAGTTTTAGTCTGATGATGCAAGAAAAACAAGTTAATTTTTGTTTCCTTGTTGTTGTTTTTATATTTACAAGGTTGAGAAAAATTGCAATTACAAAGAAAAATAGTTAGTGGAAATTAAATGCATCTATAAAATAATGTCCATCTTCTTCAATACATCTGTGTCCAGTGTCTTTGTCTAAATTGCTTTCTTTTCCCTCCTTTTCAAGATATCTGTGTTCAGCGTGGTTGTTTATTTCGCTGTCCTTTGCCTCTACAACGCTAGTCTTCTCTTCTACAACGCCAGTCTTCTCACTGCTCGTCAACGTAACGTTCTTCAACATTCTAGTCCCCATGATAATCTTATGTTTTCGCTTCATGTTTGTAATGACCAGCTGTCGTGTTCCCATCACTATGTTCTCTTTCTTGAAGTTTACTGTATCATCCATTATTTATGTTACTGGTTGTCTTACGTTGCTATGAACAATAGACGCCGGGTCTTCGCGTCATGAAATTGACGTTCATATTCTTCATGACGTTAATTACGTCACAGTCAGATTACAAAATTCGTCGGTAATATGGAACATCACTATACTTAGCAATAACAAAGCCAATATTTTTAGTAGTTATTTTGAAATCAGCTTTGACAAGCCTAATTAATATTTAATTCTAAATAAAAACTTTAGAATGATAGTTAAGGATTCCAAAAGCTATGCTTTGTTCCAAAAGAGAGTGTGCACTGTATTCGGTGATTTTTTATTAGCTGCTTTTCTTAATGCCTAAATATTTGGTATCAAAATTTTGATAAAATAGATAATTTTAATGTAGAATTTAATTTATCGAATCTCAATTTTGATAACAAAGATTAAGTATTATGAAAATCAGTAAATGAAAAATCACTGAAAACAAAGTGCACACTCTTTTGGAATGATATTGCCTCTACCTGGGAGCAAACCCGCACCGTCAGGGCGACCGCGCCTAGCCCTGCAATTCCGACAACTTAACCAATTGAGCTAACCGGGACAACCCCAAAAAAGGTTGATTGGATAACCCTGATATCTGAAGAAGAGTATAGTTTTGATTACCATTTCACTCCTCCTAAACTTCGTAAAAAATCAAACATCCCGCTCACTCTTACACTCTTAGTCGTCTCAAAACAATATCACACTTTTTACATCTAGATTATATAACTGACATTACAGCCTTCCAATCATAAAAATATTCAGTTTCAGTCTGATGATGCAAGAAAAACAAGTTAATTTCTGTTTCCTTGTTGTTGTTTTTATATATACAAGTTTCTGAAAAATTGCAATTACAAAGAAAAATAGTTAGTGGAAATTAAATGCATCTATAAAATAATGTCCGTCTTCTTCAATACATCTGTGTCCAGTGTCTTTGTCTAAATTGCTTTCTTTTCCCTCCTTTTCAAGATATCTGTGTTCAGCGTGGTTGTTTATTTCGCTGTCCTTTGCCTCTACAACGCTAGTCTTCTCTTCTACAACGCCAGTCTTCTCACTGCTCGTCAACGTAACGTTCTTCAACATTCTAGTCCCCATGATAATCTTATGTTTTCGCTTCATGTTTGTAATGACCAGCTGTCGTGTTCCCATCACTATGTTCTCTTTCTTGAAGTTTACTGTATCATCCATTATTTATGTTACTGGTTGTCTTACGTTGCTATGAACAATAGACGCCGGGTCTTCGCGTCATGAAATTGACGTTCATATTCTTCATGACGTTAATTACGTCACAGTCAGATTACAAAATTCGTCGGTAATATGGAACATCACTATACTTAGCAATAACAAAGCCAATATTTTTAGTAGTTATTTTGAAATCAGCTTTGACAAGCCTAATTAATATTTAATTCTAAATAAAAACTTTAGAATGATAGTTAAGGATTCCAAAAGCTATGCTTTGTTCCAAAAGAGAGTGTGCACTGTATTCGGTGATTTTTTATTAGCTGCTTTTCTTAATGCCTAAATATTTGGTATCAAAATTTTGATAAAATAGATAATTTTACTGAAGAATTTAATTTATCGAATCTCAATTTTGATAACAAAGATTAAGTATTATGAAAATCAGTAAATGAAAAATCACTGAAAACAAAGTGCACACTCTTTTGGAATGATATTGCCTCTACCTGGGAGCAAACCCGCACCGTCAGGGCGACCGCGCCTAGCCCTGCAATTCCGACAACTTAACCAATTGAGCTAACCGGGACAACCCCAAAAAAGGTTGATTGGATAACCCTGATATCTGAAGAAGAGTATAGTTTTGATTACCATTTCACTCCTCCTAAACTTCGTAAAAAATCAAACATCCCGCTCACTCTTACACTCTTAGTCGTCTCAAAACAATATCACACTTTTTACATCTAGATTATATAACTGACATTACAGCCTTCCAATCATAAAAATATTCAGTTTCAGTCTGATGATGCAAGAAAAACAAGTTAATTTCTGTTTCCTTGTTGTTGTTTTTATATATACAAGTTTCTGAAAAAATTGCAATTACAAAGAAAAATAGTTAGTGGAAATTAAATGCATCTATAAAATAATGTCCGTCTTCTTCAATACATCTGTGTTCAGTGTCTTTGTCTAAATTGCTTTCTTTTCCCTCCTTTTCAAGATATCTGTGTTCAGCGTGGTTGTTTATTTCGCTGTCCTTGGCCTCTACAACGCTAGTCTTCTCTTCTACAACGCCAGTCTTCTCACTGCTCGCCAACGTAACGTTCTTCAACATTCTGGTCCCCATGATGATCTTATGTCTGCGCTTCATGTTTGTAATGACCAGCTGCCGTGTTCCCATCACTATGTTCTCTTTCTTGAAGTTTACTGTATCGTCCATTATTTATGTTACTGGTTGTCTTACGTTGCTATGAACAATATTCGCCGGGTCTTTGCGTCATGATATTGACGTTGATTTTCGTCATGACGTTAATTACGTCAGTTAGTTTTCAAGATTTGTGGGTAGGATGGAATATCGCTATACTAATTATTTTACTTTAATTAATAGCAAACGGAGATGATTTTTATGTTTTTATATAAAAGCGAAAATGTTATATATATGATAATGATAATTAAAAAAACGTTGTATTAGTATTTTGTTGTTCTGTTAAACTGTATTTAAATTGTCATATATACACTCATCAAAAAATAAAAAATCACTTGATTATTTCCCATATCTTTTACATTTATAATAAACATCCATTCGGCTCGTTAGGCTTGTTTAAGAAAATTCATTTTATATATATATTACATTACAAAGAACTGTACAAAAATGAAACTAGAATGTGTCCTCGGACACTGATGCCCCCACTGCTGCAACAAAATTTAAAATAACAAAGGGTCATAACTCTGGTAAAAATGGAAAAAAAAATCCTTTCTTTACGATCATCTACACATCCTGATTGATCACCTGTGCAAGTTTGAAAGAATTCCGCCTGATATTTTTGGAGGAGTTGATACCACAAGATTTGGGACGTACGGACGGACGAGTGCAACTATGTATGCCTCCCATTTTGTGGGGGCATAATAAAAATGATTGTCAGGCCTTAAAAACCCCAAATAAATAAAAAGATAAAATTTCACTTTCATCAAATATGGAATTTTACCATTTATTTCTTACAGAACAAACTCACAAAAACATTTTATCAGATAATTAATTCTATGTCTGTAGAGCAGTTTTGCGCAGATATTGATATCGCCAATGAATATTTTTAACAATTATGAAGATTTTGATTGAAATGAAATTTTACCACTTTAATTTCCTGAATCTCCAAAGACCTCCTTAACATGGAGTTTTATTTTGATACGATGGTTTTATACTGGAATTACCCATAAGACTTGCATTTGATTTTTCAACTGCATTTTCTTGAAAATTGTCAAACCAGTCAAAGCATGGTTCTTATTGGTATATGATTGGGTGATCCTTTTATTGTTTAGCAGTGTATTTAACTCTACAGGGTGTTTTGCCTTAAAATGGCCCATGCTGACTTGCAGAAATTCATTTTTCGAGGAGCTGTCTCCACGAGTACCTGTAAGTCTGGACTGGAGGTTTTAAAACTGAGATTATAAACCAGTATAAAATCTCTAGCATCTAATTGGCTGAAATGGCGACTGGTCGCCATTTCAGCTAATCAGATTCTTGAGATTTGAGACTGGTTTCCATTCTCAGTTTTATAACCTTGGGCACTAATCTCTGGCTTATAACTCTTCAGTTTGAAAATTAAGCTCAAAATCCACTACTAGTCAAATCTACAGTCTCAATGTTAAACTCGTCAGTACGCAAATGAATCTACATGATTCACCTCACAGCGCCCGCAATGATTAAAAATTGTTTGTTTGTTTGTTGTATTCTTTTTAGGGGGGGGGGAGAGAGACATGCTCCAGGCAGTATTATGAATCCAACTATATGAATAGAGGGCTAGCAACGCCTCTGGCTGAACGTATTTATCTTTTCTGATTTCAGATTGAACGTTCCCAGTTACTGAAGGTTAAGATGGCACCAGAGGGTATCCGATTCACGATGACACCTTACCTGAATAATTGCTCAAAACTATTTTTAAATTATATTGTATACATGTTCCTCATCTACGTCATATGTGGAGTCTCTAAAGCTTGCAGATTTCCTCGCTATCTCGAAACAAACGGGAATATGTGGATTGCAAAATATAGCGAGACAACGTTAAAAGGTTACTTTCGTGGCAATCTTTTGACTGCGTCCCGTTGTGACCAGAAAAACGACTGTTTTGAATACCAGAGAAGATGTCTAGTAAAACGTGAAAATGACAAATATGAAGTGCAACATAACTCAAAAACTGGCAGTAATCCGCCAATGTTTCTGTGTATGCAGATTTTACAGCGAGGTACCAGCATTATACAGATCCGGGAATCATCCGAACTCCATTACCGTAGTCCTAATGCTTGCAACGACAATCACCTTATCCTAGACAACTGGCCTATGTTGACTATTGACAATTTCAGCAGCCAAAAAATTCCGTGTCCATTCTCGGGAGGATACCATATACGATTTCAAAACTCGGAAAAACAACCTAAATGTGATAAAGTTATCAATCCTGCTCGACTGGAAAGCGAATGTGAACAGGGAGATGGAATGAATATAAATTTTCTTGAACGCGAGTGTTTAGAAAAGGGGTTGGAAATGTCCGTACAACAGTCATTATTTTGCGCAGCGTCATGGACACATAGCAACTACACATTTGTTATCCTTCGTCCTCAAAACGGCGAGTTCAAAGCATGGTGCATGCGCATTACGGAAATAGACATGAGCCAACCAATCAAAAAGGGAATTCTCTTTGTTGACCTCGTTTGCGACCCAGGAGACGGAAGTGGTACCATTCGAGAAACCTCCAATTATGTGCATCTAGAATTTGAAAGACGGGTGATAAGCAGCACATGCGCAGACGCATATTCCACCACGTGCAGTGACAGAAGACTTTGCAACAATAATGAGAATTACAATCAAAACTGCCGGAAGTTCTGTGATTACTGTCATGGCGAGCCTGCTTCCTGCACATTTCCTGCCGCTCTGCAAGGAGACTGGGTTGAGAACCAAAACCGTGTACAGGTAAGGGCCCAAGATCATAAAACTAAATTTTGAGATCAGTCTCAAATCTCAAGGATCAGATTGGCTGAAATGGCGACTGGTCGCCATTTCAGCCAATCAGATCCTTGAGATTTGGGACTGATCTCCAGATTTAGGTTTATGATCTTGGGCAAAGGTGTTTTGCCATAAGATACTTTATACATGCAGTTCGGTGAAATGTCTATTTCTCCGTCCTATATATCCTTTATCTCCTATATCACTTAGTCAGAAAGGGTTGGGAACTAAAAATAAGTTTCACATTAGGAACGTCTTGTGACGGTGCTGATATCCGCTTGGACACCTGCGATGTACACATTCAAAAATTAGCTTTAAATCGAATTAACCATGATTGGTAAGATTCTACAACTGGCTTTATAATATGATTAAGACGTATGTGCGAAATTAGTAATCGAAATTGAATTTGTTAGCTGTCGTGCTATGTTTACCATAGAAACTTCAGTCCCTATATTAAACCAAATAAATTTTAGTAACTGATCTTTCAGTAATTACAACCTTGAAAAGTGTATCCAGAATTGTACATATCTGATTGGTTTATTGGGATCACGTGACTGTGTTTCATTTCTCAATGAAGCAACTGCTTATTCATTGAATTTTTAATAAGACAAAGAGCACCGTACTCCTGTTTTACAACATGACGGTCTACTAACGGTTATCTCGCCTAACGTTTTCTATATCGGCGGTTATCTGGCCTGACTTTTTCTATATCGGCGGTAATCTCGCCTGACTTTTTCTATATCGGCGGTTATCTCGCCTGACTTTTTCTATATCGGCGGTTATCTCGCCTAAGGTGGTTATCTCGCCTAATTTTGTCTATATCGGTGGTTATCTCGCCTGACTTTTACTATATCGGTGGTTATCTCGCTTAACTTTTTCTATATCGGCGGTTACCTCGCATGAACGTTTGGAGTACCTTGCACGTATCTTATGTCTCGTCTCCTAGTAACATTTTTGAAGAATTTTGCCGATTTCCTTTGTGGATTTTAATGAGGCAAAGTGCACCGTACTCCTTGTTAACTCACTCAAATCACTTTACATCTGATGTTGCTATTTTTTCTCAACATCCAATGGCATTTTCTTCAAATAACGATAGTCGTGATGCAAAGAGATTTATTCTCCATACCCTATGTCTCCCCACGTCTCTCGCCTAGACATACACTCGTTTTTTATTTTCATAACCAAAGTAATGTTCTGCCAACTATGCAGTTCACTTTGAATCAAAAATCAATTCATCTATCCTGCAGGGAGAAATTCGGATAAATCATCAAAACGATACTTGTATATTAAAGGTTTTTGCATAGAAATAACACTTTAACGTGAAATATTAAACTTACTTTCTTTCATGTAAACAGAATTTCAGAGTAGCTATTTTTCGTTCCGGTTAAAGTTTTTTTTCATCGCATCTGCCGAGATTTTGTCTTTGTTTACCGATGGCAGTGCAATGACGACTGAAGGTTGGCCTTCAACATCAACATCAAGAATTTTCCATTTATTCATTTCCCTTCCCAATCTTCCACCCGATTTACTAGTACTATACATTTCTCTTAAACAATGGACTAGACAAGATTAAACGATCTCAATATATAATGTAAATTGAGTGAGGTGACCTTGGAATGACAGAACTAAACATATTTATTCACATTTATAATGGTTTAAAGTCTAAGCTTAGACAGGTGGACATTTAATAAAGCAACAGTTAGAAAACTTTGACAACTAAAAGATATTTTAACTTTATAAGCTTCTCAGTTTAAAGAAAAGAAACGAACCTTTGCTAACATTTCTTTCTCACTGGAAAATTTATATAAATCGACGACTTTGTCAGATAATTTCCGATTTAAGAAGCAAATTCAGTAGTTCAGATGATGCTGATAAGATGAAAAATATGTTCAGATGACGGTGACGACAAAGATGATGATGATGATGATGATAATGATGATGATGATGATGATGATGATGGTGATGATGATGGTGATGATTGTGATTATGATGGCGATAACGATGATGATGATGATGATGATCATCATCATCATCATCATTTATCGGTTTTACCGTCTAAACACACGTGTGTAGCCGTCCCCGTATGAAGCCAATGCGTCCTTGGCGAAGGCTTGATACAAAAAGATTGATTTCGGTCCTCAGCAAACATGCCTAAACAGAAGCTCAACATATGTGCAACCACACAAGGAAACAACTACATATCTATGTTCTACATGTATATAGTGCAATATTACTGTGACTCCACTCTATTCCTTTTAATGTATAATTGACAGTGAGCCCTCTAGCGGGATTTATCCAAAGTTACTTATATATTCAGGTGCCAAATGATTATTATTATTATTGGTCATTTATATATAAATTCATATTTTATTCTAGATATTTTGAATTTTTCAGAGCGAAATTCAAGTATCGTGGTATGACATGGATATCAGCAACATTGGTCGCTTCAAGTGCCATGAACAAGATGGCCACGACTTTGAAAACAACACAATGCTGGTACAGACGTTTGACAACGGTTGCTTCCCGAGATATGCTTGTTTCCAGTCCAAAAAATTATCCTCTTCAATTCTAGAGTATCGACTCGGTAACCGCGTGCGGTGGCCAGTGAAAAACTTTGACAAACTCAAAGATGAAGTATGTTCGGATAGTCAGTTTGACCCAAATGATAAAGACAAAGAAATGTTTGGTAAAAATATTGACGAAAAACCGCATAAAATACTGGTGGACATGCATCACCATTATCCAGTGAATTGTGAACTCAACAAATGGCCGGGATTTAAAGATTCGCGGCTCTATATGCAAGAAGTGAATGTGTGTGAATACTGTCTTGTGCACGACTCTGATAAGAGAGATGCACAGAATAAAATAGTGACACAGCAAATCAACTGCACAGGAGATGGTATTTTAGAGCGCAAGGATTATCATTGTTTGGGAGCTTTCCCTCAAGATGATAATACACACGCGGTTGTCACACGGACACTGCACGTGCACCAGGAGTACTTATGCTGGGTGTTTGTTCGCGAGGTGGACAATGATGAGCGCTCTGGGATTGTTTATGTTCTTGATGCAACGAATTGTAACAGAGTTGCGATTAACGCCATGCGAGAGGGAAATTTCGAACCCAAGAAAACATTTATTATTCCAAAACGCCAAACACGCTCATGTCCCTATCTGGGTCCCCTTTTTACGACACCGATGACGCCATATGAACACACGCCGTCACAAAAGCGGCCTCCAATCAATAATGACAATTCTGAAGATGATCCGGAAGAACCGGACGATCCTGATTTTTATCCTGTTCCAAAAATTACACCATATTATAATAACGCTTCACCGGAAAATACCGGGCGACCTTACCCACAACAACACACTTCTTTGATACCCCCGTTCCTCAGCAGGAGTTCTGCGAGTAAAGTTACATCCGGATTCCTCACATTCCTAGCTTTAATAATATTGCCAGTATTGTTTACTTAGCATAGTATTCTTACATGTTCTGTGCAGGTGTATTGAAATGTTTTCTGGTCATTTTCTTGTATTCCAAATAATGCATCGACCTGCCCCTGTTAAAGATGCCAACGTGTGTGCCGCTCATACATGTTTACTTTTCTTTGTTTTCTTTTAATTTTCTTAAATTGGACACAGTCATTAACTGCACGCCAATGTTCATCGTCCATCTTTATTGATATTATCACTGTATGTAAATACATGTATTAATTATACTTTTTTTCAAAACTTTTCCTGTGGTTACTACTATTTCCAATTTGAAACTTTTTCTTGGTGAAAACATATACCTGTTTTTGTCTACTTCACAATTTGTTTAGCATGCTGGCGATTTTAACCGTGGCGATATGACTCGTATATGTCTGTTTTCACACTAGTAATATGGGAGATGTAAGTATAAAGATATATCAATAAATTTATATACTTTTCTATATATTGCATTTTAAATGTTGGTCTCTTCAATTCTTAATAATAAATATATGGTCACTGTTCATATTCTAGCATCTGATTAAATTTTAATTTAATGTTTGACCTTGTATGCCGTTGTTACTGAAAGCTGTTCAATTAAACTTTTGTATATAGAGCAAAAGAAACGAATGCAAATTTTATTTCACAAAATGTTTTACTTTAAATGTGATTAAATTGTTTATCATCGTTTTTAGTTTATATTGAAGACATATTACAAAATGAAATATTTAAGCGGAAAAATTACTAAGAAAGTTGTTATTATCATTTGAATTTTCTAAATTGGGGCGTGTCACGGAAAAATGTACCTTCGGACAGTTGACGTCAATCCTTGAAATGGCGTCAAAAAAGTCGAGCAGACGACGTTAATTATTATGCATTTCGAGGTAAAAATATCATTTTATTGTCAAAATGAGTAAGAAACTAACTTCTTAGTTATGAGAAACTAAAAGAAAGTTGTAATTTCTTTCCAAATATAGTAACAACTAAAATGTAACAAAATATGGCCGAATGTACCTTTTCCCGTGACGCGCCCGACATACCTATACACTCTTAATATATATTCATAGCCATTTATTTTCATCGGTTGCATGTAATATGACATAAATTACCTGTTATGTATAAAACTTACTGGTGCAAACAACACTTTGACAAAACTAAATGTTATGATTCCCTTATAATGTGCATATAATAGAAAGGTTAGAGAACTTTATCCTGAAAACAAAATGGTGACTTTATATATTTGCATATTATTTAATAAATACATTATCTGTGTTTTAGAACGTTAATTATTGAGCTTATTTCTTGATCGATTTTTAAAACTTTTTTCAGATTTAAAAAGAATTTGACAAGCTTTTTTAGACATGTACTAAGTATACAGAACATTCTTTCTCCTTTAATTGTTGAAAACGAACGTCGATGTGTAATATGTCTGCTCCATACCATGAGTAACCTTGTGTTGAAATGTGTTTATATGCATAAAGTAATGAAAAACAACTTTCAAACTCGCATATTTTTGTTGAATGTTGTATTCGTTTAACTATATTTTACTGCGGATCAGTTAATAATATATATGACATAGATTGTTTCGTAAGAATTGAAATTCTTTATTAAACATTGTTCGAAGAAAGAATATTTTCCTTATATATTAAATAACTATTCAGTTAATAGAAATAATAAAATTTGAAAAAGGAACCGAACATAACAAATAAAAATATTGCCGGTGTCAAGGGATCTGGTGTCTATCTTACCCTTCTTTCGCCGTGGGTTCAAATTGAGCAAATACGACACTGAAATATATCAAATACAAGGGTGCAAGTTAGGAATTCTGGAAAACCTGAAATCCGGAAAATCTGTCAATTTATATAGGGAAAATAAAGAAAATCAACAATTTTTAGACACACAAAAACCTGAATTTTAGGCAAACGCCTGAAAACTTGCACCCACGCAAATATTATGTATTTCTATAATTCGCCTGTAAATCATAACAGTCACAATGGCGGTTAATTTTACAATATAAGGGGTAAAGTTAGATAACTAGGGTTAATAATGGTTAATAAAAGAAATAAACTCGTACCCTGTTACCCTAATTGTATATCAACTACCTAGATAGCCTATGACCTTACCTAGTTAGCCTTCGACACCGGCTCGGTTGTATTGTGCCTGTTCATGGGCTGTAATGAAAATGCATTTCACTAGCCCCAAGTTGATAGCAACTCAAAATTTACACAGATAAAGGTATTGTGCTCTACAGCGCTTTAAGGACGCAATTGATAACAGCACTGATTGAATAAACGGGGAGACTTTTCAGAGCCGACACACGGCACAAACAACGCTCTTTTGATATTTAAAATATATGAAAAAGGGAAATTGGAAAGCCTCAGAACACGACAAATAATCAAAATATTTTTATGTTAAATTTTTGCATTTCCCTAAAATTAAAAACAAAATGGGAAATGAGAATTCATTCCACATTTTTACTTAAATACATAAAAAAACATAACTTTAGTCAAATATCTTTTCTTTACATGCATACCATCTACACTTCCTGCATGATCATATGTGCGCGGTGGAAAGCAATCATTCGGATAATTAATGAGGAGTTTGAGTCACAAGATTTTGGAGGACGTACGCACCTTAAGGACAAGGTCAACCCTGTACCTATTACAACTCATGTGGACATCAAACGTTTACATCAGAATTCTGAATTTCATTTACAATTTTATCTAACATAATATATCTAATATTGGGGAAAATACGTCACAATATTACTCCTATTCTCGCGCTTAATCGGTTCTAACAAAATAGGTGTTTTCCATTTTTTTCTGACAGAGTTTTATTAAAATCAAAAACGCATCGAACATCAATATATTTATGACATATATCATAATTATTCATTTATATTGTAATAGATTAATACCAAAAGAAATCAAAAATTAATATTTTTTACAGATTCAAAAAAATACCAAACTGGAAAGTGTATCAGATTTAAATATCTTGTTGTATCATTTTTGGAAATGATAAATGGCAACGAACCGCAAAGAAGATAGCTCAAAATTCATTATTCTCGCAAAATAATCTCTGATTTAAATCTGTTTGACTTAGAACCCTTACAAAAACTAAACTGTTTGATGCATTACAAGGTTTAAAGTTTAATACTGAGGCCGCGCTATTTAGGAGACGACTAATAATTCGTTGTTGTTGTTTTGTTGTATAAGCTAGACATCTTGAGTTAGGCCCGGGTTTCATTCCTCGGAGATTTACATCTTTGGTAAACACTGATGCCACTTTTAGGGTTTTTGTCCATTCTTTACTTTCAGAAGACTCCACCTCGTATAAAACAGTTAGTAATGTGTGAATAGAACGGTCTTATCTGCAGTTTAATGTCATCAGTAGTTTATACCCCTTCAATGTTTGCGTTTATACTTTAAGAGGTATCGCTAAAGAAAATTAAGACTACAAGACAGGATATCAGATCGCCTTGTGTCGGATTACACTGGCTACTGATGGATGGGTTGGAATTATTTCACTAAGACAATTTATGCTTGTTTTGTGATATGAAGATCTGCTGGGGCAAGTGTGAGGTTGGTGCACCCGAGAACCTGGTTGAAACCCCCAGTGCAGTGGCAATTTTTTTTCAATTTCAATTGTTTGTGGCGTCCATTTTGAAAATGATTATTGTAATACCATGCTCTCTTTTCCTCTCTACTTTTTGGCTGAGTGGGGAGGCAAATTAACAAACTTTACAATTTCAGCATAAATTGAGTATTTCATTAATTTATTTTATACTTTTGATAAACGGAGTTCAGGCCTATCTAAGTTGTCGTAATCCTTCTGCGTCAAGAAATATAACATTTACTGTTTTCTAGTCTGCAAGAATGTTTGTATACATTTTACTAAGAATATTATTTCGTATCGCCTGTATTTCTAGTTCTAAACGTCGCTGTAGGAATCTTTGATGTGCATTCGCCACTGTCACAAATAATATTGTTATTTTAGAAGAAAATGGCACATAATATCGCATGTTATGTTATACTATAAAAATTATAATGATGTATATAATAAATTAATAACGATATAGATGTTCAGTGCGCCTTCAGTTTTAATGGAAATAAGGCACGAAATACTATTAAAATAGGAAATATATACATGTATTTTGTTTGAACAGAAATGACGAGTGTCTGATAACAAAAAAGTGAAATATACATATCAGGAATGGCCACATCCAGAAGACATAAATGATAGATTTCGAAAAAAAGACACCACAATCAGTTAACGACCATGAGAACGTGGGGGGGGGGGGGGGGGGGAGTTACCGCCTTGGAACGGCCAGTGGCAAAACAATTTGCCATTGGGGGTTTAAACCAGGTTCCAGGGTGCACCAACCTCACACTTCTCCCAACACGTTCTTATACGAAGAAACAAATGATAGTGCCTCTAGCTGGTAGCGAACCAGCACCGTCACGGCGACATCGCCTAGCCCTGCAATTCCGGCGACGCAACCAACTGAGCTAGCCGGGACAACCCACCAAAAAGGTTGATCGGATAGCTCTAATATACGTAACCATCATTGCGTGACATCGGTAAGGGGTTATTTTACTTATAACAGTACTGACTAACTGTACGGGGAGACTTTTTACGGCCGCCACACTGCACCAATAGCGCTACTAACAAGTAAACGTCACTTTGGTGAATTAGCTCCAACCCAACCATCAAGTCGACAATTTTGCATGCAAAAGCACACAGACATATAAGAAGCCAGTAGCAGTGTCAAGCAAAAAGGTGATTACTCGATGACCTTACTGAGACAAGGGCTGAAGGTTATAAAGCTAAGATTGGAAACCAGTCTCAAATCTCAAGGATCTGATTGGCTGAAATGGCGACTGGTCGCCATTTCAACCAATCAAATGCTTGAGACTTTAGACTGGTTTCCATGCTCAGTTTTATAACCTTGAACACAGAGCCTCTGGAGTCAAAACAGCAAGAACACGATGACAGGGATAAACGAAACAATCTATATAACATCGTCTCCTGAAAACCGGTACGATTTCAGGATCTGGCAACGAGACAGTACAGCGAAAACCTTTCGAACCAGTCATATTGTCTCCTAGTAAAAGATGATTGCCTTTATTTTTAAAGCGTTCCCAAAGTTATATTGTCATGCAGCTTTGAAACTTTAAAAGAGGTAACCTCTGCGACATTTATACACATGAGAAGTGTTCACATCCGCGGAGTTATATTTTACTGAATAATCGTGTTTTTAATTTTGTATCACATTTTTTTCCACAACGACTAACTGGCATATTTCTAAACTAAAATTGACTGGCATTAATTATTTTTCCTAAATTCATTCTTAAAATGTTAGCTATTATTGCGCGTCCACTTAATTCGTCCCGACAATGGCCGGGTCATATGCCAAACAGTTTGCCTTGTGATGTGGATCATATGTGCCAAGCTATTTAAGTAAATTCTCCGAAGTTACAGCCCGGACAAGAAAATTATATTTTAATAACAGTGACCTTGACCTTTGAGGCTTGGTGTTGTGGTTGACATACTGTCTTAAAGTGCCAAGTAACTTTGAATCCCAAATGATAATGAAGTAAAATCCTGGACAAGAATCTGAGATCTAAATTCTATTTTAGTTAGTAACAATCACCTTGACCTTGGAGGCTGGACGTTGACTTGTTATGGAGATCAAAAGTGCCAACTTGAAGGTATTTTGAAATCCTTCCATTCATAACAAAATCTAGTCCGGAAAAATACTGCATTTATGGTAACATTGACCTTGAACCTATATACCTGCATAGATATTGTACAAGACACACTTTTTTAATCAATCAAATAGATCTAATTGAAAAATAAAGAAGTAAAAAAAATCTTGTTTTGTGTGGATTAGGGGTGGGGAACAACCACCGACCCGGACACTCCCAAAATTTGAAAAAATATGTCGGTTTGAGATTAGAAATTCAACAAAAAAATGTATTTTTATTTATTTTATTATCCGATATACCTTTTTGGGGTTTTTCCCGGCTATATAAATTGGTTGGGATGTCGGAATTGCAGGGCTAGGCGCTATCGTCGTGACGGTGTGGATTCGCTCCCTGTAAGAGGCAATATCATTTTTATTGGTGGAAAGGTGGGCGACACCACCCATCCCCTAGACCCACCCTATACCTGATGAAATATGTGTCGGTTTGAGTTTAGGAATTAAAGAAATAAAAATGTAATTATTTCGTGGATATAAATTATTCAACCGAATTGATGTTTTTCATTTGATATTTTCGTTACTTGTTTATGCTGGTAATAGCAAATTATTTAGTTTCCACAATTATGGACACATTATTTTGTACAAATTGATGTTTTTTCGTTTGTGTGATATTTTCGCTGTCAGTTTTTTTACTGGTTAAAGCAAATGATTAGTTTCCTTAGAACAAACGTACAAATTCTGACAGTTAAAGGCCGAGTGTGACCTTATAGTTTATTAATTTAACACTCCATCCAATCTTATCAAGGGTAATATTTGTTGAAGTTCAGCTTGGTTCTCTTCTTCATTATTTACAACAATCGCCATTTCGACGAACCTGTCTTATTGCAAGCAGCCACAACAAAGTAGGGACCTAAACAAGCTTAACAAGCCTAACAGGCCCGTCAACAAATCAAAAGTGAAAGTTCCTTTACTCCATTTAAAATAACTGTTATCTCATCGGCGAGCAATATAGATCCAGATCAGCCTGCACATTAATGCAGTCTGAACAGGATGTGCACTGTTCCCTTTTGATTCATTATATTATTTCTCACCAATATTCGGCCGGTGTAGATCCAGTGCAGCCGGCATGTCCGCGAAAATACAGGATGTGCTGGTTGATCTGGATGCAACAAAACCCACTATGTGGAGTAAAGTAAATTTTCAGTAAACATACCGTATAGTAGGTTATTAATAGTTTTTCACTGGTTAACAAGAGTGCCAAACTGACACAAAATACGCCCGTCATATTTGTGGTTGGAGAGCAGATACCGCTAATTCAGTTTTTGGACAATTCAAGGGCCATAATTCAGGAGTGCCTGGGGGGATTTGGCAGGTTATAGAACTTGGTCGAGATATTATGCCCACAAACATATTCACCAAGTTTGATAAAGACCGGATGAAAACTCTTTGACTTAGAGAGCGTAAACCCTTATTTTGGACAATTCAAGGGCCATAATTCAGGAGTGCCTGGGGGAGATTTGGCTGGTTATAGAATTTGGTCGAGACATTATGCACACCAACATATTCACCAAGTTTGATAAAGACCTGATGAAAACTCTTTGACTTAGAGAGTGGAAACCCTGTGGACGCCGCCCGCCCGCAGGTCTTCCCATAATACGTCCCGGTTTTTCAAACGGGCGTATAAAAAAAGAAAAATATAAATTCTTGGCTAAATTTACTTGTATGTTTAAGTTACATAATATATTTCATATAAAGACAAGGTTAAATGTTTTACTTTATTTAAAAAAAAACAACGTAAATTTCCTGTGCTCTAACAAGATCATTAACTGTAAGTACACATGTACCATGATCTTTTAAGTTTATATTTAGCTTACTGGTTAAGTTGCCATACTGTGCATCAAAGCAATCTAACTAAGTTCCAGAGCAACACATCTTCCAAAACAAGTTTGAAATTTAAAAACAGTCGAACTTCGATTTTTCGAAGTCTGTCCCCAAGAAAAAGTTCGAATTATCAGCAGTAGAGACGAAGGACATAGTTGTTGTATGGGTAATTCTAATGCAATAATACAGTATTTATACTGCTAATACAATTTTACTGGTTTCTCAAGATCACATTTGATGGAATTAAATATATGCCCCTTTTTGTACTTGGATTTTGACACGAAACTTAACGTTGGCTATAACTTTGCCATTTCTCAATATTTCTTCATGCTAAATGATGATGCTTAATTCTTTAGGTAAAGGTCATATTTGATGGAGTTATGTCCCTTTTTGTACTTGCATAAATTTTTAATCCAACTTAGTACTGGAGGGCAAAATAAGTGTTCAACTGAACACCCATCTGGTTTATGTTAACTCTTAACAGGAGGGTTAAATTAATAACAAATTGAGTAATTGCTGTATATGTTTTAATTAAAATGTTTATGATTTCATATCAAAATAAAATAATTTGTTTGTTACATGATTTGTATTAATTCATGTTAAACCATATGTCGCCACACCTGTTTTCTGCCTTAAATGCAAAACTGAATGAATAGTCATAATTTTTAGCGACAAATATCAGTGGACTTTGAACTATCCAAACTGAAATTAATGACTATTACACAGAAGGACTGGTTTTGAAGTTTGAAGTTCTAAATATCACTTATTCAAATTATCAAAGGTAAATGTACATTGAGTAAACTAATATAGGAGTTGGCAATATCCATGGTGTTGAATAACCAAAGTTCGAATTAAAGAAGTTGAATTATACAGCGAAAAAGTGTCTACAAGACAAAGTTCACATACTAAGTTTGGCGATGATCAGATGAAAAATTTTGGCCTCTGGTGTAAAACAAGGTTTTTCTTGGAACTGACCTAGTGACCAAGTTTTTGTTACCAAATGACCCAGTTTTAAACTGAAGAGTTATCAAGACAAAGTCTGACTTCAAATGTGGCTTGGAAAGACATTCTTAACAAGTTTGATAAAAATCCGACAACAAATGTGGCTAGAAGAAACATTCTTAACAAGTTTTATAATAATCTGATTACAAATTTGGCTATGAAAGACATTCATTACAAGTTCAATAATAATCTGATTACAAAATGTGACTAGGAGAGACAATCTTAACAAGTTTGATAATAATCTTATTTAAAAATAAGGCTTCTGTTGTGTTAACAAACAAAAGTTGATGATGGATGTATGGAGAATAATGCTCCATCACATAAGTTCACCAAGCCTTTGACTCGGGTGAGCACAAGTTGAGTGCTCAAGGTGAACAGCTGATAGTGAGGGCATTATGGGATACAATGGAGGGAATACTGGATTTGAGCATGCATATGATGAATATCAACATAACACTTCAACAATCATTAAAATTACAAGGGGAGGAAGTGGGTCACGATACAGATGAATTTACAATGAATTTAAACATGTAACAGAGATGGACACATGATGGAGGGATCAAGTTGCATGCTTGCAATATGTTGTAGTACTGGGAGAAATAGATGATTGTTCAAATAAAAAGATTTCGGACACAAGGATGGAAGGTAATATCAACAACATCTCTTCAACATAACTCTGCCAATATGGAGAGGAACAAAACCAAGACACTAACAATTTACAGAGCAGTGTATTGTCTAGCTATAGTTAACCCTTTCCTCCATAGATACACCTTTTTTTGCATGGGTGAACAGTTAATATCCAGATCAGCCGGCACATCCGTGCCGTCTGATCAGGATCTAAACTGTTCACTTTTTGATTCATTAGGTCATTTCTGACCAAAATGCGCTTAGTGCAGATCCCAGTCAGATGGCACAAATGTGCTGGCTGATCTGGATCTACACTGGTCGCACATGCGTAAAAATGCGTATATATGGAGGAGAGGGTCAATATACACATGGTTCTCTAAGTTCATTGTTGCCGAGTCCAGTTTAACTTGTTGCTCGTAAATGGTGTCGGTGGGGTCTCATAAATCACTGACGAGATTGGCTTCAGAGGTTTTCTGGGCCGCAATGTTGTATGAAATCTTTGCGACTCTGTCTGCAGACACGCTTTATTTCCAAAAACTGTAAAACCTGGATCTTTTGATGCACGGCGAACTTTTGGTAGCGGCAAACTTTCCAGTTTGGCATGTGAAAGTGTCATATTAGCAATTTCATGGACGTTTTCAGATGTTTGATAATGTAGAGCAAACTTGTTTACAGATTTCTCTGTAACTCTCGATGGCGCTTTGGATGCAAGAGTTTTCTCCCCTGGAGTTGGGTTACTGACCTTGTGTGATTTTGCTGCCAGGTTGAGCTTATGGTTCTGAACATTGGCCTGATTTTTCCCAGTAAATGCCCAGAATGTTGGGGGATCTCCAGCCCCATTTCTCTGTGCATCCCTACCCTGTCCCATCTGGGTATCTAATTTGGACTTTTTCCCCTTTTTCTTAGGTTTTCTTTCAACAATATCTTCAACATTAAAAACACCTTGATCCTCAACTTCAAGGTTTCTATTCTGCCGTAATGATTCTTTGTATGCATCAAACTGAGGAATAGGTCCGTACAATAAACGTGTATTTTGATTCAGCACTGAGTCGGCAATGTCTTTGAGCAAATATGAGGAATTCTGGTCATCAATTATGGACAGATCGATCGGGCCATCTACAAGTCTCGTGTTAAACACACCATATATGTCTAAATCTTCCTCTTGAGTATTTTCTCTTGTCTGACTTGGTGTATTGGATCTATCAGCACTGGACAGCCTATCTACATGAGCATTCTCTTTCTCAATCTCATTTTCAACAGTTGGGATATCTACAGATCTACTAATCTCAGGTTTTGTGAGGTATACTGGTTTAAGGTCACTTTGCTGACGGTCTTCGTTGTTGATAGCATCACTACAAGACATCACTTCCCCTTTCTCCCACAGTCCATACTGTTGAATGTCATCTTTGTTAGGATTTTCCTTAGATTTCAAACTGCCATGTACACTATAATGTTCTACAACTTTCTGATCATCATTAAGCTGCCCACCAGATTTATCCCCCTTTCCATCAGGGGGTTCTTTATTATCTCCCTTTGAATTTCCTTCCCCATTATCTTTCCCTGGATCCCGGTCCCCATCTTCGTTCCCTGATTCATCTAATCCCTGAGACGGATCACCCGCTAGAAAATCAAACATTGGTTTTTCCTCCCTAACAGGTACACCAATATTTTCCCTGAAGAAAACTACTATCACTGATATATTATCCATTGATTCATTCTCTTTTGCATGTTGCACTAAGTGTTTAGCAATTTCTTGTTTGTTATTGCTGTTGTCCTGTAAGAAGTTGTATATGAGTGTAGGGAGTTCTTCAGCCGTTATGACATCCCATAATCCATCACAGGCCAGGACCATGTAGTCCTCCGTACCGTCCAGCTTCACTTCCAGAACATCGGCATCACTTGAGATAAATGGTTTGAATCCCACATCACCTAAAAATAAAATCTCATTTTAATCCTTTCCTCTATAGACATATTTTTATTGCACGGGCGAACAGTTAAGATCCAGATCAGCCGGCACATCTGTGCAGTCTGATCAGGATCTAAACTGTTCGCTTTGTGATTCATTTCTGACCAAAATACGACCAGTGCAGATCCTGATTAGATGGCACAGATGCTGATCTAAACTGTTCGCTTTGTGATTCATTAGGTTATTTCTGACCAAAATGCGACCAGTGCAGATCCTGATTAGATGGCACAGATGCTGATCTGGATCTACACTGGTCGCACATGCGTAAAAATGCGTATTTATGGAGGAAAGGGTTACCAAAAATCTGGGGTTTTTTTGTTAATCAAGACACAAACATTTACTGCACTTTAACTTAATCACAAAATCTTCAGGAGTCTCCTGAACAGGTTCTGAGTTTTCAATAAAGATTTCCTTGTCTACTGCTGGTACCTAACAGGATCTTTAACAAGACTGGGAAACATCTTTGAATTATAAAAAGTACAAATAACAATTAGAAAATATTTTTAAGTCTCACCATTCAACATTAACCCTTTCCTTCATATATAAGCATTTTTACGCATGTGTGACCAGTCTAGATCCAGATCAGCCTGCACATCAGTGCAGTCTGATCAGGATCTGCACTGGTCGCATTTTGGTCAGAGATAACATAATGAATCAAAAAGCGAACAGTTTAGATCCTGATCAGATGGCACAGATGTGCCAGCTGATTTGGATCTAAACTGTTCACCCACACACTGAAGGTGTATCTAAGGAGGAAAGGGTTAATTAAGGAATGATTCTTATTTTGGTGCGGTTCATGCAGATTGGACGTGCACGCGAGAGCTGGCAAATCCATAAAGCGCTAGCGCGCTTTATGGATTTGCCAGCTCTCGCGTGCACGTCCAATCTGCATGAACCGCACCAAAATAAGAATCATTACTTATATTTACATTTTATTCATTTTTTTCTTTAAATGAACTTAAGTTGATCGCTTTCAAAAATTAGTATTAAGTGAAAAGGGTGAGTAATACGTGGGAGTTTTCAATAGTAACAGCCATGACGTTACTGACGTCATTACGGGTCATGCGGTTCATGCAAAATGAACCGAATTTTTTTAAATGAAGAAATCAATAGGAATGTAAATATAGGTGTATAACATCACAGAACCTATTGTTATATTCTGACCACAAAGATCAAGTTAGTTCTACTTCAAGAAGCTTTGTTCTGCGGAAATGACATTTTGCTTGGATGAGTTTCTGGTTTGGTCTGCTCTACCCCAACTCCACTTCCAGAAAAAAATTTGTAAGTTACAAATTCTGTAAAATTCTGTAATTCTTGCCTTAACACATTCTTATTTGGCAATGTTTACTTGGTTTTATTCAATTTTCTTGGGTGTGAAACACAGTTGATCCAAACCAAGTGGTTTATGCAGTTTTAACTATAGGTCACTGAACTTTGAAGCAGGTGGTGACCTTTTGCAATCCTGCAAACTGCATGTAGTATTCAAATTAATAGCACAAATAAGCACAGACACCCAGTTCATACCTGTAATTACAATTTTTGTTACATGTCACATTTGTTTCACCTAATTATATCTTAATTCATTATCAGTCCAGAATATTACTTTCCGTATTCATGTAAGATTATGATTTAAATTTAATTTAATTTTAGTGATAACACAATTGGCAAACAATATTATGGACACAAATATAATGCATTCAAGCGCTGACTGAGACAAATAACAAATGAAGTTTACCACATGTTATTACCTATAGCTCTGGAGACGGCCAGGTTACCTCCTACCCTCCACAGGTCTCCCATCAGCATCACAAAACCACCAAGCCTTTCAATTCTGTCTCTCTCATCCTGTCAAGACACCATTAAAGCTCAAATAACCATTAACCTCACTGAACAGAGCTCATAAAGAAAAGTTCTAACTTGAAAGCTGGAATTTTGGTGTTTCACGAAACATCTGATTTTCTTTCATGCAACATTGCATATTTCTAAATTAATAGGAAATGATTAAGTATGAAACATACATCTACCCTGTTCACTGAATACTAATTTTCCAAATATATAACAATATTTATGTTCTGTGCTGTGGAAAACAATCTATACTTTTTTACGCTTAAATTATTATGTTCCAAACACAAGGTTTGTTTACACATTATAAGGTATCTATTTTAGAATCTTCATCTTTTAAGTCTGACATTGATTTCTTCCACAGTGTAAACAGAAATTCAAACAATGACAATATTCACATTCAGAGGGAAACAAAATAATGTGAAACATGTATATAAACATGTGAAAATAAGTGTTTTGATGATACCCCACTGAAGTACACACCTGTCGTTCTGGCTTGTGAGGCTCCATGTGTGTAACAACTGCACCGTTCCGCACCAACATTGCCTGAGAATCACCAAGCCAACTTAGGTACAGTTTGTTACCTCGTACAAGGGCCGTTACTCCTGTTGAACCACTTTTCCATTTCTGAAAAGACATCTTTTTTTCTAGCTTATCCATGTTTGTGGTTTAAATATAAAAGTTCTTTTTTTTTTCAAATATTTACTCTACAAACTAGAGGTCTAACTGAGCTCGAAGGATTTCAAGAATGTCCAAGAACCTTTAACATTATCCCCTCACTGTACCAATTTTGACTTAGAAACAAGGTATGGTTTATTTTTCATGACCTACAGCAGTTGATCACGTGATCACTATCTAAGGCACATGATCAGCTGGACTAGTTTTTTATTCCAATTTTTACAAATGGCTCACAGATGGAAGGATCATACCTTGGTTCCCCTCCCTCCTACTTACCGCCCCCCCCCCCCCCACCACCCCAGTTTAAAGGATCCAGTCAACCTGATAGCAGATTGCATTGAATTTTATCTTTTCCTTCAAAAAGAACATGTAAGAAAATGCTCTAAATAAATTTTTGTATCTGGTTACTTTACATAGACCATAGTATAAAGTAACCAGATACAAAAATTCATTTAGAGCAATTTCTTACATGTTCTTTTTGAAGGAAAAGATAAAATTCAATGCAATCTGCTATCTGGTTGACTGGATCTTTTAAACTGGGGGGGGGGGGGGGGGGGGGTCAGCAGGAGTGCCCCGGGGGGTGGACCAAGGTATGATCCTTCCACCTGTGAAATGGCTGGCATAATGGAGAAGTGAATTATCTGAAATAGATAACTAGATGGGTGTTCAGTTGAACACTTTTGTCGCCCTCTCGTGCTGTCGGAATAAAAATGCAAGTAAAAAAGGGGCATAACTCCATCAAATGTGACCTTGACCTTAAGAATATAGTATCGTCACGAACGTATTGTCATAGGGAATATAATTTTAAAGTTTGATGAAGAAATATTAATAAATGGCAAAGTTATAGCCAATGTTAAGTTTTCGTAAAAAGGGAAATAACTCCATCAAATGTGACCTTGACCTAAAGAATGTGGTATCATCATGAGCGTGTTGTCATAAGGAATATAATTTGAAAGTTTCATGAAGAAATATTAAGAAATGGCAAAGTTATTGCCAACGTTAAGTTTTCGTGTCTAAATATAAGTACAAAAAGGGGCACAACTCCATCAAATGTGACCTTGACCTTGAGAGTTTGGCATCATCTCGAGAGTGTTGTCATAAGCAATATAATTTGAAAGTTTGATGAAGAAATATTAAGAAATGGCAAAGTTATAGCCAACGTTAAGTTTTCGTGATGGACCGACAAACTGACGGACAAAGCGACACAAAGGGCGACACAAAAAGGGAACTGAAAGCCACCAAACACGACAAATATGAAAATGTTGCAGGCTCAGTTTGATAGAGCCTGTTCATGGGCAGTAATGGAAATGCACATTACTGCCCACACCGCCTAGCCCCGGTTTAAGCAAAACTCAATATTTACACCAATAAACAATACAATTTTCAACCATGGAACGTCCACTATTATGTTTAAAACAAGACAAGTTTTAGACATGTTACACAACAGGGGTTCCACTAGCTGCTGAATCTCAAGGGTCATTTTGACCATTTTAACCCTTTCCTGGATATATACGCATTTTTACGCATGTGTGACCAGTGTAGATCCAGATCAGCCGGCACATCCGTGCCGTCTGATCAGGATCTGCACTGGTCGCATTTTGGTCAGAAATAACCTAATGAATCAAAAAGCGAACAGTTTAGATCCTGATAAGACGGCACGGATGTGCCGGCTGATCTGGATCTAAACTGTTTGCCCTAGCAATAAAGGTGTATCTATACAGGAATGGGTTAAGGGAATTCTATCAATTTTTAGCCAAATATACCCCTGATTTAAGGAAAAAATGACCCTTCAACTAAAATCATGGGAGTCAAAATGAGACTTTTCGGAAATTTCAGTGGTCAAAATGTCATCTCCCGGGTCAAATGGAACCCTTGACACAACAGCCCTTCATAGTCAATAAAATATTATCATATTTCACCTCTTGTTTGGCTTTGGTAATGAATTGTTCA
Organism: Corbicula japonica; assembly: GCA_038501625.1. NCBI lineage: Eukaryota > Metazoa > Mollusca > Bivalvia > Venerida > Cyrenidae > Corbicula > Corbicula japonica. The sequence continues at coordinate 661,278 of JAZAYU010000068.1, read as the reverse complement.
TCTGTTAGCTTGAAGGCCGCCTTACAGGCTTCCACTGGATCTCTCTCAAGGTCACATCGATGTACAAGATTACCGTGAAGATGTTTGGAGGCGAACACAGCAGCTTCGCTCCCCGCATGCCCATCAAATACGGCATAGAAACTCTGTGGCGGATGACCCTAGAAATAATTTGTTAACCCTTTCTTTGATATATACGCATTTTTACGCATGTGCGACCAGTGTAGATCCAGATCAGCCGGCACATCCGTGCCGTCTGATCAGGATCTGCACTAGTCGCATTTTGGTCAGAAATAACCTTATGAATCAAAAAGCGAACAGTTTAGATCCTGATCAGACAGCACGGATGTGCCGGTTGATCTGGATCTAAACTGTTAACCCTAGCAATAAAGGTGTATCTATACAGGAAAGGGTTAATCTGTTAACTATTAATAAACAAATTAACAAACTTGGGAATAGGCTAGCAAATATGGTTAGGATATTATTCAATCTTGCTTTTGATTAAACATCTGAGAGAATAACAATTTAAGATTACATGTAATAAAATGGTTGATTGGAACAATTTACAGTAGATTAATATAGCCCTTTCCTCATATATATGGCATGAATGAACAGTGTAGATCTGTGCCGTCTGATCAGGATCTACAATGTTGCTGTTTTTTTTAATTTATGTTTCAGGTTTTTAAATTATGTTTTTTCTAACCAAACAGTGAACAGTGAAGATCCTGATCAGACAGAACAGATGTGCAGGCTGATCTGGATCTACACTGTTTGCTCATGTAATAAAAGGCGTATATATGGAAGAAAGGGTTAAAATTTAACATGCCAGATGTATACTCTGGTATTATGTAATCTCGTATACGATTTAAAAAAAAAACAAAAAACACAAATGATAAATTCATGTGGGCATGAATTTGCCCACTTGTCTTTTTTTCAATTGAGACAAATTATGGTATCAGACAGAACAGATGTGCAAATTATGGTGCAATTTTGCTGGGATTTAAATATGTGTGAAATACTCAAAATTTGAAAATGCACAAAATATAATGACACCACAATAGATTTAACCCTTTCCTCCATAAATACGCATTTTTACCCATGTGCGACCTGTGTAGATCCAGATCAGCCGGCACATCCGTGGTCAGAAATAACCTAATGAATAAAAAAGCGAACAGTTTAGATCCTGATCAGACAGCAAGGATGTGCTGGCTGATCTGGATCTAAACTGTTCGCACATGCAAAAAAGGTGTACCTATGGAGGAAAGGGTTAATCAGCTGTTACCTTTAACCCGAAGAGAGCATTGAGATCTGGTGTTATGATATGTTTGTCCTCCATCTTCCTTCTCGTATTCTTGATAGCATTGTATGACACCAGTGGCAGGTTGCCATCAACTCGGATATCCGGACAGTTTGTGGCCCAGGCCTGACACACATCTTCTAGGATTTCTAGAACACGGTCATGTATCTTCTCTGCACTGTATACTGTAACAACATAAAGTTACAAAAAAAATAGTAACAAAACTTTTTTTACTGGCTGATCTGGATCTACACTGGTCATACATGCTTAAAAATGCGTATATATGCAGGAAAGGATTAAGAAAGTAATTGTTTACATGAAAAGCTAAAATTTCCCTTAACCCTTTCCTTCATATAATTATACGCTTTTTTACGCATGTGCGACCAGCCTAGATCTAGATCAGCCAGCACATCCGTGCCATCTGATCAGGATCTGCACTGGTTGCATTTTGGTCAGAAATAAACTAACGATTCAAAAGGCGAACAGTGCATATCCTTATCAGACGGCACAGCCGGCTGATCTGGATCTACACTGTTTGCCCACCCAATCAATGTGTGTCGATGGAGGAAAGGGTTCAAGAAAGTCGTTGTTGTTTACAATGAAAAGCTAAAATTTCCCCTTAATAATCCTAAATTGTGACCAAGGCCTTTGGGGGTTATGAGTCTTAGACCTGAAAACATTTCTTGATGTGAAGCATACAGCAAGTGGTGCTCTTATTGTATGTATCCACATCAACTGTTAAGGGTGAGAATAGACAGGCAGCAGGCATCTGCCTTTTTCTGAATCTGGCTCTAATTAATTTCTGGTGGGAGGCATGTTGAGGGGGTGTTGCAGGGTAAAAGTAGTGGCAATTTCCTACACGATGTAAAGGAGAGTTTTAAGGGAAAAGCTTTTCTAAGTAACAAATATTTATAAGTCAAGGATGCTTATGCACTCTTAATAAGAAAAATAAAAGAAAAAAAACAACAACTTTTCAAGTCTTATAAACAGTTAAAAAAGAGAGGGGCTTAGGTGATTACAGAGAACATATAAAACACTGACAAAACGGGGACAGACGGCATAGAGAAGCCAAGACTATGACCAACAATTCTTTAATTAGCATTTAACTTTAAAGATTCGCCTTAGTAAGTTGTTTAAGAAAAAACGCAATCTTTTAAGATATACTAAACATCAACTGCTACACATGCATGTCTCCAGACATAGGATTATAATGCTATGAAATATCAAAAAAGTCAAATGATCTAAAATATTCTTTCCTGATTCTTAAAACTAAATTTGTGTCATTTATTACATTAATTACTTGGCTGGAGCATACCTTTTTCTTCTTGTTCACTGCCTGTATTTTCCTTGCACTGCTCCGTGTCTGTCTCTTCTATAATGTAGCAATGTAGGCCCTCGGAGAAGAGCTGCTCGTATACTTTATGAGCTAATAAACCAGAAAACCCTAATGGACATCCTCTGAAATATATTTTACTTTGTCATCGTAGGGCAATAATGGTGTAGGTACCATTGCAATAAGAAGAAGTTATACCATTTTTGCACTAAGGTAATGATCTTTTAGCTTTCCAAACTTAAAACAACTGATGAACACATTTTATAGCAACAGTCTGTGAAAACTAAAAGTTGGTGTTCCATTGAAAAAACATGTCACTTGCTTTAAAAAAGTTCAAATTTGGATGTGTGCTTTTGTATACAAAGATGTAATTCCAATACATTGTACTACTAATTCTGTTTAACCCTTTCCTCCAAAGACACACCTTTATTGCGAGGGCAAACAGTGTAGATCCAGATCAGCCGGCACATCCATGCTGTCTGATCAGGATCTGCACTGTTCGCTTTTTTATTCGTTAGTTTATTTCTGACGAATATGCGACCAGTGCAGATCCTGATCAGATGGCATGTATGTGCCGGCTGATCTGGATCTACACTGGTCGCACATGCGTAAAAATGCATACATATGGAGGAAAGGGTTAAGTTGTAAGCTATCTATGTTTTCAAATTTTGGAACATTTTACTCTACATTAGGTTTAGTATAATTACTTTAATAGTTACTTTTCAAATGCTGTTAGCTCTCAAGCTTCATGACAGAAACATATACTTGGTCAATTATATGCCACTACAGAAAAATATTAAATTCAAAAATTGTTTTAGTTACATGTACATGTAGTTATCATTCTTTTATCAAATATAGCTTTCTTTGTGCAGATAATATTGTCAAGATTTTCTTTCAATAATAACTACTTTCAAAGAGATATTTTCAGGCTGAGCTATGAAGGTTCACTTTTTTCTGTAATGGTTATATTATGTTGTCTCTCTTCCCATACCCCTGCCGTTTACACACTACCAACCCCCCCCCCCCCCCCCCCCCCCACCCCTCAACTGAAACAGCTGCCTCATTCCTCTATTTTGGTTTTTCGCTGTTTGTTTCTGTTTTTTTATAATAAGTAAAGTGTGTAGCACTTAGGAAACATCCTCTCATACTTCCTTGTGCCCTTAGAATTTCCACTTTAGTTATGCATTTTCTTTTCAAACAAAGGCTTGATCGTTATCTAAGCTCTACTGCCAGCAAGGATGGGTACCATTATTTCATTATTTTAAAAATTAATCGATTACAATTAAATTTTAAAAATCTCAATTAAATTTTATTAACATTTACATAAATTTCCAGATTATAAATAATTAATACAATTATTTTTAGCAAAATTATTAATTATAATTTATTATTTTTAAATAAAATTGCTTTAATAAAGTTACAAGAAAAATACTAGATCAACATGAAAAACATATAGTTTGGGTTAGAACATTTTTTTTCAACATTCAAACTAATCAGTCCTCTATGTGTTACCTCAACAAATATCAGTCTCATAAAAAACTGTTCACAGGTCTTCATTACATTTAACAAACAAAATAAGAGCTTCAAAGTTTTTGTCACTCATATTACAGCAATGAGGATGAAATTTTACTATGTTAGTTAATTAATTACAATTAAAATAATCGAGTTTTGAGGTTGATTAATAATTATTTTCAATTATTTGGAATACTGTAATTATAATTAATAAAATTTAAATTGTAACTGTACCCATCCCCGATGGCTAGAAAGGTGATAAATTATGCCTGATCCAGCTAATGTCCATGGCATGGCTTATCAGCTAGATCAAGCATATCACCTTCCTGTTTAAATTAGGCCTCTGTTATTTATTACTGACAAACAATTTACTTTTCTGTGAAGTATGCACCATTTAAAGACAAAGAAAAGGAAATTATTGTTAACAAACTGAGAAACAAGAGCCGTCAGAGACGGGTTATGCTCCCCAACGCCGCTTTGTCACAAATACTTTTTTGTTAGAACAGGAAGAATTTGTAAGAAAGATATTGTATTTGAAAGTTTCCTTTACGATTCAAACAGAAAGCATTTTACAATATTGTACAAAAATAAGACAAAAAAAAATGAGAAATTTCAAAGGGCACTAACTCAAAAATGAATAAAGCAAGAGTTATGGTTCTTGTGCATTGCACTGCTCCGCATTGAGATCATTCTACTTATGAAGTTTCAAGTTCAGAAACTTTTATACTTTGTGAGATATGCACCAGATAAAACTAAGTAAGAGAAATTTCAAAGGGAAATAAATAAAAAATCAATAAAGCAAGATTTATGGTTCTTGTGCACTGCACTGCTCCTCATTGAGATCTATCTACTTATGAAGTTTCAACTTCCTAACTCTTATACTTTGTGAGATATGCCCCGGACAAAAAGTAAGTATGGTAAATTTCAAAGGGCATTAACTCTATAATGAATAAAGCAAGAGTTATGGTTCTTGTGTGCTGCACTGCTCCTCAACGAATTCATTCTACTTATGAAGTTTCAAGTTCATAACTCTTATACTTTGTGTGATATGCCCTGGACAAAAAATAAGTAAGAGAAATTTCAAAGGGCAATAAATCAAAAATCAATAAAAGCAAGAGTTATGGTTCTTATGCACTGCACTGCTCATCATTGAGATCTATCTACTTATGAAGTTTCAACTTCATAACTCTTATACTTTGTGAGATATGCCCAGGACAAAAAGGAAGTATGAAAAATTTCAAAGGGCAATAACTCAAAAATGAATAAAGCAAGAGTTATGGTTCTTGTGCACTGCACTGCTCCTCCCTGAGATCTATCTAGTTATGAAGGTTCAACTTCATAACTCTTATACTTTGTGAGATATGCCCCAGACAAAAAGTAAGTATGAGAAATTTGAAAGGGCAATAACTCAAAAATGAATAAAGCAAGAGTTATGGTTCTTATGCACTGCACTGCTCCTCATTGAGATCTATCTACTTATGAAGTTTCAACTTCATAACTCTTATACTTTGTGAAATATGCCCCGGACAAAAAGTAAGTATGAGAAATTTCAAAGGGCAATAACTCAAAAATGAATAAAGCAAGAGTTATGGTTCTTGTGCACTGCACTGCTCCTCATTGAGATCTATCTACTTATGAAGTTTCAACTTCATAACTCTTATACTTTGTGAGATATGCCCCGGACAAAAAGTAAGTATGAGAAATTTCAAAGGGCAATAACTCAAAAATGAATAAAGCAAGAGTTATGGTTCTTGTGCACTGCACTGCTCCTCATTGAGATCTATCTACTTATGAAGTTTCAACTTCATAACTCTTAGACTTTGGGAGATATGCCCCGGACAAAAAGTAAGTATGAGAAATTTCAAAGGGCAATAACTCAAAAATGAATAAAGCAAGAGTTATAGTTCTTGTGCACTGCACTGCTCCTCAACGAGATCTAACTACCTATGAAGTTTAGTCTTGATACCTCTCATAGTTTTTGTGTAATTGTCCGGACAATATTATGACGGACGGACGGACGGACGGACGGACGAACGGACGGACGAACGGGACGGACGGACGGACAAAGCGACAACTATATGCTCCCCCGAATTTCGGGGGGAGCATAATAAAGTAGCTGCCAATACTAAAACGTTCGGTTAAAAAATACCTAGTTGACAGGAAGTCCAGGCACCATTCGATACATTCTCCCTCCAGTTCCAAAGAAGTGATCCGCGGATTGGCGACGCGAACAGAAACAACATCATCTTGATCACCTTTTTTCATCAATTCCTGTGAAATGTCGTTGAGAAACTGACGGAAGTCTTCGACTTTGTTGCTGAATAAACGACTCGAGTCCATTTTTGTTATTCATTTCTCGGTGACTAAAATCCGGGACCCGGAAGCATTTCCTGGGTCTTCAGAGTTGGTTTTATCATAGGAGTTTGAAATTCGTTTTAACAATAAAAATAAGCGTTTAGAGGCTATATAGTCTTTATTCTAAGCTAAACTTTATTTTTATTGTTGACAAGAATGTAAAACTTGTGTGATAAAGTCGGAATCAGGTCTTTTTGACTCCAAGACTTATCGACCCTGATACATTTTGTTAGACTTTTCAATCCCAAGACTTGTCAATCCCAGTCTGTAAAAATGTTGAGACTTTTCGACCACTCCACCTCCCCCCTCCCCCCCCCCCCCCCCCCCCCCCGCGCAAAAAAATATTTGCAACTTATTGATAATGCTTTAACGTATGCCAATAAAGCAAACCCTGAAGAATTTCTACACAGAGTTATCGTTCTTTACAGCCTCTTAAATTAAAGCGATAATTGTTAAGAAATTCACACTCACAGCATTTTTTATCGGGAAGAGGCTCCATGTGTGGATCACAAAAAAATAGATAAATGTTGCTGTACTTTTAATTTACCAAAGTTTAACTCATCTTTAGTTTACTAAAATATTCGAAAACGTTCCCTTTACATTTCATGATCTATACCGGAATTTTATATCCGTTCCGGATTCTTGGTCTGGTCAGGGTTTTAACCATAACCGGTACCAGACTTACCGGATGTATCGGCCTCTATGACAACAATTTTATTTTCGTTATTGCAATATTATTTTTAAAGCATAATAATGATTTTACCCGACGAATCCCGAGCTCGTGAAATTCAGAAAATCATCCAGGTAACATATAACGTTCATACTGTAACTATTTACTTGAAACTTTGAAGTAGGATAACTAGAACAAACGCAAATTTGCAAGATGTTTCAACCCAAAACATTTCGACCCCAAATAAGTTTTAGTCCTGTCTTCGAATCTCAGGCCTGACTGTCCATATTTATTTAATACATAAATTGACATATTGGAATAAATTAAAATTTAGATTAATGTGGTTTGTGTTGCATAGATCATCGGATTGTTTAATTTCACATTTCCCCTAAATTAAAGGCTTTAGCCTTTACAGACCCCATGGCTGTGATAGAAATCCATGTAAATGAAATACTGTATAATCTGTTTCAATGGGTTTTTAGTCTATAATTCTTTGCAGAAACATTTTTCTGTTTTCAGCCAAGATTTCATAAGGCCAAAGTCAGTGTATGGTAAGTAAAACTTATTTTTAAGCAACATACAGTGATGACTCTTGGTGTTCACAAAAATCGTTCTTATCTCTTAACTTTTCCCAATGAGGATATGTGTTCATAGGTCAACAGGTCAATATTTGTGCTAAAGTCTTGTATCTAGAGCAACACTTCACATAGATCTTCACGTGAATGAGACAGAAAGTTGTGGTACCATAACCCACAGGTTTTTTCATCAGAAAATTGGGAAGAAGCCCAGGCCTTTCAAATTGGGAAATGTATGCACGATAATTGTTTACTTTGGGAAAACAAAATTCATAGAAAGATGGGTACTAATTGATAGATTTGAATTGTCATTAGTATTTTCAAATTAAATAAAAATTTTTAAAGCAATTAATTTTTCAGACATCAATTTTCAAACTCCCCTCAGAGGATTTTGATCTATTTATTTACTTCTTACCCAGCATTTTGGGAAAGGTCTCTGCCACAGTTGGGAAAAAGTACTATACTTTTAGATTGGGAAGTGGCCTTTTACAGGCCTCTGTTATACAATGATGAAAAGCCCTGACCCAGTCCTAAAGAAAATTGTAGTAGTTTCTGATTTTGCACCCTTAAGAATTTTATGTGCAAATCAGTTGCATATAAATATGGTTCATACTCATTTGTCGATTTGAGACTTGTCATAATATAATTACATGTACTATGTTGATTCACGTGTTGTTTACATGGCAAATGATCAGGATCTAAACTATTTGCTTTTAGATTCATTAGATTATTTCTGACCAGTAGGAAAACATTATATGTAGATCCAGATCTGATGGTACAAATGTGCTGGCTGATCTGGATCTAAACTGGTCACTCACATGATAAAAGGTGTATATATGGAGGAAAGGGTTAAAATTAAGAGACTAGTAAGTTTACATTGCCTTGAGACAAACAAAATATACATTGGCTTGGCATATGGTGTACACGCACACACACACACACAAATTAACATTTGAAAATTGGAAACTCTTAACAGACTAAGATCACACTAAACCATGAGCTTTATAAGTCTAAATGTGTGAAAATATTCATTGTTTTAGCATAACTGTGCTACTCTCAAAACATGTTACCATTTTGCTCAACAGATATACTTTTATTGGGTTGGGCGAACAGTGTAGAACCAGATCAGCAGGCACATCCTTGCCATCTGAATGGGTAATGCGCTGTTCACTTTTTGATTTATTAGCACAATAAGCTGTTTAAGCTAAAATGGTATTTTCAGGGCTGATTTGACAGTGGATGATTTGGACAGGATCAATGAGTCACTTAATGCAGATCACATCAAAATGTAAGTTCTGTAACTTTTACAATAGGAGGCAGTAATATTCTGTAATTCATGGTATTCTAACTCTGTAAATAGTCTCAAAGTATGGGAAAGTTTATAGTCATTATTGGTTGATAATCCAGATGAGTTTATATTTATGCGCCTGATTGCACAAGTTGGTCGGTCTTAATTCTGGATGTGTTTGGTTGGTTGGTCATGACAAGTATTTGGCCCCTGTTGATTCTGAGGACACAGTAACCTTTAAAAAGAAGCTCCAGGCAATAATTATGAAGATTTAGGGCCTAGTCCTTAAACTTCGCAGAATGGTTGGTCATGACAAAAATTAGACCCCTATTAATTTTGAGGTTAATAGCTGAAATGTCAACATCACAGCACGTGTGTCATCAAGATGGGTCTCATTTACAGCTACAGCTTTCTGTATAACATGCACACTGATCAAGAGACTTACATTTGTTACAAACCTTTCTTTGTAAAATTACATGTTTCTAAATTTTATTCATATTAACACAGTTTGTTTATTACTGCAGGGTTTTGGCAGACATTTTCCATTTGGATGACCACAAGACAAATTTGAAGACGGGGATTATCATGGACCTGTACTACTACACACTGCAGTTTGCTAGAGATAACAAGTTCAACAAGGAACAAACCTCGGCCTTCTTTTCCATTGTCAAAAAGACCCATGAAGTCTGCATCGGTAATTTTGATTGTGATCAATCTGATTAAAATCATTTCCTGAAAACCGCTACGCTATCAGGATCTGACAACTAGTAACTAAAACATGCTTTTATCACTAACCCTTTCAACCAATCAGACTGTTCGCAAAATCGCAAAAGTGAAAGTAAAAATAGTATTTTAAACCATGGAAAGTTTGACAGCCTGCATAAGACATATTTTACTGGAGATATATATGTTTATGTAGTATTGCATTCATTTCTAATGTAATGACATCTTCCGATCATTTTGTGAGCGTTATTTATCATGCTTCATGTGTTGGCAATTTCTAAAAATAGTAATCAGGGAAAACCGCTATAGCTTATGTACGGTGTCTGCGGGCCGTCATCAGATCTAACAGCTTGTTAGATCTGACTTAGGTGAGATTGTTGGTTCAAACAGAATAATTATTTTCCAATTTTTTATTTATTTCCTGATAGTGTTCCATTACTTGAAATGTGATAACTCTTCTTACATATTTAACTGATAAAGATGCATTTAATTAGACTCAATAACTCGGTAAATGCAATTGATTAAATTAAAACTTAGAGGCATGTACATTGTACATGTAAATCTAAAAAACAGTCTGCTCATTAAAGAATGACTACTACTGGTATGTAAAGGTGATTTATCCACATGTATGTACCCGCTAATGTTTACCAGTAATGACCATTCAAAGATATATGTTGAAATATATATGTTGTAATTTTATCAATCTTTATTTAATATTTTTAGGTATGTAAATATTTTGTAATGATACAGAATAAATTTGATACTTGTTGCAATTAGAAAATGGAAAGAAACATTCAAGAAATCTTATTACAACCACACAAAGTGTTTTTGTTAGAAATAATCAATGCTTTATAATATAAAACAGCATTTATCAAATTAATTTATAAAAAGATTGTCATTTTAAAGCTTTTTTGAAAATAAAAACTTATGAAAGTAGGATTTTCCAAATTAAGTAAAAACAACACATTTTCTCGGGTCAAATGAATTGTGGGAAAAAAACACTCCTTTTGTGCGAGTATGGAAGCTAGAGCAGATGGAAAGCAAAATTTGAAAATATTTTTGCTTGATTATTTTTACTGAATCTAGGTAAACTATTTTGTGATAAACACTAAAGGAGGTATTCTTAAGTTGGGACAAAGTTGAAATTTCTCTTTAAAGATTGTAATTTCAGTGGTATAAATTTATTAAAAGTAAATTAGGCTTGTCTTTGCTTCCTTGTTATTGAAATTACATTCATGAAAAATTTCAAAACATTTAATACCTAATATAAGATTTGTTGTACTTTCTGTTTTTCAGAGACACCGTTTGGAAACCTGGAGCATACATTTCAGTATTTCAAGGAGCTGGTCCTTTGTCATGCTGTCAATGTAAGAGTTTCTGTTTTTTATGCTCCCCCCGAAATTCGGGGGAGCATATAGTTGTCGCTTTGTCCGTCCGTCCGTCCCGTTCGTCCGTTCGTTCGTTCGTTCGTTCGTTCGTCCGTCCGTCCGTCATAATATTGTCCGGACAATTACACAAAAACTATGAGAGGTATCAAGACTAAACTTCATAGGTAGTTAGATCTCGTTGAGGAGCAGTGCAGTGCACAAGAACTATAACTCTTGCTTTATTCATTTTTGAGTTATTGCCCTTTGAAATTTCTCATACTTACTTTTTGTCCGGGGCATATCTCCCAAAGTCTAAGAGTTATGAAGTTGAAACTTCATAAGTAGATAGATCTCAGGGAGGAGCAGTGCAGTGCACAAGAACCATAACTCTTGCTTTATTCATTTTTGAGTTATTGCCCTTTGAAATTTCTCATACTTACTTTTTGTCCGGGGCATATTTCACAAAGTATAAGAGTTATGAAGTTGAAACTTCATAAGTAGATAGATCTCAATGAGGAGCAGTGCAGTGCATAAGAACCATAACTCTTGCTTTATTCATTTTTGAATTATTGCCCTTTCAAATTTCTCATACTTACTTTTTGTCTGGGGCATATCTCACAAAGTATAAGAGTTATGAAGTTGAACCTTCATAACTAGATAGATCTCAGGGAGGAGCAGTGCAGTGCACAAGAACCATAACTCTTGCTTTATTCATTTTTGAGTTATTGCCCTTTGAAATTTTTCATACTTCCTTTTTGTCCGGGGCATATCTCACAAAATATAAGAGTTATGAAGTTGAAACTTCATAAGTAGATAGATCTCAATGATGAGCAGTGCAGTGCATTAGAACCATAACTCTTGCTTTTATTGATTTTTGATTTATTGCCCTTTGAAATTTCTCTTACTTATTTTTTGTCCAGGGCATATCACACAAAGTATAAGAGTTATGAACTTGAAACTTCATAAGTAGAATGAATTCGTTGAGGAGCAGTGCAGCACACAAGAACCATAACTCTTGCTTTATTCATTATAGAGTTAATGCCCTTTGAAATTTACCATACTTACTTTTTGTCCGGGGCATATCTCACAAAGTATAAGAGTTAGGAAGTTGAAACTTCATAAGTAGATAGATCTCAATGAGGAGCAGTGCAGTGCACAAGAACCATAAATCTTGCTTTATTGATTTTTTATTTATTTCCCTTTGAAATTTCTCTTACTTAGTTTTATCTGGTGCATATCTCACAAAGTATAAAAGTTTCTGAACTTGAAACTTCATAAGTAGAATGATCTCAATGCGGAGCAGTGCAATGCACAAGAACCATAACTCTTGCTTTATTCATTTTTGAGTTAGTGCCCTTTGAAATTTCTCATTTTTTTTTGTCTTATTTTTGTACAATATTGTAAAATGCTTTCTGTTTGAATCGTAAAGGAAACTTTCAAATACAATATCTTTCTTACAAATTCTTCCTGTTCTAACAAAAAAGTATTTGTGACAAAGCGGCGTTGGGGAGCATAACCCGTCTCTGACGGCTCTTGTCTTAAAAGGTGGAAATTAGTTTCTTACATAAATGATGATCCAGTATTACATACTATATAAGTACTAATATTGGCGGGGGTTTAATTTTGGCTATATTGGCGGTCAGGGTCAGTTGCGCCAATATAAAACACCGCCAATAAAAATCCCCGTCAATTTAAAACACCGCCAATTTAATATCTGGTAGATAGATAACTATGATACACAAGTACATATTTTGTCGCAGTTTTCTCCCGGATGAAGAAAGATTGTTGCATGATTCTAAATTATGTATATTCTTTGAAACCTGAATACAAACTTAAACAACACGAAACAAGAGTTCACGAATGTGTTATCTATTTTTTTAGAAATAGCCAGAAGGAGTGTTATTTGGCGCTTGTCATCCATTCATTTCAGCGGTACTTGATTTGAACCTGATAAAAAGAAGCATGATTATAGAGTTATAGCTTTTGTACATGTAGTAAATTACGTCTAGTTTTTTCAATATCTCACAGAAACCCGCTTTAAAATAATTAAATAATATTAAATCGAACAAGTAGGTAAACTTATAATGCGTCAACAAAAAGAATATAATTAGAATATCAAACAAAGCAATCGAGTACTGTATTAGGTAGCTGCGATAATGTTTTCACAAAAGAATAACCGAATAAGAATACCTTTCTCTTCCATTGTCCAATTTCCGCCTTTTTTTATCAAGGGATTTATTTTGGCGGTCTGGCTTGTTTGCACCAAAAAATGACCATGCCAATATAAAACACTTTAAAGTACGCCAAAATTTGACACCGCCAATATTAAGCACTTTACAGTATACGTTATATTTGTCTCCTAAAGTTGGTTCAACATTTAGGCTTAATCTTTAACCCTTTCCTCCTTAAATAGGCTTTTTTTAGGCATGTGCGACCAGCGTAGATCCAGATCAGCCGGCACATCCATGTTGTCTGATCTGGATCTGCACTGGTCGCATTTTGGTCAGAAATAACCTAATGAATCAAAAAGCGAACAGTTTAGATCCTGATCTGATGGCACGGATGTGCCGGCTGATCTGGATCTAAACTGTTCGCCCTCGCAATAAAGGTGTATCTATGGAGGAAAAGGTTAACTGTGTGACTTCATTTTTTTCCATTCCTAGATTAGAAGTGTAATGGGTTTATGTAGTAAACATATTATATTGAATTCTTCAGGAAAAAGAAAAAAAATAAAGTAAAATGGAAAAGAAAAAAAATGTTATGTAAAGGTTTTAACCTACTTTACATACTACAATAATGTTTACAATGTAGCAGAAATACTTCTTAGCTAAACTAATTGACTGAAATCAAGTGATGCTTTCATAATATTTGAAATTAACAATTACAAGCTTAGATGTTGTTTGTGCAAGACTTAAACTTTGGATCAGTCAACATTTAAATGTATTTTTGCCAGACAGACTGAAATATCTGCAAATCATTCATTTAAATCCGGTTGTATAATGTCGCCTTATTATTTCTGATGAGAGAAATTTTGTACTGTTAAGATGACAATTATACCTCAATGTTTTTAACCGAATAATTTTAAACAACTTAACATTTATTTCAGAGGCCACCCCATAGCATAGAGTTGTTTAGCGCAGATCAGGTGCGGCTGGTTACGGAGTACACTGTCAATTCCTACTTCAGGCATTTCAAGATGTACAAGTATGCCTTCACTCCACTGGTAAGATCATGCGATTGCTACTGTTAAACTGGTTTTATTTGCATTATTTTTATTTTCGCTAATATATCGCGAATCGCTTACCTCGTGAATTCTTAAATACCGCGAATACATGATTATTTTATAATTATCCAAAACTAAGCATATCCGTAAGCAACGTCATAAATACGCGAATAAATAAAATAGCTGATTTTTTACAAAAGTCGTGAAATTTTGATCTCACGAAATTAGAGCGTTTTGCAGTATCTTGGCAGGTTTTATAAAGGGAACTTAGTGGATATGCCATAATATTGTTGACTTTTTGCTGTACGCTTTTTTTAATGCTATAATTTTAATTAATATCAGTGCATTTCAACCTATTTTTGTTTTTGCTAGTTTTATGATGAGCATATAACAAAAAAGTAAAAATAATTTTAACAGGTATGACCCTAAACAGTGTGCACAGATGAACAATAACAAAATATATCTGCAAAAATATTTGCAGAAACCATTATTTAACAGTCTAGCTAGTATGGTTCCCCTTCTAATTTCAATGTGAACAAAAATACATTAAAGTGAAACCTGCCTTACCGGCCACCTGGGAATAGCAACTACTTGTCTTTAACAGCCAGTTTGAGTATGATCTAAACTGACATTTAGTTCTAATTTTTTACTGTCTTTAACAGCCACCTGTCTTCAGCAGCCACATTTTGTCACTCCCTTGGGTGGCTGCTGTACAGGTTTGACTGTACACTTGTAATCCTGATTGTGGTTTCAGGTGCGACTGGACCTGTCCATTAACTATGTGGGGATGCCTCCAACTCCTGTTCCTTCTGAAGGTTTGTTTGTGTTTTTCCTATTTCCATTTACTTGAACAGTTTTATCGCTTGTGTGACCATTGTAGATCCATATCAGACATTACATCCATGCCACCTGATTTGGATCTATACTGTTTGCTTGTTCAGAAAAAACTAATGAATCTATAAGCGAACAATTTAGCTACCGTCATTGTTCGAATATAAGCCGCACTCATGTATAAGCCGCACCGCCCCAAAGGTGGTAGAACAGATGAAAATGGCTTAACACAATGTATAAGCAGCCAAACCTGTGTATTAGCCGCACCCCAACATCCGAATTCTGGGGAAAAAGTGTGGCTTATATTCAAACAATGACGGTACTGATCGGAAGGCATGGATTTGCCAACTAATCTTGATCTATACTGTTTGCCTTTGGTATAACAGCCGTACGGCATGGAGTAAATGGTTTTGTTTTTGTTAAACATTCTTGACCTGAAGTTTTTTTTTTAATCATGATTTAAGTGTACATATGATAAACATTTTAACATTGGCAAGGACAGTTTTATGATTTCTCGAAAACAAAAGTTTTGTAGCAATTTACAAATGTTAATGTTAAATTTTCTTTATAATCCTTAAGATTGATATGTGACGCAGATGCTTTGGCAGCCATTTAATTTAGGTGGATAGAAGTGCTAGAGTTTTTGTCTTTAAGAAAATTAAAATTTTGTCTTTTAAAGCCACAATAGTATCCCTTTCCTCCATATATAAGCATTTTTACGCATGTGAGACCAGTGTAGATCCAGATCAGCAGGCACATCTGTGCCTTCTGATCAGGATCTGCACTGGTCACAGTTTGGTCAGAAATAACCTAACGAATCATAAAGCGAACAGTGCAGATCCTGATAAGACTGTTTGTCCATGCCGTAAAGACATCTATATGGAGGAAAGGAGTATTGACCATACTAAAGCTGTAACTTGTTGAATATCCCTAATTCCCTAAGGATCATTTTCAAGTTATAAAATCATTCAGTTGCTACTTAAATATGGGGCGCGTCACGGGAAAATGTACCTTCGGACAATAGACGTCAATTCTTTAAATGACGTCATAAAGTTGAGCAGAAGACATTACTCCTCATGCATTTCGCAACAAATTACCATTATGTTGTCAAAAAGTGTAACGAAATCTCTAATTAGTGATGTGAAAATAAAAGATAATTGTAAATTATAACTCAAAATTGTAATAATTAAAATTTCAAAAAATATGACCGAATATACCTTTTCCCGTGGCGTGCCCCATATAATACATAAGATTGGAGAAGCATAGATATAATCACCAATTGAAAATGGCAATTAAGGGCTTGTAAGTCTAATGTTGTGTAAGGCTAATGGTTTGTAAGTTTAATGGTGTGTAAATCATACAGGGTGTAAGTATAATGGTGTATAAGTCTAATGATCATAATCACTGACATGTCCCGCATATTTTTGTTAACCCAAAAAAATTCTTTGAATAGAAAAGAAATAAGAAGTATTACACGATACTCTTATTACAAACTTTATATTAATGATAAAATTTAAGTTACTACAACAATGATTGCTGGGCAAAGAAAAAATTATTTGTATGGAAAAGTACAGCTTTGCAATACATTTGAACATTCTACTGAATGCTTTCTATTGAATAAGTATTGGTAGAAGAGGCCATGCCTTTTTATTATTGTATTGCATGTTAAAGTACAATGTTCTTAGATCACCACACACCCCAGCCCCATAGTTCAAATTATCTATATAACACAATAACAACACCATAATTTATCATCAGACACACAGATAAAGCCATCAGAAGCTCAGGTAAAGATAAGTACTGCAACACCAGTAATGCTCGAGTCCCTGCGGGAAGAAAGTAATACTGATGATATATGGGACAATGGTATAGAATAATGTATATATGCTGTGTCAGCTGTGGGCATTTTGCACTTAGTCAGGTGGGGAAAGTTATGTGCACAGTGGGATAAGTGTTGTGCTCAGTGGGAAAAGGGTTGTGCACAGTGGAAAAAATGTTGTGCACAGTGGGAAAATTGTGGAGCAAAGGGGAGAATGTGTTGTGCACAGTGGGGAAGTGTTATGCACAGTGAGGAAAGTGGTGTGCACAGTGGGGAAAAGGTTGTGCACAGTTGGGAAAGTGTTGTGCACAGTGGGAAAAATGTTGTGCACAGTGGGAAAGTGTTGTGCACAGTGAGGAAAGTGATGTGCACAGTGGGCAAGTGTTGTTTATGGTGGAAAAATGTTGTGCACAGTGGGAAAAATGTTGTGCTCAGTGGGAAAAGTGTTGTGCACAGTGGGAAAATGTTGTGCACAGTGGGAAAAATGTTGTGCACAGTATGGAAAGTGATGTGCACTGTGGGGAAAGTTGTGCACAGTGGGGAAAGTGTTGTACATAGTGGGAAAATTGTTGTGCACAGTGAGTAAAATGTTGTGCACAGTGGGAAAAATGTTGTGCACAGTATGGAAAGTGCTGTGCACAGTAGGAAAGTGTTGTTCACAGTGGGGAAAGTGTTGTACACAGTGGGAAAATTGTTGTGCACAGTGGGATAAATTTTGTGCACAATGGGAAAAGTGTTGTACAACAATGCTTTTAAAACTTACTTTTACACATGTTTGCCTTAAAAGTGGGTATATTGGGATAACCCACCAAAGCAATTCAAATTGTATATTTTTCTTTCTATGTAGAACAAAGAAAAGACCCAAACAGATTGAGTTAGCAAGAAATGTGTTAGTTTTAGTAAAATGCCATGTTTTTCGTGGTTTTTTAATTGATGAATTCAATTGCATTGATTCACATTTACATAAAAAGTATGAATCTATATCATTTTTAATCTCCAGACCAAAAGACACAAAAAATCCTCAAACTTACCTTAATAATAAATATAAATATATAAATTAAAAATATAGTATACAGAATAATCTAACAATTGCAATTTTCTTACTTGGCTTCATTAAGGCTATCTGTTAACACTTATTGGGTTGAAATCATTGAAACTAGATAATATAGGGTAAGGGTTCATTTGAATCACTCAATGTTTGCAGCTGACGATGGTGAAGGTGAAGCAGAGGTAGAGGACCGGCCACCTCCAGCTGAACAGGAGCCACAAGACGTTCAGAAAACACCTGAGCCAGGTATGCATGGTTCAATTCAGGTCTTTTCATCTTTATATAACAGAGGCCTTATACAGGCCTCTTCCCAATCCAAAAATAAAGTACTTTTTCCCAACTGTGGCAGCGACTTTTCCCAAAATGCTTGGTAAGATGTCGAAAAATATATCAAAATCCTCTTACGGGAGTATAAAATTGAAATCTGAAAAATTGAGTGCTTTATAAAATTAAATTTAAATTGAAAATACTTATTACTATTCAAAATTATAAACTAGTACCCATTTTTCAATGAATTTTGATTTCCCAAATTTGAAAGGCCAGGGCCTCTTCCCAATTTTCTGATGAAAAGCCCTGCAATTGTATTATTATTAGTTTTATATGAAGTGGGTATAGTCATGAAAGTGGGAACTTAGCTCAAGTATTCTTGACGAACAGTGGTCTAATAGTAAAGCCTCGGACTCTGGATTCAAAGATTGCTGGTTCAATTCCCACAAGGATTCAGCAGTTTTTCCAATCGACAATTGGTGTGTGAACTGATTTCAACCGAGCATGACCTAAATAAATTGGAATAACTTGTTTCACAATTGATGAAAAATACAAATATGTTTAAGCATTAAACTAAGTATTCCTCTCAGCAGTCTACTTGTACTTACCAAGGGTTAATGTACTCAACAAGAGTTATTGTACTTACTAGGGTTTGTTGTACTTACCAAGTGTTATTGTACTTAACAAGTGTTATTGTACTTGCCAAGGGTTATTTCACTTATCAAGTTTTATTGTACTTATCTAGGGTTATTATAATTACCAAGGGTAATTCTACTTGCCATGGTTTATTGTACTTGCAAAAATGGACTAATATTATACAAAGGGTAAATGTATTTGCCAAAGGTTGTTGCACTCGACAAGTTTTATTGTATTAACCAAGGGTTATTGTATTTACCAAGGGTTATTGTACTTGCAAAGGGTTATTGTACTTGCCATTTTTCAGCAAAGGTTTTGGCACGTATGTTCTACACAATTTTGAAAATATGCAGAATCAAACAGAGAGTTGAGGAGGAAAAGGCACAAAGACCTTAATCTACTGTCATGCACATATCTTATATAGTTGCAGTCAGTCTTAAACAGCCATATTGGTTCTGGAGATGTGCTGACTCTCTAATCTGCAGTCATAGAATCTGCTATTTTATATGTAAAGTGTATAGCAAGGGAGATAACACAATAATTTTCCTTTAATTATAGAAGAGTCATCTGCAAGAAAAGAACTTCGGGGTATGATACAAAACTACCTGTCAGAGGAAATAAAGAAAATGAAAGTTTCCATGGAAGACCAGTTGAAAAGCACGGAAGAAGCGTTAACCAAAAAGCTTGATGCTGCAGAAGGAGGTGGAGGGAAGAAAGCTGGGGGAAGAAATTCTGCGAAGGGAACAAAAAAGAAATAGACATTTCAGAAGAATTTAGTATAGAACAGACTTATTGTTTTAAAAAAATCAATATTGTTTATTGAACATTAAATTGCATGCATATGACATCTTGCTATTTTTATTTTATCCAAAATTTTCAGCGGAAGGGTATAATGGTTGCCTTTTTCTCTGTCCATTCAACCAGACCTGTCTGGGACATCAATGTATAATACTTCCTTGAGAGGATATGTGTAAAACTACTGGAGGGAAATAAATCAAACTTCAAATGTTCATAAAGGGTATTGATAGTACATGTATAGATGTATGCAATTTTAAAGAACCATAACTCTACTTCTAGTAGAGGTATTTAAAGAATAATATGGCCCTTTTGATTTTTCATATAAAAATGTCCAGAGTATATCTCTACAACTGTAAATGGGAACTTAATGATTTTTGGAATGTTGATAAAGAGAATGAGAAGATATTAATGCATGTGAACCACACTCTTCCTCAAGTATTTACAGAGTTATGTCCCTATCAAGTATTATAATAAACTCCTGCAGGAACTCTATGAAACTTGGAACAATGATGAACAGCAGAGAAGAACCCATGAAAAAGAAGAACCATATACCTATGTATGGTGTTTGCAGAGTTCCTTTTGGGAATAAATGAATAAATTGCTTTGATGAAGTAACTTCATCCTACCTAAAATGATATAATGATAAAGGAAAGACAACATCAAAAAAAGGATTCCATGATAACAGCCATATTAGATAAAGATATTTGCTGCTCATTTGCCAGACTTCAGTGCTATCCAGTATGACATGTCTGATTCAAAGAATTGGACTCTTTGTATTTTTCCAAGATTCAACTAGAAACTGTCATGAACTCTACACCACTGTGCAGTTAAAGAGGCAAGCAAAGAACTTGCAGAGAAATTAATCATAAACAAAAGTAAAATATACATATTGCACAAATGCACTTTCAGAAAACATAACCGCCCCACAAAGCCTACAAGTAGAGAGTAGAGAGGAAAGTAGACTATGATAGAGTTGCTCATTGAATACCGTATATTCCCTATTAAACGCCCCCGTGGGCGTTACATTTTGCAAAGGGGGGCGTTTAATAGAGACCAACTATTGACAAAATGTAGTTTTTAATAATTGTGTTATTTTTTAATAAATAACCGTAGGAAACAATTTTGTCATTTTCCTATAACTTATTTTTAAAAAACTTAACCTGAAATAAAATTTTGCACACCGAAATGATTATTAAATTATTCATTTGGATTAATGCTGAGAGATTAAAGATCGTCATGTCATGGTAAGTCACTCATTTACTTTTGAAAAAAGACTGGGGGGGCGTTTATTAGGGGAGGGGCGTTTAATAGGGAATATACGGTAAGTTTCAAAAACACTTAACAAACTATTAACAAAATAAGAACCTGATCTCTCAATTATGGCCTTGAAAACAATATTTGGCACAGCACAATTCATCACTTCAGTACAAAAACGATATATGTACCATTGAAATATGAAGAATATAATTATGCTGGGAGTTCACATCAGGTTCTAGAGTGCACAAGCCTTAATTACACTAGCTCCTTTAGTTTCTCATAAAATTAAATAAGTTTAAGTTGCCTAGGTGAATGAACTCCATCCAAACCATGCAATCAGCAGTGTTGCATGCAAACAAACAAACCTAATCTGCCGTCATACCCCATGAACCCCAGTTAATGTCATGCAGCCAAATAGGTGAGCAACACGATCAGCTGTAGATGTCTTAATCACATAGTATGCAAAACACTACAGAATATCCTGTTGGTAGCCTTGCCTACAGAAGTTTTACAATCAAAGTAGTGAACTGTTATTGCCTTTTATTTTATTTTTCTACATATTTTATCATCAACACCAGGAATTCTGTATATCAGTTCTATTCCGATTTCCAGTGTGTGGGGTCTGCGTATATATACTGGGTGGGCGGGAGTCTATTTGAGAATGTACGACCCGGTCCGGTCGAATGTTGCATTTTTTCCAACCCTTATACCGGAAGCGAGGGAATTTCAAAACATATCACCAAAAATTATATTTATGAACATGTTTATGCGTTAAATTTGTTTAATATCCATTAAACAGACAGCTAGACAAGTTAGGTTGTATTAAGCTAGGTCAGTATGTAGACAGGTGATTAACTGAAGGCTACAGTAATGGTTAAATCCAAGTTGGGAAATAGCATAATTTTTTGAATTAATTTTTCATTGTTTCAAATAATTTTATTTTTAACATACCCGATTTTTGTTTGACCATGAAGTTAAAAATTTTGATCTAGTACTTTATTATAGAAAGGGTGTGCAACCACCATTACTCCAAATGACATCCCGTAAGTTGACGGTTTTAGGGGTGCACTGCAGTCCTATAAATATGACTTCATAAATGCTTATTTATCACTTTTTATTTTATGGCAATAACGACGTCATATCGCGGAACGCAGTTTCCCTGTCACATGTTCCGACCGATTTTCAGTCGGGACAATTATCCAAGTTATCTGCAAATTTACAACATGACCAGCCTAAATTATATTTCATTAATGTTACTCTTATTCTTGCTTCAGACACAAAAATTACTTACATTATCCAGTTATAATCTACGATAATCCATTTTAATTTTCACCACAGTATTTTTGTATATGCGGCTCTCAGCCGTGTAGACATTGCTCGATTCTGATTGGCTCATGCAAATCATGCATCCGCCTCATGTTATACAGTATTTATTGGACAAATTACTAATAAATAGATGTTTTTTATAATATAAATCATACTTCCATATAAAATCAGACAGAAATATATGTTTTCTTGATAATTAAAGTTAGCTTACAATAGTTTGATTGTTTTTCTTACTGTTTAAAGGACATAACCTGACTATTGAAAATATTATTTTCGCCTACGAAATGTTTACGCAAAGTTCTGTCAATCGGGAATATGTCAAGTGAAAGTTCTGCATACACAGTACTTGAATATAATTTCTTACCAGATTTAATTCATGTTTACCGATGTAGTGTTTTTTTTAAGCCAAATGTTTGGAGAAATTGGGTCCCATTCCCCCCTCAAAATAGTATATATTTTTCCCCCACTTCCAATAAAAAATTCCCCCGTTGCTGGAGTCATTTATGGACTGTTTGATTTGTTCCGCTAATGTGTAATAGCATGATAGTGAAAATAATAGTGAAGAAGATAAATCTTAATTTTTTTTCTGATGTAAGAAAATTCAACTCTGGGAAGTATGAGGCAAGATTTACTTGGTTGTACTACAGTGTTAGCAAAGCAAAAAGCAAAATATCAGTGAATACTATGTTTTGTTGTGTTTGACAGCTGCAAGTATGTTCCAAATATTCCCCCTTTCCTTTGTTCATGTCGCAATTTTCCCCCTCAAAAGGGCTGTGACCCCCTTCCCCCAAAAGTGAAAAAAAACACTGCGGCGATGATTTGATGCTTAAAGGTGAATTTTGTTATATATTTTCAGTGTGTAATCATTTAAAGCTGAGATTATGACTTCAGGGCTTTTCATCAGTAAATTGGGAAGAGGCCCTGGTCTTTCCAATTGGAAAATTTATGCGTAATAATTGTTTATTTTGGGAAAACAAAATTAATTGAAAGATGGGTTCTAGTTCATAAAATAGAATAGTAATAGGTATTTTTAACTTAAATCAAATTTTTCAAGCACTTCATTTTCAGACTTCAGTTTTCAAACATCTATCAAAGGAGTTTAACCATTTTTTTGAACATCTAACCTAGCATTTTGGGAAGAGTTTCTGCCGCAGTTGGGAAAAAATACTATATTTTTGGATTGGGAAGAGGCCTTTTATAGGCCTCTGTTATATAAGGATGAAAAGCCCTGGACTTTTTGTAAACTTTTTGTTAAAACTAAATATTCGACACGTTTTTGTCATTTGTGCATCGCGTTTAGAGGTTGCCCTGGACTTTCTGTAAACTTGTTGTTAAAACTAAATATGCGACACGTTTTTGATGCATCGTGTTTAGAGGTAACGCTTGCCAATAAATGAAGAATATAAAATGTCAAAATGTTAGAGGTTAAAGAAGCATGCGTTCCTCTAAATATTTGGAGTAGGGTGCACTGTACTCCTACCATACTAATATGAATATCATAAGTGTGCAAAATATATCCATTAATCCTATTATCTTAAAGGTCATCATAAACAAGACAGAAAACCGATTTACTGAAAACGTCCTTATAATCAAAAGTTACTGAAAGGACGCAAAATAAGAAAAGCGACTTTAAAAATTCATTTTTCCTATTTATTATGTTTTTTTTTATAGCCCTGTATATGCTTACTTATATTTAATGCTATGTAATAATGTATGCAACTTGGTCTGGTCAAGGAGACACTTCTTAATAAGTTATTATAGCGCAGCATAGAATAATTACAGTATTTTTTCAATATTATTCTACTGTAAATAACAGATCAAATTGAGCCCATAGTTAATATATTATTCAAAATGTGACATTCAGTTATTAAATTATTTCTTTTTTACTTTAGTAAATTGATATCTTTAAAGATTAAAAGTTATTTAATGACGAAGTAATTATGATTACAGCATATAATGCACATGTGTCATTTGTTGAATAAAAATTTGGTTATTATCAGAAAAATGTTGATTACTGTAAATGAATACTCCATACTAACAGTAATTATTGCAACATAGGAATCAAAGGGACTAATCAAATATTTTTCAGCTTGTGAAGATGGACAAAAAGGCTTGTAAAGTGAAAGTTGTTATACGTGTGCGACCCCCACTGAAGGCTGAAGAGGAAATTTGTGTCAGTGCAGCAAGTAAAAGTGTTCAGATTTATAACCACAGGAATGTTAAGGAGAACCTTCAATATGAGTAAGTCATTCACACAGACTTGAAGAATTATTAAACCCCCGCTTCAAAGAAGAAGGGGTATACATTTTACCCTTGTCCATTCTTCCATCTGTGAGTCCGTAACAAAATTTCCAATGCAGTTTGATCAGCAACTATAACATGCAGCAGCCTGATACAAAGTTTGCTGTTTGTCATATTTCTCACAGCGGGGGTATCACAAGTGAGCATTAGCTCACAGATTTACTTGTTTTAGGATAGCTTTTAATGACACACCAATGAACATTTTGAGAGAGGCTGGTAAGAAAGATTTTATCAAATGCAGGACTGAGTGAGCAATTAATCCATTGTCAAAATGGGGTGCGTAACAAGAAACGTGTTGTCAGGACATTGATGTCACTCCATGTCATGACATAGTTAAGTTGAGCAGACGACATTCTAGTTCTTTATAAATATAGTAACTACTGAAATGTAAAAACATATCACTTTTCCAGTGACATGCCCCAAGTCAGGGTCTATACTGTTTGCTTCCCGGTTAACAAAATCAGTTAACAAATTCCCAAAGAACACACTCTTTTAAACAATAAATTGACTTATTCAGATTGATAAAAAAAGAGGATTCTGTTATCATAAACCTTATGTTATTATGTATTATTAAGATACACATACATGTATGTGGTTGCATGTTACAGTTTTTCAGCGGTATACGGTATGGGGAGCACACAGCAAGAGATTTACAATGATTGTGTGAAGCAGCTGCTGCCTAATGCTCTTGATGGACAAAATGTCTCTATATTTGCTTATGGACCCACTGGCGCAGGTTTGTAGGGATATTGCTTTTTATGCTCCCCCCGAAATTCGGGGGAGCATATAGTTGTCGCTTTGTCCGTCCGTCCGTCCCGTTCGTCCGTTCGTTCGTCCGTCCGTCCGTCCGTCCGTCATAATATTGTCCGGACAATTACACAAAAACTATGAGAGGTATCAAGACTAAACTTCATAGGTAGTTAGATCTCGTTGAGGAGCAGTGCAGTGCACAAGAACTATAACTCTTGCTTTATTCATTTTTGAGTTATTGCCCTTTGAAATTTCTCATACTTACTTTTTGTCCGGGGCATATCTCCCAAAGTCTAAGAGTTATGAAGTTGAAACTTCATAAGTAGATAGATCTCAATGAGGAGCAGTGCAGTGCACAAGAACCATAACTCTTGCTTTATTCATTTTTGAGTTATTGCCCTTTGAAATTTCTCATACTTACTTTTTGTCCGGGGCATATCTCACAAAGTATAAGAGTTATGAAGTTGAAACTTCATAAGTAGATAGATCTCAATGAGGAGCAGTGCAGTGCACAAGAACCATAACTCTTGCTTTATTCATTTTTGAGTTATTGCCCTTTGAAATTTCTCATACTTACTTTTTGTCTGGGGCATATCTCACAAAGTATAAGAGTTATGAAGTTGAAACTTCATAAGTAGATAGATCTCAATGAGGAGCAGTGCAGTGCACAAGAACCATAACTCTTGCTTTATTCATTTTTGAGTTATTGCCCTTTGAAATTTCTCATACTTACTTTTTGTCCGGGGCATATTTCACAAAGTATAAGAGTTATGAAGTTGAAACTTCATAAGTAGATAGATCTCAATGAGGAGCAGTGCAGTGCATAAGAACCATAACTCTTGCTTTATTCATTTTTGAGTTATTGCCCTTTCAAATTTCTCATACTTACTTTTTGTCTGGGGCATATCTCACAAAGTATAAGAGTTATGAAGTTGAACCTTCATAACTAGATAGATCTCAGGGAGGAGCAGTGCAGTGCACAAGAACCATAACTCTTGCTTTATTCATTTTTGAGTTATTGCCCTTTGAAATTTTTCATACTTCCTTTTTGTCCGGGGCATATCTCACAAAGTATAAGAGTTATGAAGTTGAAACTTCATAAGTAGATAGATCTCAATGATGAGCAGTGCAGTGCATAAGAACCATAACTCTTGCTTTTATTGATTTTTGATTTATTGCCCTTTGAAATTTCTCTTACTTATTTTTTGTCCAGGGCATATCACACAAAGTATAAGAGTTATGAACTTGAAACTTCATATGTAGAATGAATTCGTTGAGGAGCAGTGCAGCACACAAGAACCATAACTCTTGCTTTATTCATTATAGAGTTAATGCCCTTTGAAATTTACCATACTTACTTTTTGTCCGGGGCATATCTCACAAAGTATAAGAGTTAGGAAGTTGAAACTTCATAAGTAGATAGATCTCAATGAGGAGCAGTGCAGTGCACAAGAACCATAAATCTTGCTTTATTGATTTTTTATTTATTTCCCTTTGAAATTTCTCTTACTTAGTTTTATCTGGTGCATATCTCACAAAGTATAAAAGTTTCTGAACTTGAAACTTCATAAGTAGAATGATCTCAATGCGGAGCAGTGCAATGCACAAGAACCATAACTCTTGCTTTATTCATTTTTGAGTTAGTGCCCTTTGAAATTTCTCATTTTTTTTGTCTTATTTTTGTACAATATTGTAAAATGCTTTCTGTTTGAATCGTAAAGGAACCTTGAAATACAATATCTTTCTTACAAATTCTTCCTGTTCTTACAAAAAAGTATTTGTGACAAAGCGGCGTTGGGGAGCATAACCCGTCTCTGACGGCTCTTGTTTGTTTTAGTAAAGAAGAAGTGACCAATAGACTTACCTATTAGCAGACTGTTTTACTATTATTATTTACTATTATTATTATAAGTAAACTACGAATGAACGATGGAATGTCTCATATATCATTCCGCTACTATAAAAAAGTTGTGCAAAGAAAAATGTACAGGAAAATACCCCAAAATGCACAAAATAAATACAGTATGCAAGAAAAAGTATCATTCATGTGTGTTGGGTAAAGATTGCGTGATCCGGCCCTCGTGAAATATGCACTTAGGCTGTAACTTGGCAAAGCCTCTTTTCCGCCCTTGTGCATATTTCACTCGGGCCAGATCACACGATCTTTACCCAACACACCAATCCTACACTTAAGGACGGACTTCTCAAAATCACCTCAGTTGATGATACTGTTACAATCACCAGCTGTTTATTGTCCATAAGATTAAGATGACATTTCTCACAACAAGAACAATTAATTTTCTCCACACACTGCAGTCTAAAGCTGATAAGACAGATAATGTTACTTTCATTGATTCTTGAAAGGGAAACATTCTTGTATTTAGACTTCAGACTTTCAACATGATGATGATGATGATGATGATAATAATAATAATACGTGTAATAATAATAATAATAATAAAAATAATAATAATAATATTATTATTATTATTACATGTATTATTATTATCATCATCATCATCATCATTATCATCATCATGTTGATTTTTTTCATTGAAGAAAGTCTGAAAGTCTGCTGTTAGTAGTAATAGCTGCAGCAGAAGTGGCAGTAGTAATACACTGCGAACTCTTTATAACGTGGTATAGCGGGTCCATCATCCCGACCGCGTTAATAAGTGAATCCGCGTTATATTTTCCCGCGCAAAATACATGTCCCGATTTTCCCGCGAAAAATACATGACCCGATTTTCCCGCGCAAATATACAACATAATACGCAACTAGAGATTATGCATAATTCTATGTAACGTCATGATTCCCCACACTGTACTCGACAAGAAATATTTCTTACAAGACACTCAATTACCAAATTTCAAATAAAAAAAGCAAAACGGCAAGAGACTGACTAATAACACCAAGATCAAAATCGTATAGGCCTTAAATTATTGTAATGGAATTAAAGACCGTATATCTAGTTTGTTTAGATGCTTGCAGAAATTTTAATTATTTTATGACACAAACTCTGACATTTACGAACGTAAATGTAAAATAAATATTAAAACACTAACCATCGTGAACATATTCCATAATTTATAAATTACATCCTAATTTTATCTCCAGTGTAATATTTCAGTATTGTTGCATCATCAACCAACTTAAACCAGCTAAAAAACAAGACAAATGTCACGTACACACTTTTTGTAGATCAGACGATTTCATAGCAGAGCCGACAAAACATCACAGTCTCGATACGAGCCGACATTTTTCTTTGAAGTCGCATTTCATTGACAGATATTATCGCTGTTTACCTCCATAGTAAAAAAATGCAACCTCCATGAAATTAACAGGAAGGCGGATCAAAGCAAAATGTACATCAAAGAACTACCGACAGACTGGGAATAATTTTGTGTTTCTTTCTGAATTGTGCGGATTATGTGATAATTATAGAGACAATCGAATTTAGTAATGGATCAATGATAAAATTAAACAGTAAGTATGCATTCACAAGTTTGCCCCGGGCTGTTATCTGTCACTGGGAAAGGTGTTAAAACACGGTTGTTTTAGGGAAAAATGTTTGCGTCATTTGTGTACATGTTACAATTGTGACTTCCGGTTTCGATTTTTTGCCGTTTCATGGTAAAAAATGGACTTAGAAAAAAAATAGGGGATCCACGGTACGACCGCGTTATAATGGAGCGCGGAATTAAACGAAGCGCGTTATAAAGAGTTTGCAGTGTAGTAGCAGCAGTAATTACAGTTTCTAGAAGTAGCTATTGGAAAGCAAATCCTCAAACAGCGGGGCTGTGACATCTGTTACCAAACAAAGTGACTGCCGCGTCACTATTAGCTAATTCTTTGCAAGTGACATGTTCTTTAGACGAATCTTTTTTAACATGGCTATAAATGCAATCACCGGTTCGCAACATCTGAAAATATTTCGACTTCTTTGTGACCAAATCTTCAAATATTTCATTTCTGAAATCAACAACACCCGACCTGTTAAAGTGGAACTCAAATAAACATATTTGTTCTAGGCTTTAACGTCAAATTCATGTTTGTATTCAGTATGAAGAGTCTTAATTTCACTTTCAACAATTGATTCATCTGTCAGTAGTTCTGCAGATAAGAAATTAGATTTTGAAACGGCATAATATAATATCCATGGTTTCACAAACAGGGTCATTTGAAGTCAAAATTTTAAAATTTATCTTTGCAGCTATTTTGTTACAAAAATCATAATGTCCAGTAGTTGTTGTTCCTGCTGCTGCTGCTGCAATAGTAGTAGTATCTACAGCAACACCAGTATTAGTTGCTGTCCAAGATGCACTGCAACAGCAGCAGTAGCAGAAGTAGTTGTACAAGTATAAGTAGCAGAAGCAGTAGCAGTAGTAGTAGCAGCAGCAACAGTAGTAGTAGTAGTAGTAGTAGTAGTAGTAGTAGTAGTAGTAGTAGTAGTAGCAATAGTAGCAACAGTAGTATTAAAGATATTACCGCATGAAAGTTTTTTTTATAAAAAATAAAAGTTTTTTAAACTTTCTAAGATAAAAAAACAAATGTTCAGTATGTAGACTACTTCGAATGCAGTGTTTTATTATTATTTTAACCAAAAAGTTTAGATATCATTAAATGTATAGGTACATGTTTGGAAAATTATAATAAGTTACTTTGCCTGTTATCATGCCTTTTTAGCATGTGTGTAATATTGTGGTCTGTTAATCTCCTCTTCTAGACTGAAGCAGGAGATTTATGACTTTACAACAGTAAATGCTGATAAATGCTGCTGATAAGCTCGGGCTGAAATTTATGCTCCTCTTCGGGCATAAGTTTAGGACTGACACACAGGGCTTTTCATCCTTATATAACAGAGGCCTATAAAAGGCCTCTTCCCAATCCAAAAATATAGTATTTTTTCCCAACTGCGGCTGAAATTCTTCCCAAAATGCTAGGTAAGATGTCCAAAAATGGTTAAAACTCCTCTGAGGGGTGCTTGAAAATTGAAGTATGAAAAGTAAAGTGATTAAAAATTAGATTTAAGTTAAAAATACCTATTACTATTCAATTATATGAACCAGAACCCATCTTTCAATTAATTTTGTTTTCCCAAAATAAACAATTATCGTGCATAAATTTCCCAACTGGAAAGGCCAGGGCCTCTTCCCAATTTACTGATGAAAAGCCCTGACACATGAATGATACTTTTAATGATACACCTCCTTTGGCCTTAGAGAAGTTGAGGACTTCACAGGTTCCTCGGATGATCCCTGATTATTTAAAAGGTTAAGTGATTTCTAATCTATATAACAACATACATGAACTTTTTGGGTCAGATATGATTGATAAAATTGTTTAATGCATTTGTCCAAATGTTCGTATAGATTTAGTATTAGAACAGTCTAAATATATCATAGTTTTATTAAATATATGTAAATGTGGAGAAAACAAGTTGTTTGTTTGGTTTCCATAGGTAAGACACACACTATGTTGGGTACTAGCAGTAACCCAGGTGTAATCCCGAGAGTGATTGATGGAATATTTGAACTGATTGAAGCCAACAAACAGGCGGACGATGAGGAATGGACATACAAAGTTACCTTCTCCTTCCTGGAGATTTACAATGAAAAGGTATATAACAAAACAGGTTTGCAGTTTGGCAGATTTTGTACATAATTTTTATGTAGCTGATGTAAAATTGTCACCTTAGTGCAATAATAGTATATCTCCTTCATATTTCAATGGTACTTATACAGTAGGGCTCCGCTATATCGCGGTCCGTGGGGTCCATCCCCGCAAATCATGTTATTATCAGATCCGCAATATTCGCAGGACAAAGAACTTATGCTATTCTTAGGTCAGTACATGTATTACTTGTAACATTTTATCGGTTATTGAAAATAAATCCTTTGTTTGCATGTTGTTTTGTTATTATCTAACAGGTGCTATAAAATTATTACTTTGTGAATTTAACTCACAAAAGTTTATACTGCGGGCGTTCGTCTAATGCGGAACTCATGTATTTGTTTGACCTGTACGCTGTTTTGAATGAAAACAATACGCTTGCAGTTTTAATCTTTATTGTTTTAATCTTCAATCATCATTTCTAAAATAATATTGTAAAACATGTCAAATGTAGGCATGAGCTTCTCAAATTAGAAGCCAATTAACATCATCAAACACCTTTGTCATGCTATCTGCAGTAGGTGCGAAAAACAACCATTCAGTAACCATTTCGCGTACGTGATTAGGTGCCCCAGTGTTTGTACAACAATTTATTTCTTAACAATTTTATGACAGTTTGAAATTTTAATAATAGGAAACAATCAACAGTTCATAAATAAACATTTTACATTTATTTCAACGATTCTCGGTACGTTAATGAACGAGCGTCATTGTCTTTATCGATTAACGCGATATTAACGTTGTTACTTCCCTTTTTTTCCCTTTCAATGGCCATTGATAGAATTTTACTATCTTCTATGGAAAAAATGGGGTCCAAGGGTCAACCGCTTATATTGGATTTCGCGATATAGCGGATCGCGATATAGCGGAGCCCCACTGTACTGTTATTGTTCTTAGGTGATGAAATTTTCAGTTGGTTTGCCTATACTATAGAATGCTCACAACCTTCCAAGATTCTGTCTGGCCATTACTGGGATTACATCAATAACCTGCTAGTGGTAGTTATACTGCCACAACTGATTGTTTATCTCGTTAGTTTTCTCCTCTGTGATGCTTTTTGTCTTTTCGTCTCTTTATCAACAACTGTCAATTATCAGTCTGAAAAACTGAGGAGACATCCATAGATTTGTCTCTCGTTATGTATTTTACAACATTTGTAGAAAACATGGCTGCTAGCGTTGGTTTCTGTTAAGTCAGTAATATGACTGGCGGCTATTTTGATTTTGGATTAATTGATTGTCAGTAATATGCATTAGTCTGTTCTACATTGTTTGCTATTGGATTCATGAGCTTATTTCTGATAAGAATCTACACTGGTTGCATTTATGTGCGTTTAACTGTCTATATACGGAGTAAAGGATTAAGTGAATTAGTGTTTTGATTATTGTTATTTTAATTCTTTATTATTTTAATTGTTTACTGTAGGTTCAAGATTTGTTGGAACCGTCAGGATCAGACCTTCCTATAAGAGAAGATGCAGAGAAAAACATCTTGATTCCTGGCCTCGCCAGAAAAGAGATACACAACTTTGATGAATTTAAAATGGCATTTGGTCCAGCTTCAAATAATAGGTAAGTTTTAAAGAATTGTTAAATTTTAAGCTGACTTGAGGGTCTAGGTGATTGCTGATCTTAAAGGCGTTCGCTACAGTCTAAATGCAATGTATAAAACACAGTTCACGGTCCAATCTGGGTTTTATCAATGTATAAAACACAGTTCCCGGTCCAAGACATGACTTATTCGGACATAGCTGGTTTCGGATATGTATGTGGATTATTGGTTAAATTTTGGCTTAGGTTTTAAATTCGCGCACTGGTCCGAGCGCGAAATATGCTAAATAAAATGATACCACAGTAATTATTAATGATGTACACTGTATACATGTACCTTTAAGTCTTTTTGTTTATACATAATTTCCCCCCCCCCCCCCCCCCCCCCCCCCCCCCCCCCAAATTAACATGGTAACCTACATTGTTCTTTTTTATATTGTATGTTTGTTATACATTGGTGAATATGTTGGTAGTATATGGTGAAATTCTATTATGTTAAATTTAAGTAAACTTAAAACATCCCTTAGAATAAAAAGATTTGACGATAAATTCTTTGTAGTAAATTAGGTAATATTTAATTTTTTATATGTGTTCCATTATTTGTATTGCAATAATTAGCAATTTATTTGTATTTTGGAATGTTTTTAACTGAAAAATAGAATTATTTATGATATTCTTGTGATACATTCTATGATTTTATGCCGACAAAGAAGTCTATGAAAATCGTAAAAATTGTTCAAAATGTGACATCTTGGGTATCTAATAAAAAACAAGTAACCCCGGTAAGGTCCCATTTTTATTTGGTTTTTCACTGCATAACATCTTGTTCTTGACATAGACAAAGTTTGAATGAAATATATTATTGGGAAAATTTTGATGAAACGGTAGCGACTGCCTTTAACAAGTTGACTGCTTTTCAGCCACATTCATCAGGTAATCTGTTACCCATTAATTTAATACACGAATGAAACTCAAGAGATAATGAAAAACAGAGTGATATTATTTGCAATATCATGCAAACTTGTTGAACAAAAGCATCTCTCTAGGTTACAGTTTATGTGGTAATGTATTGAATGTCACAATCATAACAGGGGTTTCACTAGCCGCAGAATCTCAAGGGTCATTTTGGTAACTTTTTAGTGGATTCTGGTGATTAATGGCCCAAAATACCCCTAATTTAAGGAAAGAATGACCCTTCAGCTAAAAGGATTGGGGTCAAAATGAGAGGTTTTGAAAATTTCAAGAGTCAAAGGGTCATCTCACGTGTCAAATGGAACCCCTGGATTGTAAAGCTTTGTCTGAAGCACAAAAAGAGAAAAAATAGAATAATTACCAATGTTTACCCTGTGTTTCTTGATCCCTTGAGAGTATTTATTTATTGAGAATTCAGGTTTTGAATTCAGGTTTTTTCAGGGGTATTTGGGAAAAAGGCTCCTGCACAAATTGGGAATTTTTTTACATGGTATACACTGGTTTTCCACAGGTTGCATACATAGATTCAAGGAATGTAGGTTTCACAGATCACTGATCAAAAGTAAACAAATTTTGTAATTTGAAAAGTCCCTTGATTATATGGATTCCCTTGTTTGTTTCTATTTTATAGGAAAAAATTTTATTTCTGTTGAAATGGGAATTTTTTTCTTGAAATTGGGAATTTTTTTTTTAAATTGTGAAAAATGGTCCCTATTTGGCATTGGGAATGGGGCCCATTATTGGCCCCGTGAGAGTAGCTGAAAAAGCCCTGGAGTTGAACTTTCTATACACTTTGCAAACATCAAAGTTGAGCACAAATGACTACTTGCTGCTTGATTGTCAGTTGACAATGATACAAAGTGCCTCACATTTGACTTGCATGATACAAAAAAGAGGATATTTGTTTGTTTCAGTGAAATATGAATAGTTGTTTACTCCATACTTCAATAAATGAGCAAGTTTGGAGCGTCAGTATTTGGCTGATTCATTATTCATTTATCTGTAACATTAAATAAGACAAGCTTTAGTTTTTAGTGAGAAATTGATGTCAACTTGCGGCACCATATATAACGTAATAGATAAAGTTTGACATCGGTATCTGCCTGACAAGGTGCAGATACTGAAAAATATTGACTCACAGCAGCCTATTGAATCATGTAACTAATATTAGCAATATTTAACTGAGTGAATAGAGAAATCAATTGCCAAAACATTGTACACAATCTGTAATTTGTGCCAGGTTGACAGGCCAAGCTGGTCAAGAGGTAACATAATGATAATATTCATGAAAAGCTTTTAAATTATGTCCTGGGTAAGTCCAGACATCAATAATGCTGTTGTAAGGAAAAATAGAAATTGGTGCAAACTGTCAGTTTAACTGAATATTTGGTACATTTCAAATTTATTTTTTAAAGCTGTCGTATTACTAATGAATTTTTCAGAAAAAAACCTGATTCCGTTTTTATGTCAGCCAGTCAATGTTGCTCACACTTAAAAAGTTTGTAAGTGGCTTTCATAGAAGCCATGTTGGGGGTGGGGGTTATGTTGTTTATTCAATTATTAAAAACATTCTTAGATGACTGTGAATGAATGTTGCAATATTTACATTTGGACATATTCACAAACATGTCTGAAATGATTTTTGCCCTGTTCAAACATAACCAACATTTCTCTTCACAGGACTGTTGCAGCAACAAAACTGAATGAACACTCCAGTAGAAGTCACAGTATTGTACAGTTAGTAATAACCAAATCAAAACCATGTAGAACGTTGCATGGGAAAATATATCTCATAGATCTGGCTGGATCCGAAGATAACAGACGTACGGGAAACCAAGGGATCAGGTAAAGCAAATATATCCCCCAAATAATCCGAGAGTTGTTACATGTACAATGAATTAACTCTTTCCTCCAACATATATGCCTTTTTACGGTTGTGTGACCAGTGTAGATCCAGATCAGCCGGCACATCTGTGCCGTCTGATCAGGATCTGCACTGGTCACATTTTGGTCAGAAATAACCTAATGGAACAAAAAGCGAACAGTAGATCCTGATCAGATGGCACGGATGTGCTGGCTTATCTGGATCTAAACTGTTCATCCATGCCATAAAGGTGTGTCTATGGAGGAAAGGGTAAAATCTTAAATCATCCACTTTACAAGTGATATGAACACCTGCTCATTGACTGTTTATAACAACTTTTTTACCTTTTTAATGAAAGCAAAACTGGTGTATTATATTTAAGACACCAACTGCAATAAACTTTAAAGCAGCTCTGTCACTGTGAGGTATATGCAAGAAGATAATTTTATGCACCTTGAAAACCAGTAATTTTGGCCCAACGTTAGAACCACTTTATTTCATCAGGATATACATAGCAATAGTAATAATTGCTGAAGTTCTTGAGTGGACTAAAGGGACATGATCTTTTGTTCTCATCAAGTGTGTGTGCAGGCTATACTATAATTAGTCAACAAGGCAACTACATGTATATTGAAGCCCAAGTGGCCAATATCATTCCTTTATGACCATTTCAAGGTGATAGGTAAGGCTATAATTTATTGTGTTATTCAAACACAAAAATGTATGCCTGATATGATTTCAGATTAAAAGAAAGTGGTGCAATAAATAAGTCATTGTTTTCTCTGGGGGAAGTTGTGGATGCCATTAACTCTGGCCTGGTAAGTTGCTCTAAATAATTAGTAACAAGCCTGGTAAGTTGCTTTGTAAAATTAGTAACTCTGGCCTTTTAATTTTCTTTATATAATTAGTAACTCTAGCCTCAAAAGTCGCTTTATATAATCAGTAACTCTGGCCTCGAAAGTTGCTTTATATAATTAGTAACTCTGACCTTGTAAAATTTTTTTTTTTATATAATTAGTAACTCTGGCCTTGTAAGTTGCTTTATATAATTAGTAATGGCCTGGTAAGTTGCTTTGTAAAATTAGTAACTCTGACCTTGTAAATGTTTTTTTTATATAATTAGTAACTCTGGCCTTGTAAGTCTCTTTAATATATATAATTAGTAATTCTGGCCTGGTAAGTCGCTTTGTATAATAATATAATAATCTGTTTTAGATCACTTTATAGAAATTATTATCCCTGGCCACAGGTCACTTTGAAAAATTAATAACTCTGGCCTTATAGATCACTGTAGAAATTAGTAACTAACCCTCGCCATCGGACACTTCAAAAGTTAATAACTCCGGCCTTGTTATTGAACTCCCTGGTCATAAGTTTTTAAAAATATAAGTATCTCTGGCCTTGTAAGTCACTTGATAGAAATTAGTATTGCTGGCCATAAAATACTTTAAAAATGAGTAAGTGTTTAGAAATTAGATTTGTTTGAAACCTGTAATATACTAGATCAAAGTTTAGCAAATGCATTAGAAAAAGTTGGGACCCACAAAATAAGAAAAGTATACAAAAGTCTGTACTAAATGAACATTGAAATAAATTAATATGATTACTACTTAATATTATATTTAAATGTTCTTTGAATATAAATTTTTTTAAAATAACATAATTTTGTACTGTTGTTTTTCAGCCAAGAATCCCTTACAGAAATAGTAAACTTACCCGCCTATTACAGGTAATCTTCTTATTTGATGATGATGAATTTACAGCATGAATTTACCACTCCCTCCACAAGCAGATTTAAGTTTTAGGGGTAAATTTGTTTTTTGATGATGAATTTACAGCAATAATTGACTACTTCCTACACAAGCATAATTTAGTTTTAGGGGGGAAATGATCCATATTAACCCTTTCCTGCATAGACACACCTTTATTGCATGGGCGAACAGTGTAGATCTAGGTCAGCCGGCACATCCAAAGCTGTCTGATCAGGATCTGCACTGTTCGCTTTTTGATTCATTAGGTTATTTCTGACCAAAATGTGACCAGTGCAGATCCTGATCAGACAGCACAGATGTGCTGGCTGATTTGGATCTACACTGGTCGCACATGCGTAAAAATGTGTATATATGAAGGAAAGGGTTAAAAGATGTAAGTATATCATTTTTAGCATGAATATTTAAAATATTGAGCTCTGCATGTAGTTCTCTGTTATTTGTTAGTTATGCTAATGCTGTGGTCATTAATTTGCTTTGAAAGTGTTTGCTCTCCTTCCTGCTGCCCCTATTGTTTATTTTTATTTATCAGAACAAAGCTATTCCAAAATATAGTTGTTTTGCCAGTAGTTTGACTACATATACAACCTGCCAACTTAAATGTATTTGTCTATGTCTGATTTCAGGATTCAATAGGTGGGACATGTCACTCTTTGATGATCACTAACATAGCTCCAGAAGTTAGATATTACTACGATACGTACTGTACCCTCAACTTTGCCACTAAGAGCAAGAAAATTGTCAACAATACTGTTGTCAGAGAAACCATTGGCATAGGTAATATGCTATTTTCTTTTTTTATTTTTAGGCTTTCTAGTATGTAATAGTGATCACAAGTGTTTGTCAGTCACAAATTTAGTTTTTATGTATATCTTTGTGATTCCATGTTGAATTTCGGCTAAACTTCAAAATGGAGTTTTTACCTACGAGAATTATTACCCTATCGTGATATCAAAGTAGCACTTCGGATATTAATTTCTGTGCCAAACCTTGAGCTGTACAAATGCATGTGACAAACACTTGTTACATTTTACTAATATATATTTCCATCAGGACAAAGTGGAAATGATATTGTTAGTATGCTGTCCATCAGTCAGGAGTCTTAACTCAGTAATAGACAGATAAATGTTATTGAAATTATAATCAAAGTGAGATGTGAAGTGCCAAGTTTCTTTCAGATTTGCCTTTATTTCCAGAGTAATCAGCTTTAGGCTGTGAGGTAATAAGTAGAACAAGAGAAACTAGGGAAGTAAAACTGTCTTACTTGCCTGCTCTGTTTCAGACAGACAAGCTGATATGAAATCTTCTTTGACATCGGTTGTCATTTTCTGTCATATTTTTAGTGAAGTTAAGTCCATTTTTTTCTCTGAAACCATTCAAGGTACTGCTTTGAAATTGAACATAGAAATACAAGTTTGTTTTGCCACTAAGTGTACAGTTAACATATAGATTCAATTTTTCTTTGCTGATTTCAAAATGAGGCATTTACAGCATTTTTAGCTCGACTATTCGAAGAATAGGGGAGCTTTCCTACTCGCCCCGGTGTCGGCGTCGGCATCGGCGTCGGCGTCCGTTAAACAAAAAATGCACTTTGGTCCATTACTTGAAAACTACTTATGATATCAACTTGAAACTTGGAATATATATTCACCATCAAATTCTACATCATTACCAACAACACCCATAACTCTGCTACAAATATTTTTCAAGTTATGCCCCTTTTTCACTTAAATTTTGCGTTAAGGAAAATATGCACTTTGGTCCATAACTTATAAACTACTTGAGATATCAACTTGAAACTTGGAATATATATTCACCATCAAATTCTACATCATTACAAACAAGACCCGTAACTCTGCTGTCAATATATTTCAAGTTATGCCCCTTTTTTCTTATATTTTGTGTTAAGCAAAATATGCATTTTGCCCCTAACTTTAAAACTACTTGAAATATTGCCTTGAAACTTGAAATATATTTTCACCATCAAAATCTACATCATAACCAACAAGACTCATAACCCTCCTTCCAATATTTTTCAAATTATGCCCCTTTTTCACTTACATTTTGTGTTAAAAAAATATACAGTTGGCCCTTAACTTCGTTATGAATGGAGGGATTTCAAAATAACAAATGTTCACCATGACAAGGTGGTGTGTCGCGTACAATACCCATGCCTGTAGGTCCAAGGTCAAGGTCACTGTTACTAAAAATAGAATTTTCTTGCAAAATCGTGTCCGCTCTGTAACTTTGTTATTTCTTATTGGATTTTTAAATAACTTGATATTATTGTTCACCATATCAAGACGGTGTGTCACGTACATGCCCAAGCCTGTAGGTCAATGGTCAAGGTCACTGTTTCTAAAAACAGAATTTTCTTGTCTAGGCTGTTACTTTGTTATGAATGGAGGGATTTCAAAATATCTTGGCACAAATGTTCACCATGACAAGGCGGTGTGTCCGCACAATACCCATGCCTGTAGATCCAAGGTCAAGGTCACTGTTACTAAAAATAGAATTTTCTTGTCCAGGCTGTAACTTTGTTATGAATGGAGGGATTTCAAAATAACTTGACACAAATGTTCACCATGACAGGCGGTGTGTCACATACCATGCCCATGCCTGTTGGTCAAAGGTCAAGGTCACTGTTACTAAAAATAGAATTCTCTTGTCCGGGCTGTTACTTTGTTATAAATGGAGGGATTTCAAAATAACTTTGTACAAATGTTCACTATGACAAGGCAGTGTGTCCGCACAATACCCAGGCCTGAAGGTCCAAGGTCAAGGTCACTGTTACTAAAAATAGAATTTTCTTGTCCGGGCTTTAACTTCATTATAAAACCTTGACACATGTTCACCATGACAGGGCGGTGTATCGCGTATTATTCCCATCATTGCACTTGAGTGTCTGAAAATGATGCATAGTGGGGCATCCGTGTCCCATGGACACATTTCTAGTTTCACTTATATTTTCACTTAAGTGCACTTCATCGATAACTTTGCAAATACTTCAGGTATCAACTTCAAACTTCCATTATATTTTTATTTCAGTTCTTTTTCTGTAACATCACTGAAGTGATTGATATTTGACTAAAAGTAAATGTCTCTTATAAAAAATTACTAACAAGTTTTCTAACAAATTCAGAATATTAAATTTTCATAGTTATTCCCCTATTCAGTTTAATATTTATGGTACATTTACGAATTATTTCTGTTATTTGAAATGAATTTCTCCCTTACCATTCACTTGTTAATATTTTTCCTGATTGCACATGAATGTATGGCCATAGTTGTTATTGTTTTAATCTTCAAATTGCATTTTTTTCAAATGATTCGAATAGTCGATCATGCTGTCTCCTCTGACAGCTCTTGTTAATAGTGATAATACTATTAGTATGTTTAAAAAAGAAGAAATGATGTTTTTTGCCTATTTTAGGTGACACAACTTAAGCAGGTATTTCAAGCAAGTTTACAACTCAAGTTGTTGGTATGTTTTTCAGTAAAACCAATTCCCCAAAGAAAAAGAGCATCCCCATTACATACAGAATCCGAGTCGAAGGTGAAGAAGCCTCGGCTTGACAGCAGCACAGATTCGATCTGCAGTGATACAGGGCCATCTCTCACGTAAGGCCGGTTGTTTGGTAGAGTTTTGACAGATATTTTCTGTTTACTTTTAAATAGTCGGAGAACATTTGTTTACACCTTTTTGTGAATTTAACCCTTTCCTCCATCGATACACCTTTATTGCATGGGCTAACAGTTTAGATCCAGATCAGCCAGCACATCTATGCCGTCTGATCAGGATCTGCTCTGTTCGCTTTTTGATTTGTTAGGTTATTTCTGACCAAAAAAAGATTAGTGCAGATCCTGATCAGACTGCACGGATGTGCCGGCTGATCTGGATCTTAACCGGATGCACATGCATAAAAATGTGTATATATGGAGGAAAGGGTTCATTGTTCATGACGCTTTTATCATGGTGTCTTTTTGTAGATAATAAATTTTTGATTCTGATTATTGAAATGATAATTCATTATTATCAGAGTATGAAAAACTCGAATCATTTAAGGGTGTTAGGACCATCTTTGGATTATTGGTATGTATTTGTGACAAAACGACCTTTTGAAATGGTTTATTTGTGTTGAAGTCAGATGACCACTCTTGTTTGTGGCAACTGATGGTGAAACATGTGCGCTTGTCAACAACACTCATACACCGTACTTCTTACTGCACAACTAGAAATTAATGTTTTGAAATTTTAACAGTAGTTTGGTATCATTAATTTCACAGGGATGAAATTCCATTTAAGGTATGACCATCCTAATGGTCACTATTAAGAATCCAACATCTGATTATTTTTTCATCTACTGCTTCATACCACTGACTTGTATGCAAAATTTTAATGATTTTCACCGTGTAGTTTTTGAGATTTTTAGCTTTTTTTATTTAAAAAAGTGAGAAAAAACGTGAAAATATCCAAATTCTTTAATCGGTGACAAAATTTTTAGTTATTGATAAATTCAACCCTAATTTTTTACAGTTTATCCAAAATATGTTATATTTTATTAAACCAATTTAAGATATAATATATAAATACAGAATTTATCTTAAAATGACATTTTTTGACCAAATAAATTTAAAAAATGCATTTTTTTATATTTCACGAGACTAAATTAATGAAAAATGTGCAAAATCCTGATTGGTGCAATATACAAAAATTAACCATTTTTTAACTATATACCTTAAACAAAATTTAAACAAAATTTCAGAGAAGTTTACCGTCCAGTTTTAGAAATTTTCAAATTGATGACTTGAATAAACACTATTCTGATAGCGAAAACCCCTTTTATCTTGATTATTTTGCTTATTTTAGTTTAAATCATGAGAATTTTATATTCAATGACAGAATTACACAGGAAAAAAAAGAAATATGCCAATTATTTAAGCTCTAGGCTTACAAAAAAAATAGCTTCCAGTGGGATTTGAACCCTGGTCCTCTTGCATGATAGAAATCTAAGCTAATTTACTAGTATAGTTACCTCCCTTGGATACTCTTCTTGATATAGGTATTCATTAGGATGGTCATACCTTAAAAGCCACAAATGATATATTAGCATTGTCATAAATGTACACAATTGTATTTTTGTATGATTACATGGTATAATTTTATTGGGGTTTTTATCTGCACATTTATTAAAGCACGTATTATCAGGGCTTTCACCAGAGGGAGACTTTGGGGAAGTGGTCTACTAAAAGTGACCAGACTTCTCCCTTCTTTGAACTATGGGAGATGTCATTTTGTATAGACTATACAGTAAAACGCCTCATTACGGACACTATTACGGGCATCCCAGTATTACGGGCGAATTTTTAAAGAACAGATATTTTCTCTTCTTCTTGATTTAACCCCACTATTAAGGACAACCCGGTATTAAGGACACTTTCCCTCAGTCCCTTAGGTGTCCGTAAT
This sequence comes from Corbicula japonica, assembly GCA_038501625.1. Classification (NCBI taxonomy): domain Eukaryota; kingdom Metazoa; phylum Mollusca; class Bivalvia; order Venerida; family Cyrenidae; genus Corbicula; species Corbicula japonica. The sequence continues at coordinate 618,609 of JAZAYU010000068.1, read as the reverse complement.
AGAGAGGTTTCACTGTATAGGGAAAGAAAGCTGTTGACTTCAAACTTCTCCATAATTAAGTAAAATATGACTAAACTTCTCCCTGATTTACAAGTCTGTTGAGAGCCCTGATTATGCAAAATTTAAACTGGTCCTGGCGTGAAATTTAATGAAACATGTACTACAATATTTAGTGTTGTAGTGAAACTTAAATATCATCTTCTATGTTAATTAAATTGGTTTAAAGAAACCTTTCAGGATTATTGAGATTGTTAAGGCTAGCCCACGGTAAAAGGGCTTGGCTTCCATAAAAATAAGCCTTGACTCTCCATAGACACACCTTAATTGCGTGAGAGAACTCTCCATAGACACACCTTAATTGCGTGAGAGAACTCTCCATAGACACACCTTAATTGCGTGAGAGAACTCTCCATAGACACACCTTAATTGCGTGAGAGAACTCTCCATAGACACACCTTAATTGCGTGAGAGAACTCTCCATAGACACACCTTAATTGCGTGAGAGAACTCTCCATAGACACACCTTAATTGCGTGAGAGAACTCTCCATAGACACACCTTAATTGCGTGAGAGAACTCTCCATAGACACACCTTAAGTGCGTGAGAGAACTGGGTAGATCCAGATCAGCCGGCACATTCATGGATCTGGATCTACACTGGTCGCACATGCTAAAAAATGCGTATGTATGGAGGAAAGGGTTAAACTGTGGAAAATACAATTACACTACAGGATTACAAAACAGCTGATTCAGTTAAGAGCAGTGGAAACAGAAATATTAGTAACATGCAAGTTAATATTTTTCAGTCCATTGATAAAGCGACAGGAGCAATGGGAGGTAAACGTGAACAAGCGGTTACAGGAACTGGAGAATAATCTCCTCCGACAGATGAAAACTGTCCATCCTGTACTACCGGCCAATCTCAGTGATGGTTAGTGCCTAGGATTACCGTCATTGTCTGAATATAAGCCGCACTTTTTTTCCAGAATTTGGCAGTAAAATGTTGGGGGTGCGGCTAATACACAGGTTTGGCTGCTTATACAGTGCATTTTCATCTGTTCCATCAGGTTTAGGGGGATGCGGCTTATATATGAGTGCGGCTTATATTCGAACAATGACGGTATAATCACTCTAAAACTTATCACACTTCATGATGAAGCTTTACTCTTAATTTGGGCCAAGCCACTCCCTCAAAAAGAATGTGCACCAGCTATCGGTGGTCTGTAGGGTCTTTGGTTTTGTATTATAGTCACATTGTTGTCAGTGGCCTGCTGGGTAAAAATATCCACATTTTGCAGCTGGCATGAACCATATCTCTACCTTGGCAATTTATACAATAAAATCCTTTTGTATAGTAGCTATTTTCAAAGAAAAAAAGTGATACACAATGTCCATCTATTTACATTGTCAGACTTTTTTGTGTCGCCCTTTCGAAGAAACGGCGATACATAGGGATCGCTTTGTCCGTCTGTCTGTCCGTCCGGGCGCAGCGATGGGCACTTGTTGGGTACCAAAATACCCAACAACTGCCCATCTGTGAGAACTTTCCATTCATTCCGTTAATCTCTTATTGGGTAGTTTTTCGCTTGTTGGGTAGTTTTAAACAAAAGAAATACCCAACAAATGCCCATCTGTAGGAGCGTCCGCCCGTTTGTCACGAAAACTTAACGTTGGCTATAACTTTGCCATTTCTTAATATTTCTTTATCAAACTTTCAAATTATATTGCTTATGATAATACGCTCGAGATGATGCCAAAATCTCAAGGTCACGGTCACATTTGATGGAGTTATGCCCCTTTTTGTACTTGGATTTTTACACGAAAACTTAATGTTGGCTATAATTTTGTCATGTCTTAAAATTTTTTCATCAAACTTTCAAATTATATTGCTTATGACAACACTCGAGTTTATGCCAAATTCTCAAGGTCACATTTGATGGAGTTATGCCCCTTTTTGTACTTGGATTTTTACACAAAAACTTAACGTTGGCTATAACTTTGTCATTTCTTAATATTTTTACATCAAACTTTTAAATTATATTGCTTATGACAACACGCTAATGATGATGCCACATTCTTTGATGGAGTTATGCCCCTTTTTGTACTTGCATTTTTATTCTGACATAGCACCAGAGGGCGACACAAGTGTTCAACTGAACACCCATCTAGTATTTAAATTGTCATGAAAACAAGATCATGAAGAAGCACAAACATTTATGTCAAATTCATTTTGCTGAATAATGACCCATTTGTACTTCTGTTTTTGAGACAAACTTCGGCATTAGTACTCTGAGCCATACATGACATGTGCCTAATTAAAAATTGTACATATTGACTGATAAAAAGAAAATATGATCAAAGATGCCGTTCACCCCTATCAAGTTTAAGATCTTCAAACTGACTGACCTGTCGTAAGCAATCTTAAAGTGCATCTGGAATGTTGCATTATGGGTTAAAAATGATAGCAGTCTTCGGAGGGAATTCTAGTTTAGCGGACCATGGATGTTCAAAACACAATAAGCTCAGCGCGTGAGAAGCGGGGTGTGGGGGTGGCAGCCCTCATTTAATCTCGCTATTACTGAAATTGTTTGGCACACAAATTACACAAAATTCTCACAAGCATTTATCTCCTACTAAATTAAGTTGTGATGTTGGGGTCTGCTAAACTAGATGTGTCCCCAGTCTTCGTTAATGGTTTAAATGTTACAATAATACATATGTTACTATATATAGTAACAAATTTACGTTGAAAAAATATTATTATTCGGCCTCGGCAGATTTTATCGCATAATTGCCCCGCACGTGGAGGGCAATTATGCGATAAAAGCCCTCGGAAAAGACGCACGTGCAACGCTTGGTTTTACATGACGTCATTAGCGGCATTCCCGACAGCAAAATGGCCACGGGTGAGCGTACGTTGGAGTCGCTCGCAAATAGAATTCTAGATTTACATGGAATTATTGCTAAGTGGCCTCAAGAAAACAATCATTTAACCGAGGAAGAAGCTAGACTGTTTATTGACAGCAATTTATCTAGTTTTGACACAACTTCTAACATAATTATTTCCCTTTGCCCTGCGGTTAAGGTAAACCTCGGATTTCACCGGTACCGTAATCGATGGAAAACTGACATATGTATTATACAGAACAATTCATGGGTGGTCGGGGAAGGATGTTGATAATTGCCCCGCTAGAGATAAAATGCCCTCGGGCTAAAGCCCTCGGGCATTTTATCTCTTCAGCGGGGCAATTATCAACATCCGCCCCCGACCACACATATATTATTCTCTAAGTAATGTATGCCCAGCAGATGCAGGAAAGCCACCAAGCAAAAATAACTTGGCAGTAGTCAGACCAGACTTCCTGAAAGTCACCGGACCGTCGGACCTGTCCGGTAAAATTTGGACTGGTCAGATGTGATTACCAATGTTGTAGGACCGAGTGTCCGGCAAAAATTTGATCTGCATATTCCAATTTTACTCAATTAATTACATTTTTCTCGCTGTTTTTATTCGAGACTGTTCCGAGAGAAATGAGTAAGGATATCCGATTGAAATATTTTACCTAAATATTATAATGACAATTCGTACGACTGAAAAAACACAAAAACACCCTTAATACTGTGTTTTGCTTATTTATTGTGTTAAATGTTTCTGTCAGACAAAATTTGTTTCGGTCAGACAGATTTTCACATCTTGTCTGACCAAATGTCTGACACTTTTTTACAACTTTCGGGAAGTCTGTCAGACCTGTCAGCCGTGTTTTCTATGTACAGTTTGGTTGCTTAAAGCACTAGTATTATTATCTTTCAGCTTTTAAGTTGTATTTACATTATTTTTATGTAATTGTCAAAATATTTATCAAACCAGGTGCCCAAACTCCGAAGACGAAGGCAATACAAGAGATGCAGCGTCAGCTGGCAGCCAGCCATGCACAGTTGATAGAACTTTCCAGTCGTCACATGATATCACCTCCTCCTCTAATAACTGTTAAACCAGAAACACTAGTATTTAATGGTATGATCATTTTCTTTGACTATGACTATACTTCAGTTAAATTTGTTCATATTTTTCATTAGAAATCAACACATGAAGTCAGTTTACTTTTTTGTCACTCATTTACACTATGTGAAAAAACTTGTAGTAACTATATTGCTTAAACAACAGCTTTGTGATGTAGACAAATCTATTGGTCAAGGTAACATTAACAGAGTTATGCCTCTTTTTATACTAGAATTTTAGTTATTTCACAAAGTATCTGAGGAGCCCTCAGTAAGGATAACACAAGTGTTCAGCTGAACATTCACTAAGCCTTGGTCCAAGATCAGTGGCCATTTCAGCCAATTAGATGTTCGAGATTTGAGACTGGTCTTCCGATATAGTTTTATGATCTTGGACCCTTGTTATTATATTGTACTGACCTACATTACCGGTTGTTTCAGATGAAACAAACAAAGATAAACCTGATGCTACAGTTAAACCTGAGCCGTCAAAGCCAGAGTTCAGCAAGCCACACAGACCCATCGGTGGAATCAAACGGAAGAAACAGGAAGAATTTAGCTGTAGTCCATTGTTTGCAGCGCCCCCTGGAAGAATGAGGAAGACAAAGTCTGCTTCCACGATCAGTACAAAGGAGGGAAAAGAAAACGTAGTGAAGACAGAGGAGAGGAAACCTGAGCAGATTCTCGCTACCTCTGTTACCCAGCAGAAACGCAGTAAGTTACCTAAACCATTTACTCCACAGATATGCATTTTATCACATAGGAAACCAGTGTAGATCCAGATCATCCAGCACATCCTGGCTGAAGGTTATAAAACTGAGCATGGAAACCAGTCTCAAATCTCAAGCATCTGATTGGCTGAAATGGCGACTGGTCGCCATTTCAGCCAATCAGATGCTTGAGATTTGAGACTGGTTTCCAATCTCAGTTTTATAACCTTCAACCCCTGTCTGATCAGAATCTACCCTGTTCACTAATAGATTCATTAATTTAAGGTATTTCTAACCACAAAGCGAACAGTAAAGATCCAGATCATATGGCATTGATTGATGTGCTGGCTGATCTGGATCTACAGAAGTTGCTCATGTGAAAAAGGTCATATGCATAAAGTGAAGAGCCCATTTCTTTTCTCTCTCTCTCTCTCTCTCTCTCTCTCTCTCTCTCTCTCTTGATATTTTTTTTATGCCCCCACAAAGTGGGAGGCATATAGAGTTGCACACGTCCGTCCGTCGGTACATCCCCTAATCTTGTGGCATCAACTCCTCCTAAACTATAAGGCGGATTTCTTTTAAACTTGCACAGATGATCAAGCAGGATGTGTAGATGATCGTAAAGAAAGGATTTTTTCCTGCGACCAATTTTACCAGAGTTATGGCCCTTTGTTATTACAAATTTTGTTGCAGCAGTGGGGGCATTAGTGTCCAAGGACACATTCTAGTTTCATTACCACTTTTATATTTTTATTAATGAATGAGATAGACCAGTTTTCAGTGGTTTTAACACCTGAATGATTTACCACATGTCTGAATTTTATTTCAGAAAAAAAATAAGATTACTTTAATATCCAAAACAGTTAAAACTTTCTCTTTCATTAAGTTTCCTTATTAAGTAGCTTAACTCTGACAAATTATTGGAATTGATCGGTTGTAAATTTAGATGAAGAATTTCTACAAACTCTGAACACATCTACCATCAAAGATCTGCAGACCTTGCAAACAGTCGGAGCAAAACGTGCCAAACTCATCTTTGAATGGCGAGAAACCTATGGTAGCTTTACAAATGTAAGTATGGGTATTATTTTTGAAAATCTGTACAACTTGTGTTCAAGTGTGATTTAACACCGATAAATGCGAATTCACATGTAAAAAGCTTTCAAATAAGCATACATATTCTTCTTGCCTCATTGCAATCTTTGTTAAATCAAAAGGCAACACATTTTAAATGCTTATAATAACCTTTGCTCAAAATATTAATAATGATGACATCCTAGATGATAGATCCTTGTTTACTTTTGTCAATTTTCCCACTTTTGAGTTTTTAAATGTTCCACAGTTTTGATCTGATTATTACTGAGTGACCAAGCATAAGAATGTATTCTTGTTGAGCTTCTTCAACAGTTTTAAGAGTGAAAAAACCTGTTGGGGATATTTGTAAATTAATAAGTGCCAGTAATTTTTTAAGTAATTTTCATGACTATACAAAAAACATGTTAGTTATGACAATGTTTTAAGGGTAAAGTATATTGTTCCTTTGCAGGTAGAAGATTTGAAGAAAGTTCCAGGGTTTACAGAAAAAACCTTCCAAAAGCTGCTACATGTATGTTTTTACATATCCTTCCACCTTTCAAGAAACATTTGAGTTCTTCTTTCTATTTTTTATCCCATTGTCTTCAAGTTTGCTCAAAATAATTGTCTTGATGATATCTTGATTTTTGTGAAACTTCGCCATCAAATGGTCCCTTCATTTCACTCTCAACTACTCTAAAACTACATTATTTTCCCTCGCCTCTATACCTTATATTCTCACCTTTCTAAAGTGATCATAGACCTCTTGCCACTGTTTATTTTTATTGTTAAAGATAGCATTGCTCAAACAGAAGACTTCTGTCTCGGACAGCAGATTGTTTTGTATAGTAAATGACTCTCTTACACTATCCGCTCATTACATTCACCTCTGTTACAGGCTGGGACTAATTTCAACTACTTTTACTTCAACTCAAAGAAATCGTTCACCAATTACATTAAGAATAGCTTGGGTTTCTTTGGTTTTAATGAAAGATAGTGAAGATTTCAGTCATTTGTTTTACCTCAAGCTTTCAAATTCATAATTTATGACTATAAAATAAGGCTGTCGAGTTTGGTCAAAAATCTTGACGTTGAGCCTTTCACAGAGATGTAAAGTGAGTGTAAGGAACGACAACTCTGCGAAGGAAATTGATAGTAAATAGTCTCCAAATACTCCAATCTTTTGATTGTTTGATTGCTAGTGTTGAAACTGGCGTGAAATCCCAGTTTTATGATCTTGCTAAAATTTTCATCTGGTATATTTCATTGCCAAGTTTACACTGATCTGTCTGTCAATAGATTAAACAAAGGACCCTTGTAAAATGTAAATTTCAGTTTGTTAACAGGTTGATTTTCAATTGATATTTCATTATTTTTTGCAGAGCAATTTAGTGACAGTTACCTGATCATCCAAGTAGAAGGTTTTAATTGTGTGTGCTTTCAACCGTGATGAGGATGAAGATCACATAGTTATCAAAGCTGTAAAATGCTCAGTCATTTAACCCTTTCCTGTATAGTTACACCTTTATTGCTAGGGGAACAGTTTAGATCCAGATCAGCCGGCATATCCGTGCCGTCCAGATCAGCTGACACATCCGTGCCATCTGATCAGGATCTAAACTGTTCGCTTTTTGATTCATTAGGTTATTTCTGACCAAAATGCGACCAGTGCAGATCCTGATCAGATGGCAGGGATGTGCCGGCTGATCTGGATCAACACTGGTCGCACAGTCATGCGTAAAAATGCGTATATGTCACGGAAAGGGTTAATATACTTGAAAGACTATTTTGACAGTGAAAAAAAAGTGCAGAAGACCATGTTTAGAAAATTGAACCTGTGCCATGATAAAAAATACAGTTTCTCATCGATATACCAAGACATTGTCTCAACCTGTAATGGACCCTTTTTAATAGCACATGGCATCTTTATGCTGTGTTGGGGCAATAAAACATACATGTTTTATACTGAAAGGACTACATTGTTAGATTGCTGTTGTGAGATATGACAGTGTATTTAAATACTAGTATTGGCACTGCCTCTTAATGAAAGCAAGGACAATTGAATTTAGATTTTACTGAAAATGTGTTTTAAGATATGTTGGTTAACCCCAAGCATCACAATGATAAACATTTGTGACGGTGGGTAGAATTCTGGCCGTGCTTGACCTTCATACAAATGTGCAGACCAGCCTGCAGGTACATGCTGTGTGTATGTAGGCCACTCACATGTGCAATCATCAGTGTGAACAGAAACAACCCTTCATAATAACTACATAAATACGTGTCTGGAGTTTAACTGAGAATTACAGGAAAAATATTTATTTTTCATTCATAACATGTTTAAAGTTTTATTTTCCTCTTCTTATTGCTACATTTTAAATTAATTTACATAGAAATTTAATTAATTAAAATTTTAAACTGCTCTAAAAATTTTAACTTTTTATGCCCCCGCCATGAAATGGCGACAGGCATTAAGAGTTGCTCCTGTCCGTCCGTCCGTCCATCCGTCCGATATTCTCGTGAATGCAACTCCTCCTACACTACTGGTGGGAATTTAATGAAACTTGACCACAATGCTTGGCCTGATATGTTGTTGTGCATGAAGATGGGATTTCGCTCTTACTTGTTCTGTTCAGAAGTTATGGCCCTTGGATACTTCCATTTACATTAGTTTATATAGGAGTATATCTTGTGAACGCAACTCCTCCTACACTACTGGTGGGAATTTAATGAAACTTGACCACAATGCTTGGCCTGATATGTTGTTGTGCATAAAGGTGGGGTTTCGCTCTTACATGTTCCGTTCAGAAGTTATGGCCCTTTGATACTTCCATTTACATTAGTTTTAATAGGAATATATCTCGTGAACACAACTCCTCCTACACTACTGGTGGGAATTTAATGAAACTTGACCACAATGCTTGGCCTGATATGTTGTTGTGCATGAAGGTGGGGTTTTGCTCTTACATGTTCCGTTCAGAAGTTATGGCCCTTTGATACTTCCATTTACATTAGTTTTAATAGGAATATATCTTGTTTCTTATATTTTGTGTTAAGCAAAATATGCATTTTGCCCATAACTTTAAAACTACTTGAGATACTGCCTTGAAACTTGAAGTATATTTTCACCAACAAAATCTACATCATAACCAACAAGACCCATAACCCTGCTTCCAATATTTTTCAAATTATGCCCCTTTTTCACTTACATTTTGTGTTAAGAAAAATATACACTTTGCCCTTAACTTTGTTTGGAATGGAGGGATTGAAAATAACTTGGCACAAATGTTCACCATAACAAGGCGGTGTGTCGTGACAATACCCATGCCTGTAGGTCCAAGGTCAAGGTCACTGTTACTAAAAATAGAATTTTCTTGCAAAATCTTGTCCGCTCTGAAACTTTGTTATTTCTTATTGGATTTTTGAATAACTTGGTATAATTGTTCACCATATCAAGATGGTATGTCACGTTCATGCCCAAGCCTTTAGGTGGAAGGTCAAGGTCACTGTTACTAAAAATATAATTATCTTGTCCGGGCTGTTACTTTATGAATGGAGGGATTTCAAAATAACTTGGCACAAATGTTTACCAAGACAAGGCGATGTGTCGCGTACCATGCCCATGCCTGTCGGTCAAAGGTCAAGGTCACTGTTACTAAAAATAGAATTCTCTTGTCCGGGCTGTTACCTTGTTATGAATGGAGGGATTTCAAAATAACTTGGCACAAATGTTCACTATGACAAGGCAGTGTGTCCGCACAATACCCAAGCCTGAAGGTCCAAGGTCAAGGTCACTGTTACTAAAAATAGAATTTTCTTGTCTGGGCTGTAACTTCATTATAAATGGAGGGATTTCAAAATAACTTGACACAAATGTTCACCATGACAGGGCGGTGTATCGTGTACCATGCCCATGCCTGTAGGTCAAGGTCACTGTTACTAAAAATAGAATTCTCTTGTCCCGGCTGTAACTTTGTTAGGAATAGATTGATTTCAAAATAACTTGACACAAATGTTCATCATGACAAGATGGTGTGTCCCGTACCATGCCCATGACTGTAGGTCCAAGGTCAAGGTCACTGTTACTAAAATAGAACTTTCTTGTCAGGGTTGTAACTACGTTAGGAATAGAGTAATTTCAAAATAACTTGGCAGACATGTTCACCATGACAAGGTGGTGAGTCGTGTACCATGTCCATGCCTGTAGGTCCAAGGTCAAGGTTACTAAAAATAGAATTGCCTTGTCCTGGCTATAACTGTTTTGAATGGAGGGTTTTCAAAATAACTTGGCACAAATGTTCACCATGACAAGGCGGTGTGTTGCGTACATTACCCATGCCTGTAAGTCCAAGGTCAAGGTCACAGTTACTAAAACTTGAATTTACTTGTTCGGGCTATAACTTCTTCATGAATGAAGGGATTTCAAAATAACTTGGCACAAATGTTCACTATGACATTGCATTGCATTACCACCAACTTCTTCACAGACATTTCCGTAATGAGAAGACAACAGTGCCACAAATACAAATAATTTACTTGATCATCAAGTAGACAACAATGCCACAAATACAAATAATTTACTTGATCATCAAGTTTATGCATATTCTTATAATTGCTCGAACATCACTGTCTTTGAAATGCTATTATTCCGATCATTGCACTTTAGTATCTGAAAACGATGCATAGCGGGGGCATCTGTGTCCTATGGACACATTTCTAGTCTTATTGCTGATTTTTAACTTTATTTTTAAACTGCTCTATTTTTTGAAAATGAACTCACAATTAACAATTATTAATGTTTTTGTAAAACATTAACATTGCAAATTTCATTGTTGCAAATTTTTTGTTTATACCGGTAGTATTAAAGAATGTGGTAAAAAAACTTTTCTCGTTGGATGAAATATTACTATCTAATGATGAGGTCAGTTTCCAAGTCTAAGGACCTGATGTATGGTATATTCACCATCAATAGTGAATATATTATAGCCCTTTCCTCCATAGATACACCTTTATTGCATGGGCGAACAGTTTAGATCCAGATTAGCCAGCATATGCGTGCCATCTGATCAGGATCTAAACTGTTCGCTGTTTGATTCATTAGGTTATTTCTGACAAAATGCGACCAATGCAGATCCTGATCAGACGACTCGGATGTGCCGGCTGATCTGGATCTACACTGGTCGCACATGCATAAAAACACATATTTATGGTGGAAAGAGATAGGTCAGATACTTAGATTAAGATCGACTAGACCCCTATCTGAAGACATTAAGAGTGTTATATACAAACCTGCCTTAGCAGCCTCCTGCGATTAGCAACCGCCTGTCTTAAACAGCCAGTTTAAACATGTCCTTAACTGACATTTTGTTCTCATTTTAACCTGTCTTTAACAGCCACCTGTGTAAAGCAGCCACTTTTTGTCACTCCCTTAGGTGGCTGCTATAGGCAGGTTTGACTGTATCCCTTATAAATTCTTACATACTCAGGAATCATTTCATTTCACTGGGATCAGATTTCAAGCAAGAGACATAAATGACATTTTTGCTCGGGCATAAATACGCTCATTTGTATTATTCTCAGAAGACTAGATAATAAATTATTTTATTTCACTAAGGTTTGATTTCGCACACTTTCCCAAGCACAAATTAAGCGAAAATTAAACCACCATGAAAAAACTGTTGCCACAGTAAATATTGACGCAATTTTCGAAAGAAAACTTGCAAAACATCTGTGCATTTAAGAAATTATTGCCAAATAGCTCAGAATCTCTTTCTAAGTCATATGGGCCAGTCTCTGACAAAATGACCATTATTGCATTCGTAAAATTGTTGGGTGCTTAGTCCCCATCTATCCCATTTTCATCAAATGCTTGTTGATTTTAATTTGTATGATACCTGTTTTGATTATTAAAATACATGTTTATCTTCATGAGACGTTAGCAAGTTCCAATCTTAACATATAAATAAATATTAACTGTTCAAGGGATGTAAAACAATCCATATTAATATGGCCTAAGGGTCATTTTGTAGAGACTTGCCCATATATAAAAAAAAATTGATGTGGTGTTTTGTTGTCGGGCAATATTTGTGTGGGTATTACAGGGTAACCTTTACTTGGTTCAAAATAAATGAAATTCTTACATATGTTTACCGTTTATAGATCTGCATGTCTAGGTCTACAGTGTACGCTGCTGTGTCAGTAATAAACAGCAGGAAACCTCTTAGGTCATATTTACATAATTACATGAATTCCTTGAAATTGTTAACCCTTTCCTCCATAGAAACACCTTTATTGCGTGGGCAAACAGTGTAGATACAGATCAGCTGGAACATCTGTGCCGTCTGATCAGGATCTTCACTGTTTGCTTTTTGATTTGTTAGGTTATTTCTGACCAAAATGCAACCAGTGCAGATCCTGATCAGACGATAGAGTAATGTGTTGAAAATTGGAATGCAAAAAGTTCCAATCTTCCTGTTCAGTACCTCAGTTCGAGCCAGACTAGAACACTGTATGATTAGAGATCCTGTTCAGGATATAGATTTTATCATTTTATTTTTTTTATCTTTTATCATTTTATTTTTTATCTTCTTCATTAAAAAAACTGTTGTTTGGTGTTGTGTCAATGTTTGTAAATGATCAATAACTGAAGAACAGTGTGACCTGCAGTAAAATTGATATATTGATTGCTTTTAGTCAGTAGATACCACAAATTTAATTAGGAATATATTATAGCATAGAAAATGTTTAAATTTAAGAAAAAGAAAGTTTTCATTTTTGCTTAGTATACTTGTATAATTATATATGACACAAGATAACATGCTGATCGAGTTATATTGAAATGCAAAAGGGGCCAAAACTCGTCTTCATAGGCATGGCCTGAAACAATCCCCCAGGTGCACATCTACACATGATGGTTAACATCAAATTTCATAATAGTGGCTCTCATACTTTTTGATTTACCACAACCCAAGATTACATGGTAAATGTATTATACAAACATAAGGGGCTATAACTCTGGTTTAAATTGATGTGGCCAGAAACAAAACCACTGGTGCACACAAGTCTTAAGAAAGTAAACATGCCTGTATAATTTCATGACAATGACTCTTACTAGTTTTGGTGTTATGCATTATAATGAAATGTATAAGGGGCATTAACGTGGTTTTAATAGACCTGTATGGCAAGAAACAAAACCCCAGGTGCAAAACTACACATCAAGGTCAACATGCCTGTAATGTTTTATAATTGTGGCTCTCATACTTTTTGAGTTACGTTAGATTACATGGTAACTGTTTTATACTATAATACACAATGGGCCATACTTCTATTTTTAATGGATATGACCAGAAACAAAACTACAAGATGGTCAACAAAGCTGTCAAGTTTTATGACGGGCTGTTATACTTCTGGACATGACAAGTGTCAGACAGAAGAACAAGGGCAAATCTATATGTCCCCTTCTCTTTCCTAGTGGGGCCTTTAAAATCCATTCATGCATGCATGGGAAATTTTCCACACTGGGCTCATCATTAATGTGGTATTTAATTAAATTATGATGTCATTAAATGATCTGTGTAAGGCAGAAGGAAAATGCCAGATTCACACTGTATATATGATCAATTCTTCCTCCTTAGATATGAGTGGGTTGATTAATGTGCTCATTGAATCCATGCCCGCACAGAATCTCGTTAATATCTTGAGTTCATATAATTATTTAACCCTTTCCTGGATATATACGCATTTTTACGCATGTGCGACTAGTAGAGATCTATATCAGCCGGCACGTCTGTGCCGTCTGATCAGGATCTGCACTGGTCGCATTTTGGTCAGAAATAACCTAATGAATCAATAAGCAAACAGTTTAGATCCTGATCGGACAGCACAGATGTGCCGGCTAATCTGGATCTTAACTGTTCGCCCATGCAATAAAGGTGTATCTATCCGTGCCGTCTGATCAGGATCTAAACTGTTTGCCCTAGCAATAAAGGTGTATCTGTACAGGAAAGGGTTAAGTTGTGGAGTCCTGGACATCTTAGTATGCTTTGGAAGAAGAAACTGGATGTCATATTGAACACAAAATCTTCCAAAATAATGTTTTTCCTTTAATTTGTATTTCACTGGGAGTGGTAAGCCTAGTTTTATGTACATGGCAAGCCCCAGTGCTGTAGCTCTTCTGAAGGAGGAAGTCTCCTTTTGGGCTCTGGGATTGTTTGATAACTTGTCTCAGACATAAAATGGATAAACTTTTCAGGAATTTCTCTGGTAGTAAGTTGATGTGTTAATCTTATGGTGTTTGAAAGAATTCACATTCAGAAAATAATAATTCAAGAATAATTTTACATAAGGTTATTTATATTATAGTCCTTGTTTGCCTTTATAAAAAGTGTTGCAGCAGACTTTAAAATCTAATGACCTTGACCTGCCTACATGACTGAAACATAGGTTCTTCAAACGTCCCATTGAGATAAACATTTGACCAAAGTTACATTTAATACTTTCGAAGAGTTTAACCCTTTCCTCCATAAATACACCTATATTGGGTGGACGAACAGTTTAGATCCAGATCAGCCGGCACATCTGTGCCATCTGATCAGGATCTAAACTGTTCGTTTTTTATTTCTTTGGTTATTTCAGACCAAAATGTGACCAGTGCAGATCCTGATGTGCCGACTGATCATGCTTTAAAATGCCTATGTATGGAGGAAAGAGTTAAAATGCATGGCCTAAACCTTTTACTCCATTTATGATCTTGAACTCGAGCCAGCATGGTTGAATCACAGGTACTGCATATCATCTCAATGAGGTGAACATTTGACCAGTTTCATGAAATTCCTTACAGGGATTTAAAATTTTTTGAGGAAGCAGGCACAAAATAAATGGCATATACCTTTAAACCCTCTTTTGACCTTGAATTTGAGCAGAAAAGGTCAAAACATAGGCTCTGCACATCGTCTTCATGTGGTGAATAACTGACCAAAGTTTAATGGAATTCATTCCAGGGGTTTAAACAATAATGGACAAACACAAAACTGGACACAAGACACACGAAAACCATTCCTACATCCCCCTGCTGTATCCCTTATAAATTCTTACATACTCAGGAATCATTTCATTTCACTGGGATCAGATTTCAAGCAAGAGACATAAATGACATTTTTGCTCGGGCATAAATACGCTCATTTGTATTATTCTCAGAAGACTAGATAATAAATTATTTTATTTCACTAAGGTTTGATTTCGCACACTTTCCCAAGCACAAATTAAGCGAAAATTAAACCACCATGAAAAAACTGTTGCCACAGTAAATATTGACGCAATTTTCGAAAGAAAACTTGCAAAACATCTGTGCATTTAAGAAATTATTGCCAAATAGCTCAGAATCTCTTTCTAAGTCATATGGGCCAGTCTCTGACAAAATGACCATTATTGCATTCGTAAAATTGTTGGGTGCTTAGTCCCCATCTATCCCATTTTCATCAAATGCTTGTTGATTTTAATTTGTATGATACCTGTTTTGATTATTAAAATACATGTTTATCTTCATGAGACGTTAGCAAGTTCCAATCTTAACATATAAATAAATATTAACTGTTCAAGGGATGTAAAACAATCCATATTAATATGGCCTAAGGGTCATTTTGTAGAGACTTGCCCATATATAAAAAAAAATTGATGTGGTGTTTTGTTGTCGGGCAATATTTGTGTGGGTATTACAGGGTAACCTTTACTTGGTTCAAAATAAATGAAATTCTTACATATGTTTACCGTTTATAGATCTGCATGTCTAGGTCTACAGTGTACGCTGCTGTGTCAGTAATAAACAGCAGGAAACCTCTTAGGTCATATTTACATAATTACATGAATTCCTTGAAATTGTTAACCCTTTCCTCCATAGAAACACCTTTATTGCGTGGGCAAACAGTGTAGATACAGATCAGCTGGAACATCTGTGCCGTCTGATCAGGATCTTCACTGTTTGCTTTTTGATTTGTTAGGTTATTTCTGACCAAAATGCAACCAGTGCAGATCCTGATCAGACGATAGAGTAATGTGTTGAAAATTGGAATGCAAAAAGTTCCAATCTTCCTGTTCAGTACCTCAGTTCGAGCCAGACTAGAACACTGTATGATTAGAGATCCTGTTCAGGATATAGATTTTATCATTTTATTTTTTTTATCTTTTATCATTTTATTTTTTATCTTCTTCATTAAAAAAACTGTTGTTTGGTGTTGTGTCAATGTTTGTAAATGATCAATAACTGAAGAACAGTGTGACCTGCAGTAAAATTGATATATTGATTGCTTTTAGTCAGTAGATACCACAAATTTAATTAGGAATATATTATAGCATAGAAAATGTTTAAATTTAAGAAAAAGAAAGTTTTCATTTTTGCTTAGTATACTTGTATAATTATATATGACACAAGATAACATGCTGATCGAGTTATATTGAAATGCAAAAGGGGCCAAAACTCGTCTTCATAGGCATGGCCTGAAACAATCCCCCAGGTGCACATCTACACATGATGGTTAACATCAAATTTCATAATAGTGGCTCTCATACTTTTTGATTTACCACAACCCAAGATTACATGGTAAATGTATTATACAAACATAAGGGGCTATAACTCTGGTTTAAATTGATGTGGCCAGAAACAAAACCACTGGTGCACACAAGTCTTAAGAAAGTAAACATGCCTGTATAATTTCATGACAATGACTCTTACTAGTTTTGGTGTTATGCATTATAATGAAATGTATAAGGGGCATTAACATGGTTTTAATAGACCTGTATGGCAAGAAACAAAACCCCAGGTGCAAAACTACACATCAAGGTCAACATGCCTGTAATGTTTTATAATTGTGGCTCTCATACTTTTTGAGTTACGTTAGATTACATGGTAACTGTTTTATACTATAATACACAATGGGCCATACTTCTATTTTTAATGGATATGACCAGAAACAAAACTACAAGATGGTCAACAAAGCTGTCAAGTTTTATGACGGGCTGTTATACTTCTGGACATGACAAGTGTCAGACAGAAGAACAAGGGCAAATCTATATGTCCCCTTCTCTTTCCTAGTGGGGCCTTTAAAATCCATTCATGCATGCATGGGAAATTTTCCACACTGGGCTCATCATTAATGTGGTATTTAATTAAATTATGATGTCATTAAATGATCTGTGTAAGGCAGAAGGAAAATGCCAGATTCACACTGTATATATGATCAATTCTTCCTCCTTAGATATGAGTGGGTTGATTAATGTGCTCATTGAATCCATGCCCGCACAGAATCTCGTTAATATCTTGAGTTCATATAATTATTTAACCCTTTCCTGGATATATACGCATTTTTACGCATGTGCGACTAGTAGAGATCTATATCAGCCGGCACGTCTGTGCCGTCTGATCAGGATCTGCACTGGTCGCATTTTGGTCAGAAATAACCTAATGAATCAATAAGCAAACAGTTTAGATCCTGATCGGACAGCACAGATGTGCCGGCTAATCTGGATCTTAACTGTTCGCCCATGCAATAAAGGTGTATCTATCCGTGCCGTCTGATCAGGATCTAAACTGTTTGCCCTAGCAATAAAGGTGTATCTGTACAGGAAAGGGTTAAGTTGTGGAGTCCTGGACATCTTAGTATGCTTTGGAAGAAGAAACTGGATGTCATATTGAACACAAAATCTTCCAAAATAATGTTTTTCCTTTAATTTGTATTTCACTGGGAGTGGTAAGCCTAGTTTTATGTACATGGCAAGCCCCAGTGCTGTAGCTCTTCTGAAGGAGGAAGTCTCCTTTTGGGCTCTGGGATTGTTTGATAACTTGTCTCAGACATAAAATGGATAAACTTTTCAGGAATTTCTCTGGTAGTAAGTTGATGTGTTAATCTTATGGTGTTTGAAAGAATTCACATTCAGAAAATAATAATTCAAGAATAATTTTACATAAGGTTATTTATATTATAGTCCTTGTTTGCCTTTATAAAAAGTGTTGCAGCAGACTTTAAAATCTAATGACCTTGACCTGCCTACATGACTGAAACATAGGTTCTTCAAACGTCCCATTGAGATAAACATTTGACCAAAGTTACATTTAATACTTTCGAAGAGTTTAACCCTTTCCTCCATAAATACACCTATATTGGGTGGACGAACAGTTTAGATCCAGATCAGCCGGCACATCTGTGCCATCTGATCAGGATCTAAACTGTTCGTTTTTTATTTCTTTGGTTATTTCAGACCAAAATGTGACCAGTGCAGATCCTGATGTGCCGACTGATCATGCTTTAAAATGCCTATGTATGGAGGAAAGAGTTAAAATGCATGGCCTAAACCTTTTACTCCATTTATGATCTTGAACTCGAGCCAGCATGGTTGAATCACAGGTACTGCATATCATCTCAATGAGGTGAACATTTGACCAGTTTCATGAAATTCCTTACAGGGATTTAAAATTTTTTGAGGAAGCAGGCACAAAATAAATGGCATATACCTTTAAACCCTCTTTTGACCTTGAATTTGAGCAGAAAAGGTCAAAACATAGGCTCTGCACATCGTCTTCATGTGGTGAATAACTGACCAAAGTTTAATGGAATTCATTCCAGGGGTTTAAACAATAATGGACAAACACAAAACTGGACACAAGACACACGAAAACCATTCCTACATCCCCCTGCTGATGAGGGGGTTTATAACAATAACGGATCATATGTTCAATAATGAATTTAATCATCTTCAACAATGAGTAAACAAACTGGTGTAAGCCATTAGCAAGCCATTTATCTACTTATAATAAAATTTTTGAGAATGACTTTAAA